>JAOWBW010000336.1:1209542-1809542 GCA_026119855.1 Campanula takesimana
CTCCATTGAATGCAAAATAATTTTTTTTCTAAATCAGCTAATAAAGTGTTCACTTCATACATCCACTTTAATATCACAAGTCTAATCCCAAAAAAAAAAAAAAAAAAAATGTAATGTCAACATTGTTAATCTGTGACACATTGACACTACAGAAAATAAGTCCTAATAAAACAAAACTATCATCAACCAAATCTTTACACAATAAACTTAGTATAAGCATAAACATACTAATCATGCTCAACTTAAAGCAGTATGATCATATTCTTGCACTGTGATATCCCTCATCTCACATCAGAAAGATGTGGACTTTGATTATGATAGATGAGTATCCACCCACTCCTACTGGGCATCAACATCATCCATGAACTTTTTGGTGGGTCTACAGTAAGCGTAGCTGACTCAAGGTGCTTGTGCTAAGTGGACTAGTATGTGGTGTTTCTGTAGTGAACCAGTCGGGCTCGGTACATGCACTATGTTCAGAATCTAATAGTAATACAAAGCAGATCACGTATATGTGAATTAGTGAATCCCCATACTTTCCCTATCTTCGCAAGCCTAAATACTTTATTAGCTATAATCGTTTGCAAATGATCAACCAAAGAAAATAAATACCACAAAGTCAGACTCTAATGCATTGAGATACTATAAACGAACACCGGAACGTCATTAAAAAATTAACCATAACACACACAAACACACTCCGAAAATGATCACAACAATCACAGACACAGTACCAATTAGATAACAGCCAGCATGCAATCATACAGTCTCAGATTCAATCAATAGCATCATACAAAAATCCTCACATTGAAGCCCCATAATTCTCAATTGATACCAAATCAAATTCAATGGAACCAGCCATACCTTTCCTCTCATTTTATGACAAGAAATAGGGATGAAAAACAAGTGAGCCTGATCTGGATCATCCGTCCGAAACTGACTCTCCCTAATATTCTGGAAAAAATATCCTTCACTTGCATACTTTCCGGTTAATTTCCTAGGCGTCTGATAGAAAGTCTTCGGATCTCCATCTGGATAAATATAAACTTTAAATTTCCTCTCCATCTCCGCGTAATTCAACCTAAAAACCTCCGGCGTGTGATATATATCCGAAATATCCTCATCTATATGAACCTAAATGGAAAAAAAGCAAGCAACAAAATCAAAAATTCAAACTTACCACGAAATTGAGAGAGATAGTAAGGGGGAAATTAGAATTACCGGAAGAGAAGGAGTCGAGAAAGTTTGAGACGGGGAGTAGGAGCTGTTGGAGTGGAGGGAGGTTAAAGACACGTATGTTAATGAGATTAGGGTGAGGATTGCGAGAGTGAGGAGTGATCCTTGGCGTGTGAATACGACGGCGGCGGTGGAATACGGCTGTTGCGAAGGTTTTTGCAACGGACATTGCTGTCGCCGGAGGAGTGGAGGATGCCGGCGAGAGGTTAATCGTCGGCGGTTTGGTAAATTTGAGCGGAGAGTATTGCAAAGACAGCTGAGCAAGGCAAGTTTCAGTGTGAAGCGTAACTATCACTGGTAGTTTAGCGCGTAAATCAGATCTGGAATTCTGGTCAGGCCGGGTCGGGTTTCCCGGTTAATCCACCGGAACCAAACACGTTTCCTAACCTGGGAGATAGGTATATTAGGATTTAGGACAAATCTTTCAGATTATTTTACCGGAGCATAAAAACGGTCACATCAAATCATTTTGTCAAATTTATAAAAAGATAATGGAATATAAACATTTACATGAAAATGTTGTAGATTTAATTAATTATTTGAGTAATAAGAGATACAGCTTAAATTTAAAAGTTAAAGACTTACAGTGCTATTGGATAATGATTGTATTTATTAATGTGAAGAGACAGATGTCATCTTGATATCATTTGTGACATGTTGCATTGTTGTTGGTTTTTATCATTGATAATTGTGGTGGAAAGCTGCGTATCGCATTAGTTATTTCTAGTGATAGATTTTTTAGATGAAGATCTCACTTGAACAAGTTCCGACTTATATAAAATTTGACAGATGCAAATAAGTCGTGTGTAGTGACATAACTCCGGCAGTCACGATGCCATCTTTGTGGTAGCATGACCCCATAGGCAAAAGAATGATGTGGTGGGGGTCACTAGAGAGATGAGATTTTTTTTTTAGTGTATAGGTGCGGAAAGAATTAAGAAAGTCTTGGCTAGTGGCGGGATCAGATTTTTTTGTTAAAGTGGCCAAAATTATTTTCATCAAATAAAAGAAGGTAAAATAAAATTTAGAGCATTTTTTTCTTAGCACAAATGGGGTAAGTTTAATACATTACACTAATTGGTTTCTTGTCACGTGAGCTACCCTTGCGAATTGGAGGCTACCATATGTACGGTGGGATACAGCACATGGCGATATGAACCTCAACAACTTGAACCTAATCAGATTCCTTGTCCCGTGAGCTATCTTTGGCAAGATAACCATATGCAGTTTGGAGACCCTTGAGTTAGGCCAGACGGGTAGCACTTAAATGCAGATCGGCTTGATATTTATGATTTTCTTTGATGACCTGTGCGCGCAGGGCCGGTGATTAGCCTGTGCAAGAAGTTCTCTTGCACAGGGCCTCAAAATTTAGGGGGCCTCCAAAGTGGGTGGGTGATAGTGTACTACTAATTCCATTTTAAATTGATGTTCTATTTTTTTAAATATTAATACAAAATAACTTTGAGTAATACAATTTGTTATTGATATACCATTATGTACTCTCACTAATAAATATTATATTTTTATTAGGATACTTAAATTAAATTAAAATTATTACTCAAATTTCTTTCATATTAATATAACAAATGTGAAAACATTATTTTGAGACGGATGGAGTATGTAAAGTGTTGCTTTAGTCACTTCTTAAATCAGAGATGAAATCATGTGAATGTTTCGAAGCTCGAACAATAAAACGCGGGTAAAGCTCCGACGACCTCATGGCTTTCTTTTACCGTCAACATCCCGCCGGGTTTAAATTTTATATAAAAACTATTTATAAATATTTTGTGTAAATATTTATATATTAAAGGCCCAATATTCACATATAGCACAGGGCCTCTATAATTATTGAGACGGGCCTGTGTGCGCGCAATCAATTTTAATGTGGGCGCATCAGTTAGAATGTACACATCATTGCATCGATCTAGTAAGTGGTGTCTGTGATTATGTCATAGTTAAGAATTACGCACATGTTATTGTATCGATAAAGTATTAAATTTATCCTCCTTTTGTATTTAAGTCTCTCTTCACACACCTGATACATTTTAATTGTATATTCATATTAAATATTGTAATATGATATTGTTGAAAGATGATAATTCAATTTTTAAATAAAGTCCCTAAAAATATATAGGGACAATTCTTTATAATAATAGATATTTATGTAGGTATGCATGGAGCACTTATTTATTTAGTTTTCATTATGAGTTGCATTGAGCAAGTAAAGTTTTACTATATCACTTAATAAGTAAAACATGCTGGAGCAATAAATTGCATGCAAAATCAAACATTAGTACCCCTAACAAAGAACAGGCAAAAAAAAAAAAAAAAAAAAACCTTTTACAAGGAATTCAGAATCTAACCAGTACAGCCCATCTCAAATGACTTAATTATCAACAATTTATTTTTTGAAAAAAAAAACCCTAACTTCTAGCTTCGAAACACCAAGAGATGATTATATACACAATTTGTTCAAAATAATGAAATAAATAAATTAAAGAATTGAGGTAAAAATTACATTTCCCAGCTATTATTTCAAAAACCCAAAAGGGCAATGCTGCATCTACAGTATTATAGTACTAGAGTGTTGTAAAAGACCTTTCATATCCTACTAAAATGCGTAGTCCTCGCTAGCTAAATAGTCTCTCGAGTAACAGAGACTTGTACCTTCTCCGGAGAGTTTGAAACTTACTTGTACCATATGTTGGTGTCACATACGGGTCTCTTCCCACTCAATACCCGTTTTCAATTCCCTCAGCTTCGATGGGCAACTGTTCTAGTGTCTGGAAAGGACAGGGAAATGAAATCAGATATAATATTGATGTCAAGAAAGGCCAACGATAATGAAATAAACAACGAGAAAATACAGAAATTCACTGAATGAGTTCTCAAGTTGGCATTGATACCAATCCCATGCGGTTAGGGCAGCATGATTCAGTACTTACACATGCGATTTGTTCTTCCACATTAGAGGGATAAAATACTCCGTATTTTCTTTTTTCAGTAAAATGTTCCTTTCTTTAGGCTTTTCACATTCTATCTATCATTCACTAACTAACAGCTTATACCTGTGCATGCTCCCTCCGCCCCAAAAATGATCTTTCCCTCTTTTTTTTTTTTTTTTTTTGCTTTTACTACGAATTAACTTTGAGCAATAATTATAGGATGATTTATTTATACTAAAGAAAATCTAAAACTTATAATTGATACACCATAAACAATACTGTAAATAACAAGTTTTAGATTTTCATTAGGATAGCTAAATCAACCTAAAATTATTGCTAAAAGTTCATTCGTAGTAACGAAAAAAAAGTGGGAAGATCATTTTGGGATGGAGGGACTATATTTTTTCTCAAATCTCCAATATTTCTTACTTCTTCCATATCTCAAAATGAATGTCAAAAAAATAAAAATAAAAATTGCTCTTAACCCTTTCTTTACAGTCGCATGAATGATAAGTCATGAGCCAAGTTGAAGATCAGATAAACTTGCCATAAGAAATTCGATTTATAGAGCAATTTTAATTTATTTATTTTATTTTTTTGACATTCATTTTGGGATGGAGAGGTACTTTTGTAACATTTTCTTTACATTCACATGTATTATAAGTAATGAGCCGAGTTGAAGATGAGATAAACTTGAAATCATAAGAAACTCAATTTAGAGCCTGGAACATTTTCCAGGTTAAAAAAATGACTTTTTTTATTCATCCAAGAGACAAAAATTATAAAAAAGATAGATGTGTGTGCAGGCTTAAAAAATTAAAAAATTGCCAGTTTGGTTTTCACTAAAGATCCTAATAAAGAAAACAATGAAAATGAAAATGAAGATGAAGAAAAAAGTGGTGGTCCATTGTTTTTTTCAGGAAAGACCATCTCAAAAGCAAACTGCGAAGATAAAGATGACCGAAAAAACAGTTTTCTGACAGAACTAGATCGAGATTGTTGAACAGGGGGTCTGCCTCCTGTACAGGCTATTGTGGCTCACATAAAACCATTTGATTGTCTTTTCAGTACTGGTCATGTCTTCCAGTTGGATAGAGATGGGTGTTAAGATGAGGAGAGAAACATTAATATACTCCATGTGTCCCAAAATGATCATTTAGGCTTAAATGTGCATAAACACAACATGGTTAATGAAGCAAATGCTCATATCCTTAAAAAGTTTGAATAGTCAAACGTGAAGATAATTTTTAGGACGGAGGGAGTATTACGAAGGGTAATGTCTGATTTCTAATAGGGACAGCGAGAACAATAAACATTACCAAAGAAAGACTAAATCTTCTACCAATTCAAGGAAAAGTACACACCTGCTCAGCCTGCTTAAGAGCTCTGAGGGCTTCTTGAGCACGGGATCTCTTCTCTGCCACCCCTTCAGTTTCTTGGAGCAACTCTTCCAGAAGGTTATCTCTATTTAAATTGATATAAGTATAAAAAAGAATCATAATCATGCAGCTAAAGAGCCTTAAATACATGTAGGAAAGTGATTAAAATAAAAATTCTGTTTGGGTCAAGGTCAATTCAAGAACAAATACTGCACCTGTACAGATTTTTTATCAAGATGTTGTGCATCTCTCTCTTTGTGCGATTGACCTATATATAAAATGAGTAAAAATACTTATTAGAATCTATCTTGATCTCAAAGTTCAACTGGACTACACTGACTTTAGTTTACCCTTCAAGCAATTTTAAGAAAGCTAGAGGAATAATTACATAATAAGGCCAACTTGATAAACGCAAAAGGTTGGCAATAGGATAAAGTGATTTCTTAACTATCTGAATGATAGTTGATTCATCTTGAAGGAGTTGAAGTACAGCTTAATGTAATCAAGTTTGGAACAAGAGTTGACCTCAAAAACAGAGGCCAGATAATCTTAAAGTCAACAAAAAGTCTAAAATTGAAGGACGCTTTGCTGCCCAGCTGATAGTTAATGCATTTTTCAGAAAAATAAATCTGCTTTTGTACTAAATGGTCATGTCAATTGGTATGCATTTCCTTCAAAGATCAACTTATTACACACCATGTGTGTTTAACAGGTCTGGTAGAACATTTTTTGAATTATTGAAAGAATTAAGTTAAAAGGCAAATTTATGCCAATGGAAAAGGAGGAACAGTTTCTCAAGTCCAACATAGAGAAGTAGGATAAAGAACTCACCAAAAAGTGCATAATTGCTTTCGGTACAGAATCCTCAATGTTCTTTCTTACAATCGCATAATATGATTCCAACAGCCGTTTGGTAATAGCAAGGCCAACAGCTTCTTGCTCCGAGTGTATTTCTGATGACCTTAACATTGTGGGAGGCTGGAAATAACCATTTTAGCACATTGAGTTTGGAAGTTATGGAAATGGTGAAAGCAAAAAAATATTCATACAAATAAAAAAGAATCAAAGCATACAAGTTATTTCTTTCTTTTTTTTTTATTGTGTAAATACCTCTCTCAAATATATCATAGATGAGGAAGCATGCTCATCATGGTAAACATGCTCACTCTCATCATTGCTTCTGGACATCTCTCTTACAGGAGTATTGGTCTCCCTTCCACGGAAAATAGATGAAACCCAGCTTGAACCATTTGTACGTCCTAGTTAATAATCAAATTTTTAGTTTTTGAGAACACAAGGAAGAAAAAAGAGAATGCCTAGACCTCAAATTCTATACAGAAAAGCACTAAATATAGTGCTGATTAAATGATAGAATAAAATGAATAAAGGAAAGAGGCTCACTACATGAACTCGGGAACAAATGCCAGGTATGCATGTGTCGAGATTGCTATTGCCCATCTATCAATGGCTTGTAGTGGGAAAACAAACCTTATGCCGACCTAAGCTACTGCAACTTACAATATGTCGTTTTTTTCCAGAATCTCAATATGCATGCATGTGTATGTATGTATGTATGTATGTATGTATGTATGTATGTATCTATGTGTGTGTGAGGGTATATGATTGAGAAACTAAGGAACGGACACTTTCGAGTGCAATTCGATGTGTAAGTGGGTTCTTTGACAGTAATTAACCTCGCAAATACGCCCAAGTTCCTGGGAAGAGGATCCTTCAACAATGCAATATTTTGATCAATCAAGCACATCACTATAAGACCATGTGAAGGTCACATTATAATACTAAATGTCTTAAAGAAGAAACAACACAATCTCCCTACAGACATATTCTTTCTCTTGTTCTAGTATCTGACATAAAAGAATACAGTACTTGTTATACAGTGAACTTCTGTAGAATCTTACCAGATACTCCATTTAGCCCCATACCTGGGACAGATCGAACTCCCTATTGTGACAAGAGAAAGTCATATTTCCAATGTTAGTAGTAAATTTCATGTGCAGGCACTTTAATGAAGTAAACAGTCTAATTAACATAAGAAAAAAAACAGTACAAGAATAAATAGACCTCATCATTAGTTATTCCAGTAGGTTGAAACCTAAGACCAACAGCTCTAGATACAGGGATCTTTTCCGAAGCTTGAACAGCATCAGAATCTACTCCTTCCTGTTGACAATGTGCAAATTGAACTTTGACTATGATGCTACCTGACTTTGAATTATTATGAATATGTAACGTAAAATCTCTAACATACCTTTGGTCTAGGCATCGGTGTAGCCATACTATATGACCTGACATGTCGTAAAGCATCTTCAATAGCATTACTTCCGCCGATAAAATTAGGATGTGAAGTATTTATATAGTCTATCTGAAATTTGAAATAATTTTGCATCAGATAATTCTTCTTAATAATTAATGGTTTTGGCCAAATGTAATATACAAGCTGGAACGCTCAACTGTTCAACAGCATTTTCTTTAAGAGCAAAAGCTTGGTCATTTATGAACTAGATCATTTTCTTATCTCGAAGACGGTAATACAATAGTATCATCATCTTATTTTACTTGATGATGAAGTTAGTTAAAATTTGAGATTCCTCACACCTAGCAAACTCCTTAAATGACCAAAAGTGCAAGGAACTAACTGATCAGACGAGGTTTGAGTCGCACAAGCACGTTAAGTGTTGTGCACTTGAAAGAAGCTGGTAAGGGAGTTATATACAACTATCCAAATAAAATTCAGTTCTTTTAACCTACCTCCATGTTAATTATGTGTCCAATCATATCTTGTGAAGGTGCAAGGCCTTTTAGCAATAACTCTCCAACAACTTTATCCATGCACTTTCTAAGAAGAGGAAACCGATGCAGATCGCTCACTATAATGCTGTGGCTTATCTGAAATAGACCCATAAAAGTCAAGTGTTGGCCGGGTGCCAAAAACATGTAACTTAAGGCTCTACCCACAAAACTAACATAAATTAGTGCCCACCTTGACCAGTTCATTGTAAACAAGACCAGCACATTGAAGGCTTGGATCTAATAACCGAGCTATTTGTCTTCGGATCAGAACTTGAAATGGAACCTACATGTAGAGAGTAACAGAATTCATTAATCAGAAAGCATCCGACACAGTCAACATATATTACAAAATATTTGGATTGGCTAACATCTCTGTCACGTTGAATACTTATGTTCTTCTTTTTCCTCTCTTGGCAGGAAAAGATATTATATTAAAAAAAAAAAGATGGATCTGTCATGCTGGATGCTTAATGATTTGAAAAATAAGAACGCCCACCTCTGGCACAAATAAAGCAGACCTAGGACCAGTTGCATTGTGAATTGCAGTCCGGATGTCGTCATCTGTTAAACCCTCAAATGGATTCACCTTCTGCAAGATAAACCATATTGCATGAGTATAGGAAGTAAATGGCAAAAGATAATATTTCATATCTTAGAAACCTATCACTCATAACAGCTATGAACAAGAAAGTGTGGAGTAACGGACTAACTGGATGAGGATGCAAAGGGCATCAACAGAGTGTATTATCTATCCACCAGAAGCTGGTTTCCATTCCTTTTGTACATCACTCCATCTCAAATATTGACACAATTTGCTCCTATTTACTTTTATAAGGAAGAGGAAAGATATTTTGTTTTCTTCTACTCTATTGAACATTAGGGTGTTATTCATAATTTGATTTTAGATCGCAATCTTAATTCTAACAGAAAGGATATGTCTGGCATGGAGCATGACAAGATGATATAAAATACATACTAAAAGCAAGACGAGACAATGCTGATACCAAATATCAGCAAGACCTCATGCGAACAAGATTTCAGACAGCAGATAATGGTTAATACATCTGAAGCATACTGTTTAGGCCTTCAGAAAGTTAAGTAACATTCCTGTGTGGAGTATATTAATTCATTTATGAAGTTCTCATAGAAAATAAAAATTCAAATCTATGATGTGGGGTAAAACCAAAACGCTGCAATTTTATAGAAGAACCGCATTCATGCAGAGAAGTGGTAGGACAAAAGGTAAATGTGCGTACCTCCAAACGATCTACAAAGATTGACTGGAAGATGTAAAGAATCCTTGCTCCACCATGCACTTCAGAAGTCAATTTATCTTCATCTCGCCCCTCCACTATGGATGCAAAACCTATTAGAGAAGATATATCTGTGACTCTTGGATAATAGCTAAAGTGTTATTCCCATAATTTTTTCTTCAAGTTGACAAAGAAAAATATTTTCTTAAAAACAATTAAGTTTGAATTCCTTATTTGTGCCACATCAGGAATGATAATTAAATATATAACATATCTAAGGTTTTCTCTTACCTTTAGAATACTTTGAAAGAATATTCAGAATGAGAGCACCCCGATCAGACTGTAAAGATTACAAATTGGCATAGAAATTAGCACTGACAAAAGAAAATATGAATGAATAACCGCATAAATTGTGAGATATGGAGACGAAATGGTAAATCTATGAAAATGAATGTTAAAGGAGTAAAAACTACTACCACCACATCAATCTAGAAACTTTCTTACAAAACTTTCAGGAGGGAAAAAACGAAGGACCTTTAATGTTTTCCTTTAGATAATAAGATTATTCAGATCCCCAAAGCTTAAACATAAGCCCGATAATGTATCAAAGTGAAAGCCTGTTAAGAACACACAACCACTGAATTCTATATAGATATCTACGTACTTCTTTTTCCATGTGCCCATAGCTGCTTAGTTCCTTGTACACTGAATTCATCTTCGACCTGATTCGTGACTTCAACCCTGGAAGAACTTTGTAAATATGTCGTACCAGAATCTGCACAATAGAGAATAATCAAATCCACTGAAAGCTGGGAATTGAGTCATGTTAAAGTCACTCAAGACTCTTACTTGATTCAACTTCTTGGCCAATTGAGGGATGCCGCAGCGATCTGAAATACTATTATATACCTGGCTAACAGCATCAAGAAACAATTAGAGAGAGAAAAAGGGAACTACTCATTTACGAAAGAGAATTTAAGAAAGAAAACATACCGGATGATCACGGAAGAATGACTCCTCTGAGGCAAGTGCATCTTTAATACTGCGGTTGAACTTGATATCCTGTGCAACAAGAAACAAGGTCACTAGTGTTCTCTAACCTCCTTGATAAGTTTGTCAAGGATGAACGCCTTGATATTTATCTTGCTAATTGATCTTCAAACAATTAGCATCATAGCATGAATACATTTAACTAGTCCAAATCCTTGGAATCACTTATGCGTGCCACTAGTGATTCAACGGCTTAGCATCATCCATGACATCTTCATGATGTCAGCACTAACAACTCTGAAACGAAGGAATGTAGCACAAAAAATTGGTACAAAGGATTAGGACTCACATTAAGCTATCTTTGATGAGAAAATTAATATTACCCGTAATGCAATACACATGAACTCGTCATCCATAGTGACAATATTCAGTGACGACCAAAAGTAACTCATGTTTGGTTAATGTACTTTGTTTGCGAAAACAAGTAGGAAGGAGGCTAACTCAAAGGCTACACAAGTTGTATCAATAAAATGGAAACATTTTTCTTTCTAATCTCCTGGTAATAACTCCGAAGAATAACAAATGCTATTTAAATACTAAGGGTAAATATAAAGTCACAAAAAAAGTCACAAAACTTGGTATACAAAGTGATGTGTCATTAATTTTATTGGTGTTTTTAATTAGAGTGTGCCGGGTCCACAATCGTTGCAACCAATAAAATATCGCCACCTCATTGTACTTCTTTTGTGCCCTTAGCATTGCCCAAATACTAAAGCAATTAAAATGAATGGATTTCTGTTTTTCTTTCTTCTCTTGTGAACAGCAAATGGTTTTAAAAAATGCTCCTTACATAGTCAACAATCATTATCTCAAACTTCTATTTACTTTAGTTTCTAATCATTTGATAAGTTGCTAAAGCACTGAGAGAATTAAGTACTCCCTCCGTCCCGCCGGAAACTTCAAAAAAAAATTATGGCACAAGAATTAAGGGAAAAAGTGAAAAAGGTGATGTGTTGTGAGTGTTGATAGTTGAGTGGGAGAGAGAAAGTGGGGTAGAGAATAGTTAGTGGGTTAGTGGATGTGAGTATGAGAAGTGGGACCCACTAATTAAAATGTATTAAAAACTTTCCATTTATGGAATGTGCAATTTCTATGGGACGCCCATTTTGGTAAGGTTTGCAATTTTCGGTGGGACGGAGGGAGTATAATTTTACGCATGAAAAAATGTTTCCAAGTTTGAGTCTACAACTGCCTGCAAATTGCAGAAATTATGATATCATATTGCTGCCGGAAATTTGCCACATGTGTAGGAGGGAGGGGGAGAGGGGGGGCTATAAATGAGACAGTGGATTCTTGTTGGACAAAAGCAAATTGTGCAAATATTTTTTCTACCACTAGATACTACTTTAACATTCAATTTTCCATAGCTAGTTATTTCCCATGTATGAATTAAAATGTAGAATATTAGGAAACAACTATTTAGAACTTACCACTATGCTTGCAAGAAACTTGAATACAAGCATTCATTATTTATCCTTAATATGAATGAATTAACTAAATTTACTATAACTTTCTAAAAATTCAAAACTTTGAACTACATGCAAACAAATGAAAAAAAAATAAAAAAATGATAAGACTTCTCTAAACCTCTCTACTCATCAGCTTGTAACTGTTTAGTTGCATAGTGAATCAGGACTTGCGACAAGCTCTGTTACCCGGACTCTTCAAATATGTTGAAGTACCCGTGTCCGATACGTATCGTGTCCGACACGACACCCGGACACCCGGACACCTGCTTTTTCATTCGGATACGACAAGAAAAATTTGAAAGAAAAAAAGGAGTGAGTTGACTTCATTTATAAAGATTTAACAAATTTTAATGTTGTTTTACTTAATTATACAATATATCTTAGTAAAAAAGGAGTGAGTTGACTTCAATTATAAGTAAAGTATAAATAGTCTATTTATACTATTTCGATTTGTCCTAAAATAATGCTCGTATCCCGTACCCGTGTCCAAATTTAGGACGGTGTCCCAGTGTCCAAAATTATTAAGAAAACTGTTTCCGACACTAGGATCCGTATCCGTGTCGGATCCCGGATACCGTGTCCAGGTAACATAGGCGACAAGCTAAAGGCTTACTCATCTTGTTTATTTGCAAGAAGTGGCTATTTTTGTTGAATACAAATTTAATCCAGAAATGAATCATGGCCATTAAACTAATAATGTCCCCCTGCTAATGCTTCTGTAAACCTCTCTACTATAAACTGCTACTATGTACCAGAATAATAGAGTGAATGAAATCAAATGCCACTTGATTGATCGAAATTAAAATAATAATAAGGAACTTGCAAATTGGAATGAAAGGCTATTTATTTCAGTAACGAAGTCATTTATTTAGACCAAATGAAACCTCGACTGGCAACAGCTGAATAAAGAATTGACTTAAAACAAAAATTATGTATTGTGATGCTTCCCAGATTTCAAATTCTAATAAGCTAAAATGTCACACACTTGGAAACACGGTGTGTTACTACTTACTAGTGAATCATGAACGTCTAGGGACAAAAATGTCTGATAAGTTTTACTCCCTCCGTATGAGAAAGATAGTCTCAGTTCGTTTTTGGAGGTCAACTTGATTAGACTTTGCAGAGATTTTGTGAAATAATAGTTATCCAAATGAAATTCTAAAATTGTTATTGATTGGTAATAATTTCAACTACTTTTAGAGCTTCATTTGGATTATTAACTTTTCATGGATTCTAGGTCAAAGTTCAATCAAGTTGACCACCAAAAACAAAATGATAGCATATGCAAAAACACATAATTCCAAGCGGAAATGTAATTTCTTCAAAACAATGCAGTGTAGAACTTCATTCTTCAAAATAAAAATAAAAATACCTCTTGGCTGCGATTGACAACACCAACATAACCAAGACGAAGGGGAATAACGTTTCCGAGCAAATAACTGCATGCATCAGTACCTCTATCCATGATATCCAACTACGCTCATGAAGGTAAAAGTATAATCAGCATTTCTCCAAAAAATATGGTACTTTTGTAGATAAGAAGAAAAGGGAACAACTGAGAATCAAGCAACAAAGATAAATCACGATTTGCCACTACTTATACCTTTGTAATTACACCAATTGTTCGATTACCTGACAAAGGGAGTTTAATAGCGTTAGGATGAACATCTATGAGTCATTTAGACAGTCTACACCATTTCATTTGTACACCTTAAAAAATACAGGCTGATTATAATGACTACATTTACCATCAGGGTCAGCAATTCCTGCTATCTGAAGAGCATCTGAATTTGCCAAATCTGAATTCGCAGGTGTCACAGCTAATATCAGGCAACTTGATTTCCTGATATAGGACAGTATCATAGTACGAATTCTTGACTCGATATCAGATGGCTGGTCACCTACTGGAACCTTGGTCATTCCAGGTAAATCCACCAATGTTATGTCAAGAACATTTGGCGAATAAATAGTCAGACAAATCTGCTTGTTTGAAACTCCTTTATTTTCTCCTGCTCCCCTTGCAGTTTCAGCCTGGGAATATCAAAATGATATCAGTGGATAAGTAAAGAAACCCCCTGAACATACCACTTCAAGAATAAAACGACAAGAACATTCCAATATGGGGGTAGGTAAGTTTGGTTGAGCAGCATAAGAATGTCCATCTCAAAAAACCAAAAGGACATTATTTAATTTAATCCATTATATAAACTTTTATGCATTTACACCATTGCCGCTGTCTAAAAAATTGATTGAACCAAAATTTGTTTCCATTCATCATCTCCGGCAACTCATTCACCCTTCCCACAGCTAATATTTATATTATTTGCTTCTCAGATTATTCTTTCAATTAAATATTGATTTTTTTATATAAATTGGTAGTCGTCAACGCTTTTAATTTGATTCATGATTTCGCTTTTAAATGTGCTAAAAAGAATATGTTCAAATCCTATTTGCAAAAATCAATTGTGTTTTAACTGGAACGGAATATTCATATTTACAAATTTTGTACTAATTGTTCAATTTTCTCTTTTTATTTGAAAAGCTTATGCTTCCAAACACAAAAGTCCCGAGCAAAAAGTTGTCCTTGGGCCCCAAATCTCACAAAACCGGCCCTGCGAAAAAAATTAGCCTACTTGAGCTCTATACATTGTCCTAGCTTAATATGAAATAGCGATAGGGACTGACCAACCAATGAAAAAAAGAAGAGCATGTTCAGAAACCCATATAACTCTTTCCTCCGACCAGGAAAACCCGAAAAGAAATTAAAGACGGTTTTTGGATAAAGATTTGATATGATTCTTTGAAGTCATATGTTTTCGCTTCACATTGCCCGGTCATTATTTGACCGTGCAGCATTAGGTTCAATAAAATTTAGGGAAAACTCCGTTTTTGTCCATCGTACTTTGAGGCGTGTTTCACTTTTACCATTGAAATTTATTTTTTCCCATTTTTACAATCGTACAACAAACAATTGTTTCCTTTCATGCCCAAATTTGTTATTTTATACCAAAATTATTTCATTTTTACCATTGTATTATAAACAATGGTGTCATTTTATACTCAATTTGTTTTATATAAAATGACACCATTGTTTGTAGTACGATGGTAAAAATGAAAAAGAAATCGATGGAAAAAGTGAAACACGCCCAAAGTACAATGGAAAAAACGGAGTTTTCCCAAATATATCACCACAGCTATGCTCTAATAGACCACAAAGAAAACAAACAAGCATATTACGATTAGATCAGTTATTCATTAAATAAAATCAAAATTATAATTAAAAAATTGACATTCTGAAAAAAAAAATACTCCTCCTAAGCTTAAGATTTAATGAAGCAAGTGTGAAGTTAAGTCTCTTCAAGAGGGCTTCTCTAGTGGGAGCTCTAAAACTGATAATGTTGAAGTTTATGCACTTTTACGCATAAATGCTCCCAAATATGTACAAGAAGTTATTGCAAGTACAAATTAGGATGGGATCATTTGTCCAACGATTTTAGTAAATTCACTTGACTCAAACTCTTCTTGAGACATTGTTAGTAACAGTTAATATCACAATTGTAGTTCTACTAGCATTGTTCTATTCTTAGTGATAATAACATTTTAACTTTTAAGTAAAAAAAATCTTATGTTTTTGCCTTTCGCCGGTTACTTCAAAAATAACAACAAAAAGGGAGTTTATGATCATAAATCAAGGAAGCCAAATAGGCCAAAATCGCAACACAAGTACCTTAATTTCTCTACGAATTTCCGAAAAATCAAAAAACTTCTTTCCCGTCAGGTGATGAAACTCGCCGTACTCCTCCTCCACGGCATGCCGGACGAGCCGCAGAAGCAACGGCCTACGAGTACAAATATCGTTACCCCTAGGTAAGAAGTCACGGCCGACCAATGCTTCTAAGACGCTTGATTTGCCGCTGCTTTGGCTGCCTACAACAGCCACCTGAGGCAATTCAATCTCCGCCAACGACTCTCCGGCAGTCGATAATATGTCTTGGAGCTTGTTCACTACTGGAATCACGGCCGCGCCTAGTGATCTGATTGATGAGGCGCTGCCGTTGTCGTCTTCGAAGTTCGACATGTCTCTCGGGATTTGAAATTGGGGATTAGAGATTTATGAACCCTAATTCTGTGTAAAAGCGAAATTGAAAATAGGGAATTTTATAGGGGAACTGGAAGACTAAAGCCCCCTACTTCTTGTTCAAGAGAAGGATTCTGTGTTGATTTAGAACTGCTTTCTCTTCAAGGAACAACTTCAATACCGTTAAGGCACGTGTTACGCACGTGTCACATAATCTAGAACTAGCTAGGACTAGGAGTAGTATTTTCTTTTTTCTAGCCGAGCAGTTATTTTTTCTTGAATAATACTAGAGCGCTACTATTCAAACCCGCAAAATTGCTTAATATACCCACAATACTAAGTTTACCCGAAATATTTATCCACCCAATACTACCTACATAACCTCTTATCCAACTTTACTCTTTAAACCCCTTAATACACCCACTTAAATATACAAAACACACCCACACACCCACACTACTTAAAACTCAAATCCCTCACACACAAACCACAACAGTCTTCCTCTCAACCTACCAAACCATTTCAACCCTAGGTCTCTCGTTCGTCTTCAAAGTCTCATTTGTGAAGTTAATATCTGATTTGAGAAGTAAATATATTAATTTTTCTTCCAATAATATAGTTAAATATATGTTTTTCATGTACTTTAACATTATTATGCATCAAAATGGTTTTTTCCGTTAATCTATAATTCATTTTTTGTAAAAAAAAAAAAAAAAAAAACCACACAAATTCCCGATTGTGTTGTTCGGCGATTGTCGGCTGAACATATTAGTCATGTTCGGCCAGATGTGATAGAACAAATGTGACACGTTCGGCCACCATCGATGGAACAAAACATTAATGTTCGGTCGATGGTGGCCGAACATGTTCTGATTGTTCGGTCAGCAATTCCTGAACATGTTAAATTTGTTCAGCCGGTAACAACCGAACAGTAAAGAAGTGGTAATTTTACCATATTGAAAAAAAAATAACAAAGTGAAAAAAAAAAAAAAAAAAACTTAGTTTTGAACATAAAAGTAGTGTCATTTCATTCTTGTTTTTTTAATCTTTCAACGCAATGTATTATGATTGAATTTGAAAGGATTTTTCTCTAGAGGTGGAGATTATTATTTATTTATTTATTTATTACTAAAAGTAAAGAAATTAGGATAAGAAATTTGGGGTAACAAAATTTAGAAGGTGTAAATTTAATGGGTAGATAAATGAGAGAGTTAATGCTACGGGTGTATTTAGTGAATAGGTAAGTGAAATGTAGAGAAAAACTAATTCGAGTGTACTAAATAGGAAGGTTAGTAAGGACATTTTGCTTGATGATATTTTTGTAAAAAATAGTATTGCGGGTACATTCAGCAATTTTGTGGGTGTGAATAGTAGCACTCTATAAAAAGTCCATTTTTTAATGTTAGCGTAAACATTGAAAGATGGGCATGGTAAATCAGTTATATATTATGGTCATTTTAATTTTTGAGGGGGTCAGGAGTAATTTTTCAGGGGGTTCAGTTGTAATATTCTAGGGGTTCAGGATACAAACTTAAAAACCTTTTAAGGGGTTCAGTGAAAGTCAGGGGGTCAGCTGAGCCTCCCCTTCAACGTAGATATGCCCTTGCTCTAAGTTACATATCATTATAGACAGTAAGAATCTCTCCATAATATTTCTCTAAGTATTATGTTAATTTACGCGTATATCACCATTAAGAAAATGTTATAAATTCGTGGTGAGATAACGATTTTACTTTTATTTCGTTATGTTTTTCACTCGTATATCACATTAAGAAAATGTGAAACCTTCATGGTGAGATAACGATTTTACTATTATTTTTGTTACGTACTTTACTCGTATATCACCATTAAGAAAAAGTTCTACTTTCGTGCTGAGATAACGATATTACTATTTTTTGGTTATGCACCTTAATCGTATATCACCATTATAAGAGGTTCTACCACCATGGTGAGATAGCGATATGAATTTTATTTTGTTAGTTACTTTGCCGTATATCAACAAAAGATTGGCTGCCTGAGTGGTGAGATGACATAATTATATACACATAATTACTCTATTTACTCGTAGATCACCAAAAGATTGACTATGTGTTGGTCCTAAATGTGCAACAAGGGTATGAAAAATAGCTAGAGGGGGTGAATGTTATTTTGAAATTCTTTTTGTACCCTTTTGTAAAGCAATGGCAATGCGCACAACTCGCAATTTGGCTAAGTATAGCGCGCATCAAGAGTGTGAAATGCACTACGGAATTTTAAGCAGGAGATACCGCTGCACAGAAGATGTTGTGCAGTAGTGAGACACACACAAGTTTTAAGCTTAAAGAGTTGCACAAAATGATTGTTGGGTATGCTTATCTCTTAACCTTCCTAATTATGTTAGAATTGATTGATACCATCACCTAAGAGTATTTTATGGACTTTAGGACCCTAGGTAAGAAGTTTTATAACTTCAATTTTTAGCTTAGTCCATTTTGTAGTATAGGCTTAGAATATAGGACTTGGAGCGAAAAGGAATGAAGATCTAAGTAAGACTGTGGTCACTGCGCAGGACTTCTCTGCGCAGGACACCACTGCGCAGGTCTCTCCTGCGCAGCATCCTACCTTCCTCAGCTTTCGATACATTCAGATCACCTAACTTGGAAAACGCTTAGAAAATGCACGCTTATTAAAGTGCTGAGGTGTGCAGAAACGACAAATTTGCACACTCAACATATCCAACGGTGGAGATGCGCTCAGATGAAGCAATTTAAATAAAGACAACTGTCAACCTTTTAGAGGAAGCTTTTGAATTTGGTCTTCATGCTCAGTCTCCAACGGCTCAAAAATCCATGCGCACCAATCATATTGTGCCAGGTCATCAACCTTGATCAGACCCCCAACGGCTATAAAGGACATATGCGCACCAATCATATAGTGCCAGCTCATCGTCCTTGCTTAAAGCACCAACGGCTAGTTTTAAGCTCTCTGCTATAAATAGCCTGCTCATCTTCATTTCCAAGTTGCTAGAGTTTGTGCTTTCATAAGTATCCTTGAAGTTAAGAAGATTGCTGCTTATATTCCCAGATTCAAGATCAACCTTCAAACATTCATACATTCAAACTCCTGCCCAGATCCTAAGCCTTATATCACCAGAATTCTTCGTGCTCTTCATCTCATAGATTCATAGAGCCCAGAAATTCTATCACACACACACCTCTTGAAGCTTCGATCATTTAGATCTTACTTCTCGAGATACACCGGTTTAGTCTAGGATTTGCACTTCATAGATTAGATTTTGATTTGAGTTTTGATTCTTTGTAATCTTGTAAAAGCTCCTCACATCAATATAAATCTCATTAAAAATCCAAGACTAACCATCTTGGTAGAGGACGTAGATCTTTAATAGATCGAACCTCTCCAAATAGCTTGTTCATTATTCTCGCTATTTGTTTCATGCTTAGTTATTTCTGAATTACTGCTTTGTTTGATCTTACCAGATTGCTGCTATTGCTGCTGTGCTTGTTATTGCTTATTTCCTTAGAAAATTTTTAGCCAACTCTTTTAGCCAAAACTTAGCGCGTGCGTTTTATATCCCTGCGCAGTATACCCTGCGCAGTGCTGCTTTAAATTTTCGCTGTGCATTTCACACTCTCACTACGCGCTATACTTAGCTTATTTGAGAACTGTACGCATAAGCCATTAATTTGCAAAAGGGTTTGAAAAGAATTTAAAAACGCTATTCACCTCCCCCCCCTCTAGCATTTTTCATACCCTTGTTGTCCCTTTGGGACCAACAAGTGGTATCAGAGCAAACACCTTCATAAAACTTGTTTTGTTTTTCAAGCTTAACAACTTGGGTACCGATTCAAGATGGCTTCAAAATCTTGGGCAATGGCTAACTATTCACATGTTCCAGTGCTGAATGAAGATCACTTCGAAATCTGGAAGCACTGCATGCTCACTCATTTTTCTTCTATCGACGAGATCCTCCATGACATCGTTTTTGAAGGACCCTGCATCCCAATGAAGGCTAATCCTGATGCTGTTACCAACAAGGAAAATCCTACAATCAAGAAGGCCAAAGAGGAATGGACCGATGAAGAAAAGAAATGGGTTGGCTACGATGGAAGAGCAAGAAACATCATTCTTAGCACTCTAGACCTCTCCACGCACAATCAAATTGTGAGCGGTGGAACTGCAAAAGAACTATGTGATGCTATTGAAGGATATGTGAATGGAGACAAAGTAAGCAAGGAAAACAAAAGATTTGTGGTGCAAAGAAAATTCAACTGCTTCATGAGAAAGGATAGTGAAACCTTGAGACAAACTTATGATCGCTTCTGTGCTGTTGTAAACTCTTGTAAATCTCTTGGAACTACTTTCACTAATAAAGAAGTCAATTCTCAATTTTTAGATGCGCTAGGTTCCAGATATGTGCACAAGGCAAGTCATCTGGAAGATTCTGGATTTTTAGATACTTGGCCTCTGCGCAGCTTATACGCTAACTTAAAAGTGTATGAGCTAAAACTTGATCGAATTGATGAAACTGAAGGCAAAGGAAAACTTGTTTCATATGTTGCACAAAAGGAACCTGCGCCTGCTAAAACCTCAGACAAAGTCTCTACTTCCTCTTTACTTATATCAGACGTAGAAGTTAGGGAGACAAAGATGATGGGGGACACTCCCTTAATCATTGTTCAGTTCCAAACACAACAGGTCCGTTGCGTACGTGACAGACTTGGTGCAATTGTTGAAGGAAGTCAGGTAAATTGCTTCATATGGTTCATGGTTTCGTTTTACAATTATCATCCATCCCGTATGCGTATATGTGTGTGTGCGTCAAAGTTGTGATTTAGTGATTAGTGGCTCATTTCTGTTGGTTGATCGATCCTCAGGATACAATCAATACCGTACATTATTTGTGGGCAATAGCACAAATGGACGTAGAAGAAGTTGGAGAAGGTGCTCTCTATCCGATATGGAGGCTTAGGGACATGCAACAAGTTGGCATCCGGGCTCTTATCTAAATTCAGCATCCCATCCAAAACTGTTGAGTGTTGTGTTGATGTCGACCAGTCCTCTTTTCTCTTGATGAATCTTCATTGAATTATTTGTGGGTTCACAAATACTTTGATATTTTGATCTCCTTAATAAAAACATTTGTCATTATTGATCTCGGATGCCTTTTAACACTGCCGACGAGTCCCCTTTATCACCATGTTTATGTAGAAAGGAAGAATTATCCTCCCAATGGGACAATCTGTCTATAAATGGGTGTAGATACCCCGGGAAACCACAGCTTGGCTAGAGCGGTGAATTATCCTAGGATGTCTAACTTGTTTTAGATTGTTTAGAGTCGCCACCTATGTTTTTAAAGGAACATAAGAAAAACCTAGAAATAGCCTAATTTATGTACAAAACCAGAGATTCGGGAGAGAAGGGTTGGGGGGTTAGGTGACGGAGTGGGAAGTACTTAAACACCCACTCCGCCCCGCTTACGCGGGTCTTGCTACTATTGGTGTTCTAATATTTACATGTCCTTCAATTTATTAACAATGCTAACAATTATAATGTAAAGAAAAAGGGGAAAAGAATGATTTTATTAATTTAATGCTAAATAGTTACATGTTGGACTAGTGCTAAATGATTACATTAAGAAATGAAATATAAATCAAATGAAGTTTGGAATGTTGGGATGTAACCTTGGCCAAACTTCAATAGTGAAGTGGCCTTTTGGTTGTATCCCTTTTTATGGAGATTGCATACTAGTAAGACTAGACAAATAAAATAAGAGAAGAAAAGAGATGTTGTACCTTAGAAAAGAGGACTTCAAACTTGGACTTGGAAATGGTGTTGTTGTAGAGAAAATGTTGTGCAAACACTTTGTGTAGTGTTTTGTAGAGAAGGATTGTTGAGATGATTTGTGTAGAGTTTTTGTTCAAGTCTCAAAAATTGGGTCCCTTTCCAAGGTAGAAGATGATGGTTTTTATAGGTAAAAAAGAGAGGAAATGATGGAGGGAAATTGGTCATCCATGTGAAATGGAATGGGCCAATCACAAATAAGATAAATGAATAAAAGAAAAATAAATGAAATAAAAGAAATCAAATAATAAATGAAAGAAATATTAGTTTTTGGGAAAAGGCTTAGAATTTGGGATTGGGAGTTAATTAGAAAAGGGGGGATGAATGTGGATGTAAAAAGATGGTTTTTGTGATCAAGAAAAGATGTTTGTAAATAAGAAAAATGAGGGAAATAAGGTGCAATCCGTTACTGCCATAATGGGAGGCGCGCGGGTCCCGCTTTAGGGGCGAGACGCGCGCGCAGCCCGTTAACGGTTCCGGAAGCGCCCGCGGCAGAGAATAACAGGATGACAGAATGACCCTAAAAGTTAACTCTGTTATGCAGTTTAGTCCAAAACTAACGGAATCAGTTAGGAACTTAACCGAAGTAACAGAAATCAACAAAAATAAGTTAAATAAAGATACTTTGTATGCAATCGGGGTGAGAGGTCCAAGGCGGGGTGTCTACAATGGGAACTAGAGGTTGCATGTATTTAAGCTTTGGAAAGTGATTTGGTGCACAAGATTTTTTGTTTACATGTGAAAATGAAGAGAAGAGCAGTGCTAGGGGTATAAATGCTCAAAAAATCTTAGTTAACAGTTAGTGATTGATGTTTAATCATTTAATAATTGGGGCCCCGGACTAAACATCCGCCTGTGTTTTATCGGGCAAATAGCAATTTAGTTATTTGAATTTGTCGCTATGTTTCAATTAATTATCCAATTTGTATTCGTTACAAGTTGGTTATTGAATTTGTCTTTTGTCGCAATCAGGTGTAATTTTGGACGGGTCGTTAAAAAACTAACGAAAATGGATGAAAAACATAACAAACTTCTTTCAAAATTGCAATGACCACTCATACAATTTAAATTATCCCACTACGCCCCCTAACTATTAACGAATGTTAAATCCCTATAAAATTGAAATCCTTATTCCTCGACTACTCCTTGTTAACCCATCCATCAACCTCCACCTACACCATTAAACATCAACCTCCGCTGCACCATTTACCCCAACCACTAGCATCCATCTCCACCATAAACCCAATTAATGAACTGAAACTTCACCCATGTTCCATACTCTACGAGCCAAAATCTCATTTTCCAGGTTCAAATCAATAAACCCACAAATTAATTCATCAAACCCAGAAAAGAAAAAAAAAATACAGAAACCACCCAGATATGCATAAACACACGCATAAAACAACACAATTTCAACAACGAACAGATAATCCAGAAATTCAAATTCAAATTCAAATCCACAATCAAAATACACAGATTAATCAATAAAAAAGAACTTCATATCCGAGAATGTGGGTGAAAGTCGATCAAAAGAAAAAACATCAAATCAATAGTGGAGCGCATACACAAGCAGATCTGAAATTCGAGAATTGTGCAATTATTCATAAAAGCTTGCTTTACTGTAGGCAGGCAGACGGAGGTCGAGCTTCGGTCGATTGGAGACAGATACAGGGGATGATGGTTTATGAAAGGGAGAGGGATGTAATGGACGGGCGATGAGGTACAGGGTTCGCCGCCATCATGGTGCGCCGTTGTTGAAATCAGAGAGAGAGAGAGTCAACTTGAGAGGGATGGACTACGACCTGATTAAGGGGAAGAAGTGGATGGACGTGGGTTAGGAACATTTACAATGGAAGTGTATCTATAAACTAACAATTTTAATTTTAATGTATAAATAAAATTAGCTAAACTGTAGGGGTGTAGGGGTGGTCATTGCAATTTTGAAAGAATTTTGTCACGTTTTTCATCAATTTTCGTTAGTTTTTAAACGGTTCGTCCAAAATTACACCTGATTGCAACAAAAAGACAAATTCAATAACCAATTTGTAACGAATACAAATTGGATAATAAATTGAAACATCGTGACAAACTCATTTGCCTGTGTTTTATCATTTAATACTTGGGCTCACAACATTTGTTTTACTGTCATTTTGGATTACAAATACAGTGTCATGCAATTCATTTGAAGCAAAAGCTCAAGAGACAAAGCAAGTTGGAATGATGAAAAAAATACAAACAAAAATAAGAAAAATGTTAACCTTGGAAGCTAACATACCGTTTTCAGGCCATCCATCCATCCATCCAGACCAACAGTTGTGTTGTTTGCTTTAGTGTTGGTTGGAAGCACACAACCACAACCTGCCAATGACCAATCTTCAAAATTTAAATTGTGAAAATAAAATAAAATAAAATGCAGTAGTCAGATATGACTATGTCACGGTAGTCACATCACAGTTCTAGCAAAGTCGAGCAGTGACAAGTTAACAAATGTTTACAACAGTAGCATGTAAACTCATCAAACTCAATTTTGAGACAGAGGGAGCACTATTGAAGAATTCAAGGTTGTCTGGACATCAAATGCGCTTAAGCTTAAAAGACATCAGATATTAACAAACCTGACAAAAAAAATACACCTCAATATTTTTCATTGTTCCTTAATCAACACTTCACCTATGACCTAACTAAGGTCATACAGTAATGTATTGCATGCCTGCACTAAAAAGTAGAATTTCTCTCTCTCTCTCTCTCTCTCAAGCCAGAGCTTTCCTCTCTTTATCATAACTCATCACTCATTTCACACTAGTGCTGCTAATGGCTTCTGCAAGCAAAGCACGCAACTTGTTTGTTTCAGTCAAAACACATTGCCTATCAAACAGAGCAGAAACAACAGCAACACCTTTCAGACTAGGCACTCCCAATCCCATCACGGACCCCGCATTTGAAATCCCAATGCCCCCAATAGCAACCACCGGTAATTTGGAAGCTAAACACACAATTTTGAGGCCGTCCAGACCCACTGTTGTGTTGTTTGCTTTCGTGTTGGTTGGAAACACGCCCCCACAACCTATGTAATCAGCTCCATCCATCCATGCTCTCTCAGCTTGCTCTCTCGTCTTGCATGACACACCTATAATCTTTTCCGGTCCAAGAAGAGCTCGGGCAGCTTGGGCAGGCATGTCAGACTGACCCACATGGACTCCGTCAGCATCACAAGCAAGGGCAATGTCTATTCTGTCGTTTATCAGAAGAGGGACACTGTGATAACGACAGATTTCAAGACATGACTTGGCTGCTTCAAGGAACTCCCTTGTTTCCACATCCTTCTCCCTGCAATTTGTTGAAATTCGCTCAATACACAAATATATTTCCTATATGTTATGCCCGTGAATAATAGGTAACTAATATATTTAAGTACATACTCCCTCCGTCCCATTTGAAGTTGCAAAATTTGCCATTTGAGTGTCCCACTTAGAATTGCTAAAGCCTAAAATGGAAACTTTTATAAGGTTTTTTAATCAGTGGAACCCAATTGTGATACTCACATCAACTAACACACACACTATTCCTTACCACACTAATAATTCATACCCCACTATCTATACTCAAAACACCTTAATATTATACTCCCTCTGCCCCAAAATCTTCTCATTTGACTATTCAAACTTTTTAAGAATATTAACTCTTGCTTCATTAGTCATGTTTTATTTATGCACTTTTAAGCCCAAATTGTAGAAATGGGAACAACTTTTTGGGACAACGAGAAATGGCAAATGAGAAGATCATTTTGGGACAGAGGAAGTATACTTCTTCTTAATTCCCGTGCACATTTTTCTTTTGCAATTTCAAATGGGACGGAGGGAGTATAGGTTTTGGCAGAGACTGTTTTTTATAAAGCATCAAAATCTGTACTTTCTGTTTTATGGCTTTTTGGTAGTTTTGAGTTGAAGAGTGAAGAAGTGGTTATTTTAAAACTAGGGAAGAGTAAGTTGATTTTGAAAATGGTAATTATGTTGATACTAGGAACAAAGCGTGACAATTTCATCATCACTGTTCATTGTAAGCCCTCCTTTTATATTTGGTGCCAATAAATTGATAAACAACATGTATAGAGACAAAAACACATGTGTGACGTGTGTCAGTGTGTGTGGAGAGAGAGAGAGAAAGAGAGAGAAACCTAAGCTGAACAATGGTGGCACCACCCTCTATGGCAGCTTTGACGGCATCTGTTATGGAGCGGCCCCACTTTTTATTCATCCTTGAATCTGTCACAGCATACAAGAAGAGGTCGCCAGGATCAAGAACCTGATGCCTACTTGAATTATAGGTATTCCTCTTAAGCTTAAGTAGGTGATCAAATGGGCCTTGAACCCCTTTTCCAATATTCATGTCTTTGCTATATTCTAATGCAGTCTCAACATAACGCTTCGCTATCTGCCATAAATCAGTTTAGACAGCATAAAAAAGGAGCTCCATTCAAGGTCAAAATAATTGGATAAACCATACAAGGAAAATGGCTCATAAATGTTCTCTATGGAGGGAGTATTACCGTAACAGCTGATAGCATCGAAGAACCCTTTGCCAGCTCAGCTGCTATACATGATGCCAAAGTACAACCAGTTCCATGTGTATTCCGAGTTTTCACACGTGATGACCGCAACTCATAAAAATCTTGACCTACAAAACAAATCAAGAAATGAAGTAAAGCAGCTATCTAAGTATCTACCACCAATTACCCGTCCTTCCACCCCCCCACCCACCACACTCAAAACCTACATACACACATCCCAAACAGGAAAGTAAAAAAATAGAAAAGCAAAGAAGCTGAACAAATGAAAAGTAGATTCGGACTAATGAGAATTTATATCAAAGATCCAAATTAGATTCGCACTAAAATAATCACAATACCATTAAAGAAAATATCAACAGCATCCGATGAAGCAGGGAGGTCACCACCTTTAACAAGCACATTTCTGAAGTGAAAGGAATAAGCTGTATCAGTATCAATTGCTCTCCGGGATTCACTCATACCGTGAAATGTTGACAGGCACTACTAAAAAAAAACACATTTAGGGACCGGTTTTCTGTGACAGCAATTATAAATAGTCTCGGTTTAAAAAATATTGAGACTGTATTCTTTAATAGTCATGTATTCAGGGACAGATTAAAAGACCAATTCTTGTTAATGGTGAAATAAAGGATGGGAGAATTTTTTTTCCCATCTCAGATATGCATAAACTGGGACAAAATCTTAGATTGGTCTCAATATTCCATACATCACAATCAAAAGGGGAAAAGAGAAAAAATGCAGGTTTCCATACATCACAATCAAAAGGGGAAAAGAGAAAAAATGCAGGTTCCAGAATTTCTCAAGTTGCTAACACTCGACCCACAAATTTTAGGGTTAAAGACTTAAAGTTCTCTCCCAAAAAATTTCCCCAAAGCGTCTCTCAACATATTCATGACCTAGAACCCTCGATTTGGCCACGCGGGAGTGCCGTGAGCCTTATCGGTGCATCGAATGGATTAACGGACTTCAAATTCATGATCAGAGCGAAAAACGAGTAAACAGACATGTACATTTTTTGAGCTGTGGGACCCGAAACGGGGCCCACACCCCTAGAACTGCTCATTACTGTCCATTCTATGCATTAAAAATGTATATTTGTTATCCCTTGCTTATAAACATATTTCAGATAGACAGACTTGACCAGAAAATTATTTCAAGCAACTTTCATGTTGAGCCCGCGGACAACCGGGACACCGTAGTGCGCCCACACGGACAAAACTTGGACTGTTGCGGAACCAATACTGGAAGCATTATTTGCAGTCATTTACGTCTAATGAATCCAAACATGGGGTTAATGGGCCCAACCACCACCCAGCAAGTGGCTGCAAGTGGTTGGCCAATTGGATAAGGAGTTGACCAATCGAAGCACGACATGTGGCAAGTGAGGATTCCCCCAGATCTTCTGAAGACCACCGTACGGCAGCCTAGGTGGAGTACGCCTCCATCCGTACGGCTCTCCCTTCCTGGCAGATCAGCAAGTTGGCCAATTTGCAACTTGGCCATTCAAATCAAAGATTAAACATTCACAGCTGCATTGATCCGGGTGGTTGCCCCCTAAACCATCCCCTAGGCCTAAGCAAGGGCACCTAAAGTCATTTGACACCCTCCCCCATCCATAACACTACCTCTCTCATCCATTTTTACACACACAATTCACAAGGAGAACACACACCAATCGATCCTACACATTGCATACATTGCTCTCTCTATCACTCTCAAGAAACCCAACTCATACCCTCATAACTTCATCCCATACACTACCACTACACCACCCTCAAACACTCACCAAAACAAGCAAACAAACTCACAACTAACAACTCTCTCAAACACAAGCACAATCATCTTTAGAAAAGCAACCAAAAAGTCTTCCCTTGGAAGCAAAGGAAGCACAACCTAGGTAATCTCTTATCCTTGTAATCTTCATATATGTAAAATGTAGCTCTTCATGTGATTTGTAGAGAGGTCTAGCCACTTGCTAGGCTAGACCTCCATTGGTGAGTTAAAAGATGTAATGTTTGATGTTCTTTCTCATGTTCTTGTTAAATGAATGTTTATGATATTGATGTTCAGTTGTTATCACTTGTTATGCTTCAAACCTTGTATATATTATCTATGTTGTACATGTTGAATGTTCATGTTTGTGGATTTGGGGAAGTTTTCAAAGATCTTCATGTGTTTTCATCTAAAACCCCAAATCTGTCCTCGTTCCTCTTTTGCCATGTAAAGCATCATTAAGTCAAGATTAAATAAGTGATTTGCCATGCCTTTTGTGTCACTAACATGTATATCTATGCACACACAAGATTCCATGTTCATAGCACTTCATTTGGTTGAGTTTTGATGCTTGTTTTCATGATGTATGTGACTGTCCAGCAAGTTTTGAGTCTAGACCACTCTGTCTTGTCACCTCCATTACTCATACAAAATGTGGTTTTTGGCATTTGTCCATAAAAGAGTTTTGTTCTATACAGAATAAGGAAAAAGAGCATGTAATAATCATATTTTTCCAACAAGTATAAGTGGCTCTTTCCAATTTTTTGTTTCAACTCTTTGCTCTCAGATTGATGTACTTCCTGTTCTGACATTAAAATGTCAGAGATGTTTTGATGTGTTTAAACTTGCTTTCTGGACTTGCAACTTGGCATGCTTAATATTCAAGATGTTTTGAACAAGTTTCATGTTTGGTGTTTTCCCTGATTCCCAATTTTTCATGATGAAAATAATGAATCTTTTGTGGATGTACACCATTTTTCCTGTTCTGACTGCTTTTGAGTTCATCTTGCATAACTTGTTTGGACATCATAAAATGCTCCTAAAATCAAGACAAAATTCATGGTTGATGCTTAACATGTTAGGAAGAAGTACTCACCATTGCTTTCCAGATTGCATGACTTTTAAGACATGTACATCAAAGGAGAATGGACAACAGTCCATAAACTGGACATGGACATGAACTTGGACACTTATTTTGACATGGGATTTGTCTTCCATTTATTCACCATTTGTACATAATAATCCCCCCCCCCTCCCTTGTGCTTTCCTTTACTTGATATGAATTCTCAAAACCATTTTCAAAACCAAGTGAGAGTCCACCCAAACCGGCTCTCATTTGTGAGTTTAAGCAAACATACCTAGAATAGGAAGACTCCTTTGTACACTAACCACCACTTTTTGTTAAGGCATAAAAACAAGGCATAAAATGAATTTAAGAGGCATGCATGCTAGAGACCATCACGGGCGAGGAGAGTGTCTAACCCCTTTTCTTCTCGTAACATAGCCCCCGAACCCACTTTCTCAAAACAAAAGGTTTTATCTTTGTTTTCCCTAAAATAAAGCGAGGTGGCGACTCTTGCAATCCTTTAAAACTTCGAGAGGAAACCATTTGTGTGAAACCGAGCGCGGATTTCGTGGTTCGAGTGCGGGCTCTCACAGTATGTTGAATTGATTTTGTACTAACAGATAAGCCTCTAGAGTTCTCTCCCGCAATCAATGCTTTAAATCTCGATCAGATTCGCGATGTTATTAAATTGATTTTGAGTTTGATTTTATATAAATCGACATTTAGAATCTGTTGTTTGATCGTTTCATTGTGTGCTATTTGATCAATCAGATCGGATGTTTTGAAAGGTACGTCTCTTTTAGTTTGATTTTGATTTTGTAATAATCCATGATTTGAAACTGCTTATTAGGTTTTGGTTCTGATTTTGACTCTGCTTATTAGGTTATGATAATTGTGATTTCGACTCTGCTCTGCCTATTTGATTGTATTTTGGAACTCCCGCACCAATTATTGGATACTTTTTTTTTGTAAGCAACAAGGATTAGGAAGTACTCAGATGGAAATTGACATGGATTTCATGTAAGAGTAGGATATATGATACTGGATGGAGAATTCATGTGTCTTTCATGAAGTACTAGATCTTGTTGTGTTCACCTATCAGTGTCAATTCCTTACCTAACTATTTTCTAGGTTCAGGAGAGAGTTGACCAATTGAGAAAAGAAAATAGCTCTTCAAAATCCAATGTATCAGAAGATTGTAAATCAATGTTTGGTCAAAGTTAACGTGTATGGACATTAAAAAGTCAAATGGGACAAACTTTTTGGGACATAAGGAGTATAAGTTATTGAGAGGGCCCCTGCTGATGGGTTGCCACCAGGATGAATATGAGAAATCAGAACTAGGAAATCTGGAACTTGGTTGAATAGGGACCCGGTAATACATCTAAAAATCTTTTTGTTTGACATCTGGAATGATCTGTCTTTATGCGTGTACATGAGAGAGTAGGGAGTGCGCACACATGCACTTGCATTCCATGTCATACATTTAGTTATAAAGGCTCGCTTCTCTCTGTACTTTATGCATCCTTCATGTGGTTATGAATTCTGCTCCAAACTAAATGCTTTACGCTACATAGAAAATGGTGACATCGAGAACTGCCCAAGCAGACCACTGAAAGGCACAAGCCCAAATAAATGACTCAAAGGCAACCGGTAAAGAAATCTTGGTAAGTGATCTCTCCTAGAATGACCACAAAAGAGGTCTCTTTAATGTGATATGAGCTTCTTATTTCAAAAGTATTATCTAGGTTTTTCAATAGGGCCTTGGCTGACAGGTTACTACCAGGCTGGATAAGAGTATTCAGAAGCAAGAAATTGCAAGTGGGGTGAGAAACTACCGGGTACAAGTCTTTTATATGAAATATGGATCTGGTCATTCTCTCTTCCTCCCTCCCCCTTATGTACGTGCCTGAGTGTGTAAGCGCGGACAAGTAAATACATTTTTGCTCACATTTGCAGAAACGTGGACGAAAGCCCTCTTCATAATAACAGTAAATGGCAATAGGATGAAATAGTAAATGGTTGCCAACCAAATATTCTTGCTTTGATTTATTGTCAATTAAATGTACTAGCTCCATCTCTTGTCATGCAATGGTTGACGAGAGTTCCATTCCAACCAGCTGCTTTGCCTTGTAATGAGACTAGTGACATCCGAAAGTGTGACAGCTCAAAAAGAAGGGACATCAAGGGTACATAGTCTATAAATGAAGACAATGGGGTAAGTTTTTTCTTTTCCCCTATTGTTCATGACTTGGTTTACTTCACTGTTATTGTCAACGAACGTACATTGGGTAAACAACCAACGTGCATAGTGGAAAGACAATAAATGCTGTTCGCATCAGTTATTGATCAAAACTTCTCTGTTATACTTAATGTGTAGTTTGATAGATGCTATTTTGTGTATTTTCATACTTTCTCTGGATAAATGCATACAGTGTACAAGCACTTGGTCCTACTTGCTCATTCAAATCCATGTATTGTATGGTCTAAAGCAAATCCATATATACTCACATATACAAAATTAGTCAGACTGAAATGCTTTCTTGCTCCTCTGCCACATCCCATGTATACCGACGCTATATATAGATGCAGTTAATGAAGGAAAATCCATGGTGATATGTCAAGGTTCTTGTAACTGATTTACCTGTAAAGATATTCATCTACACTGAGTGACACACACTCCAGCGAAGGATCAGATTCAGTGACACATACTAAGATTTTTGGGGTTTTTTCTTTGTTTGAAATAGTACTAACTCTGTCCCAAAAATGTTCAAATTAGCTCTTAATCAAGGGTAAATTTGAAATTGTTTTAGAAATTCATTCTTGGGATGGAGGGAGTAATAGTTTAGAATTAGACTCTATGTCACAAATATTATTTGAGTTAATTTCTAGCACTGGGATTCTTTTTTCAGAACCAACTAACGAATTCGCAACAAAGTCATATGTTTGTGACCAAGCAGCACTACGTAACGGATAATAAAAAACTCCAGAAAAGAAGTACCTCTGATATATTTGGACATACAATTTTTGGGTTTTTTCTTCGTTTGTAATAGTACAGTTTTGGGAATCACTCGATGGTTTTCTGATGGAGATGTTTGTTGTTTTAATGGTTATGCAATGCTATATCACCAAGTTTGTTATATACTCCCTCCGTCCCAAAATGATCTTCGCGTTTGACTATTCAAACTTTTTAAGGATATGAACACTTGCTTCACTAGCCATGCTTTGTTTAAGCCTAAAATGTAGAAATGTGAAGAACTTTATGGGACAATGAGAAATGGCAAATGAGAAGATCATTTTGGGACGGACGGAGTAGATTTTATTCCTAAATGGAAGCTTCTTTAAAAGTGTATATAATTGCCATTTTAAGGTAAAATGACAATTTGTATTATTCCCCAAGCTTCATATACAAAAAAAAAAAAAAAAAAAAAAAAAAAACACACACTATATCAACTGAAAAGATTAAACTGGAAATGCAGTCCTAAAATGTATCACAGGTCCGGGAATTACTGTCTTTGAATTATTTGTGACTCCCACTTAATGAGACCCCTATTCCCGTCCTTGTCCCATCCTTATTTTGAATACGGACAGTATTAGAGGCTATTTGTGACAGTTTTTTGCAGTCTCAATAAACATGTACTCCCTCCATCCCAGCTCACTCGAGACTTCTTTCCATTTTGGTCCATCCCAGCCTACTTGAGACCTCCCCAAAATAGCCAACTTTTAATAATTGAATATTGAATCTACCCCACCACTCATTCTCTCTCTTCATTTTACACCACTCAATTTATTCAACCAACACTACTATTTACCCCACTCATTCTCTCTCTTCATTTTCTACCACACGTTTTCCTTATTTTATTCTTTTTCCTTAGTTATTGTACCCACCTCTTAGGTCTCAAGTGAGGTGGGACGGAGGGAGTATTTAGTAGTGAGGAGTTAGTATGGGAGAACTGTTCAACTCGGTGCATAGGTTCGCATTCAAATTACTTTTATTCTATCAAGGACAAGTAGTTGCTTGCAGAAGTAACAGATGTATGAAGATAAGAGAAATTATTCACCAAATAAAATACTAACCGTGGTCCCATTTCATGTATAGACATGGCAGCAGCCCTCATGTCAGCAACTGTCTCCAATTGCATACCACCGAGTAATGCAGATGCCTCTTTTAAATTTGGTGTCACGATATCAGCCATAGGAAGAAGCTGCTCCCTGCAATCAAAAAACCACAACTGTCAACAATGATTTTCTGCTCAAAAGCAAGATGGAAGCAAAGATCAAATATAACGTTGAGTTTGATCAAGGGAATCACACTGAAGCATCTTACGTCACCATTAAATTTACTAAAATAATTTTCCATTTTTCCCCTTTTACTATGTAGGCAAATTAAGTCTATGAGATACATTTCTGGAATAGATTCTTCTCCTCCATAAAAATATTATACAAGGAATTTATTCATTTACGGGATAAAGCATGTGTTGGGAAGTGCGAAATTTGCTGAGATCTCTTACCGAAAAGTTGCAAGAATTGAAGGACCAGCCAATACATCTCCACTAGTAGAGACCATGACAGGATCAACCACTAAAGCTGCCTTCGAAAAATTGACTTAGTCAGCCCAGAAGCTACAACAATCTCTACCAAAAGAAAAAAATATATCTCCTACATACCTTGGACTGGAAACTCTCGCAGACTGTTATAAAGAACCTTGACTATGTCACTTGAAGGAAGCATGCCTGTTTTCACCTAAAATAATCTCAGTAAGAAATCACGATTAACATTTTTGAGTAAGCTTCAGAAAATAGCATTTCAGAGTCTACCATGTCTGAATACATGTCAATTGCAGGATTATCTCAGTCCACGACCTAGAAATTATAGTGCGTTCACATATAATCTTTCAGAACCCTTCACAAACTTACTTGAACCTCTTACAACTCATAAATAGTGCATATAGGCAACTTCATCTGATGATGGATGGGTCCACTTCTTAATCAGTTGCAAACCTTCTACTTTCAATTTAGCATTTCCAAAGCTGGATTAACTTCAACATACTCCCTCTGTCCCTAAATGAATGTCCATTTTCAAGAATTTTTTGTCCCAAAATGAATGTCTTTTATTTTAAAAAAATCTGTTTCTAAATGTTTTTTTTTTTTTACCAATTTCAATAGTCTCTTTGTACTTGTAAAACTGAACGTTCGGAAAGATGATTACATGATCATTTAAGAATCTTTGCCACTAAATTGTATAAAAAGTAGAGATTTTCAGACTCCGTGGCAGCCGCAGTTGTCATGTTCAACGAGACTCAGTAGCATAAAAGCAAAAATGCAATCAGATTACGAGGAACTCACAAGTCAACAACGCAATTACAAAATAACATAGCAAAATCAAGCGACATACAAGTAAAAAATCAGAAGAAGCCAACAATAATCAGTTTGCATATCAATCTAAACAATGACTTACAACATCAACCCGCATATCAGATAGTACAGACTTCAATTGTTCGGCAATAAATTCCTCTGGCACAACATGCACACCCTAACAACAACCAAAAACACAGTCAAGTATGAAAATTCTACCTCCATTTTGTTTAAAACTCACATCTTTCGATTCTAAAACTTTCCACGAGTCCCTGATTGAAATTTCTCGCCAAAACTTCAATGAGTTTCAATATTCACTCACCAAATTAAAACACTAAGCTTTTTTCTAGTTTTTACCGTAAAGGGAACTTATGGGATTGTTAATTGTAACCCATAAAAAAACTTTTTCAGCTTACAAACATGGACTCATCTGAGTAAAGCAAGAAAGTGAATAGAGCAGCAAACAGTGTTAGCCCAGTATGTAGCTGAATTTGCGATCAAACCTGAACACCAGCAGTATTTTGGGCGGTAACAGCAGTGATAACAGTGGAACAATATACTCCTCGGGCAGCACAAGCTTTAAGGTCAGCTTGAATTCCGGCACCAGCTCCTGAATCGGAGCCGGCAACAGTTAAAACATGTGGAATTTTAGGCTTGAATGAAACATCTGTCCCCCTGTCTTCTTGCATTGCCTTGAATTGATGAAACCCTTTTCTCGAAACTTGGTTGGCACTCAATGGCGACCAATTCTAAGAGTCATAATGCATATCAGATAGAAACAATGAAAAAATGAACATCATCAGAAGTAAAAAGATTATCGCAAATATGAAGTGGGTTATCAAGAAAAATGTGCAGTTGAGCAGGTGAAGATCGAAAATGGTTGAGTTGATTAAACAATTAATTGAGGGGGTGAGGAATTATACCTTGTGATTGAGAATCATGAAACGGTGGGAAATGGAGAGGACGTGCGATGAGTAACAGAAGCCCATGCCCTTGTGGAGAAAACGACTTTTTGCGGGCTAGAAATTTGACTCGTGTAAACTTCTTGATAATAGTAAATAAAATTCCAAGAGATAGCATATACTCCCTCCGTCCCAGTTTAAGGTTCTTACTTTCCTTTTTGGTAAGTCCCAGATTAAAGTTTTTAGTTGCTTTATTCCATAAATGGAATAAGCAACTAAACTTATATCTGATCACACTAATCTATTCTGCACGAATTTTGATCACAAAATTCCTGACTGTGCAAAACTTAGATCTAGAATTATTGATCTCTCTCTTACTTTCAATAATGTTGAGACTACTAATTATCAACTAGTATTTATAATGTTAGAGTCCTAACCCTGAAGACAGAAGGAGTACAAAACAAAACCCTAAAAGGAATCTAATTTCTTTCCACGCAAGCCACAGAACGACAGGCCCGAAATTCTGATGGTTCGGCCGAGTGTTCACCTTGGTTCGATCGAACCTTGTGCCTAGCTCGCCCGAATCCAAAATTCTGATGGTTCAGCCGAGTGTTCACCTTGGTTCGGCCGAACCTTGTGCATAGCTTGCCCGAATCCATAGCATGCCTTGGTCGAATTCAGCTTGACTGAAAACGCGGTCTCCAGTCACACTTTCCGCTGCCTTCTCAAACAACTGACTTATTTCAAAGTCACTTCTAAAGCATAGTAATGCCACCAACTGAACTACATTAACTTTTTACAAAATTTTGGGTGAGACTGTCTCATCATCTTAGGGCTCATCTGGTCGAGCGTGCAGATTAGAACATTGTTTTTAAACGTAGCGTTTCAGCCAATGAAGTATTAAAGTGTACTATGTTATAAATAATTGATATGTGGACTGTAGCACACTATATCAATATATAGTATTACATTACAGTATACTGAATAATGTACTATATCAATAGTATAATGTATTGTGCATAATAGTATCCACTATTTATGATACTGATTGGAGTAACTTTTCTCGGCCTATAAATATGCTTCAATCTGTACTTGGAAAAACCACAATTCAGTATACGACTCCTTACTACTTTCCCATTCTTTCTCTCTCTCTTATATACAAGTCACTACTCTTTGCTACTCCCTCTGTTTCAGACTAAGGTTCTTACTTTCTTTTTTGGTTTGTCCCAGACTAACGTTCTTAGTTGTTTTATTACCTAAAATGGACAATGTGACACACTTGTCATTCTCACAACAAAAACTTTCTACCCACTTTCTCATACTTACTTTTCATACAACATTTACTTTTACTTAATCTTTGTGTAAAGTCAAACTAAGAACCTTAGTTCGGGACGGATGGAGTATCTTACATATCAACCCCATAACCCAATTTACAACACGTTATCAGCATGAAGTGCTCTAAGTCAGTGGCGTATCTAGGATTTATGGTGAGCGGGGTCAAACTTTTACATAACCGAAAAAAATTAAATCATACTATAAAAAGCAATAAATTTTAGCAACATTCAGAACCTATTTTTTTATTGTCACAAATTCAAATTTTAATGATATTAATAAGGAGAAATATAACCATTCAACGAGCTAAAAGATTTTAGGAACATGAAGATTATAACAAAGAATTTCAAACCTATGGATGGGGTCTCGTCGGATTAAGCGCCAGTGGTAGCCAAAAGGTGACCCGTTTTCCTTTACAAGACAAGCCGGTCTCACAATTCCAAACTGCATTTGAAGAAAAATACAATGTGAAATTTTGTTACTAAGCAAGGCGTACGGGAATTAAATACGGGAATTAAGAAGCTAAAACAGTCTAACACTCACATTCCATAAAACAAAACAAAAAAATTGCAGATTCACAATGTAAAGCAACCTAATAACATTTTTAAAAACACATTTGTATTGTATTAGCATAACCAATGTATCATATACTCATCAAGAATTAAAAACTAATGTCACACAATGACCTCAATACAATCTCCAAAAAAACACTTACGCTCTCTAATTTAATTGCCATTTCATTCATTTGGCATATGGATTTCGAAGTTTCAAGCACATTGTTAAGAGCATCCTGGTGAAAAAAGAAAAACTAATGCATAGTAGTAATTACATTATCTGGCATAGGGATTCCAAAAGCAAACAAAAAGTAAAACAATCTGTAACATTATACAAGCAGTTTATCAAATAACCAAACATTATAACATTTTAAAGAGAAAACCTATTTTTGCTAAAAAAAATATATATTTAAATAAAGAAAATTACACAATTTGAAATTTTTGCAATCTCCAATATCATATAATCGCACAAGTCATAGAACTAGAATATCAAGAAGTATATTGGTTTGGAGGTTTGAAAGAGGCTTGAGATTCCAATTTCAAGAGATTTGAAAGTGGGTTTCAGTTCTAAAACCCTAGCTTTGTTTCAATTCTAAAAACCTTGAAATTTAGGGATTTAGAAATTTGAGATTTGAGGGAGAGGGAGAATCAGTGAGGGTTAGAGAAGACATACCTGTTCCGACTACATGGTGCCATGGCGCTGGAGGCTTGGTTTCGTGCTGAGGCCGCTTATCGGTTTGAGTAAGGTTTTGGGGAACTATTTTTAAGTTATAGTAAAAAGGAGCGCTACTATTCACACCCGCAAAATTGCTTAATATACCCACAGTATTAAGTTTACCCGAAATATTTATCCACCCAATACTACATACATAACCTCTTATCCAACTTTACGCTTTAAACCCCTTAATATACACCCACTTAAATATACAAAACACACCCACACTACTTAAAACTCAAATCCCTCACACACAAACCACAACAGTCTTCCTTTCAACCTACCAAACCCATGTCAACCCTAGGTCTCTCGTTCGTCTTCAAAGTCTCAATTGTGAAGTTAATATCTGATTTGAGAAGTAAATATATTAATTTTTCTTCCAATAATATAGTTAAATATATGTTTTTCATGTACTTTAACATTATTATGCATCAAAATGGTTTTTTCCGTTAATCTATATTTCATTTTTTGTAAAAAAAAAACCACACAAATTCCCGATTGTGTTGTTCGGCCATTGTCGGCCGAACATATTAGTCATGTTCGGCCAGAGGTGATAGAACAAATGTGACACGTTCGGCCACCATCGATGGAACAAAACATTAATGTTCGGTCGATGGTGGCCGAACATGTTCTGATTGTTCGGTCAGCAGTTCCTGAACATGTTAAATTTGTTCAGCCGGTAACAACCGAACAGTAAAGAAGTGGTAATTTTACCAGATTGAAAAAAAATAACAAAGTGAAAAAAAAAAAAAAACTTACTTTTGAACATAAAAGTAGCGTCATTTCATTCATGTTTTTTAATCTTTCAACGCAATGTATTATGATTGAATTTTGAAAGGATTTTTCCCTAGAGGTGGAGATTATTATTTATTTATTTATTACTAAAAGTAAAGAAATTAGGATAAGAAATTTGGGGTAACAAAATTTAGAAGGTGTAAATTTAATGGGTAGATAAATGAGAGAGTTAATGCTACGGGTGTATTTAGTGAATAGGTAAGTGAAATGTAGAGAAAAACTAATTCGAGTGTACTAAATAGGAAGGTTAGTAAGGACATTTTGCTTGATGATATTTTTGTAAAAATTAGTATTGCGGGTACATTCAGCAATTTTGCGGGTGTGAATAGTAAGCACTCATAATACTACTAGGTTTTTGAGGGAAACTAGTTTTCACATGAATTATAAATATTCCATTTTTAATATGGTTTCACCCTTAAAATAGTAAGTTTAGGCTTTAAAACACTTAGAAATAAAATAACGATATAAGCCTTAAAACACCTAGAATTAAAATAGCGAGTTTAAGTTTTAAAGCACCGAGTCCGTATATTTAAGAACATAATTTTTTATAACTTACGAAAAAATTAATTTATCCCGAAATTCCCTTTTTTTTTTTTTGAAGCCAGCAGAGAAGTAGTTTTTAGTAAGCCATGAAAGTGACTATTCCCTCCCTCCAAAACACCTAGCTTTTTTTTTCCCCCTCGAATTTAATTTACATGGGAAAAATATAAATTTACGCCTCTTAATTTAGCTATAAGATCCAGGTTTACTCTTAAACTCAAATCATTTTTTTTTCATTTAAACCTACGAAGAATGAGAGTATATTTAAACACTACTCCCTTCGTCCTATAAATATGTGCACAAAATGGGTTTTGCACGAGAATTTAGGGATAAATAGTAATTTGTAGTTGTTGTGAGTGTAAAAAGTGAAGTAAGAGAGAGAAAGTGGGATAGGGAATAGTAGGTTTGGTGTTGTGAGCAGTGGCGGATCTAGGATTTGTCTTCACCGGGTGCACAATTTACACTAAATAACTTCATACTAAAAATTTTCAAAACGCAATTATATTCAAGTACATAATTAAGTACATAAGTTCAAAACAATTGTCTCATAAAAGAAAACAATACAACTAACAAATTGACCGTTGATGAGGCATACATAATTTCTGGAGCTGTGGCAAGAATGTACTTGTGTTGATGACATTGTATCCTTCCAGGAAGGTTATATGGATATAAAGAAAGGCTTTATAATGCTATGAAGTCCTCCCTAATTTGTGTAAGCTTAAACTGGCTAGGGTTTTAGATGTGGTTTTCTGCATAGTGGTTTTCTACAAAAACATCAATGGAATAACCATTCAAACACACATATATCTAAATTCAAACATTTAATCAACAATTATATTGAAATCACCCATGAAATTGAAAAGAAATATAAAAGCCCCAAAATTATATTCAAACCCTAGATTTCAATTTACTTCAATTCGGAGAGAGAAAATAGATGAGAGACTTGATTGAGGGTGCTTACAAGAGTGAAGAGTGCAAAGGATTAAGAAGCTTGATCGTTCTTGGCCCAAGAACGATCGCATTGGCGGCGGCGGCGGCTTGCTCTCCGACTCGTCTCTCAAGCGGCAGAACAGAAGGTTTGTAATTTTGTTTTGTGTTTGTGATTCTCCAGTCCTGTAAGTCGGGTAAGTGATATGATTTTCCTTCTACTAAGTTCACCTCCCTTCCTGTTAAATTCCCATCCTAATTTCTTTTTTGGGGGTGCACTTAGTAAAAAAAATTATTTAATTAGAAAATTGGGTTGAGCGGGTGCACGTGTACCCTTTTGTACACAGTGGATGCGCCCCTGGTTGTGAGTGTAAAAGTAAAGTAGAAGAGAGAATGAGTGGGATGAATAGTAAAGATTATTTGGCATTTTAGAAAAGTATGACTTATCAATGAGACACCCAAAATGGCAATTTGTGCACATAGTTATGGGACGGAAGGAGTATTCATTCAAAACTTAACGAAATAACTGACCACCATCCAACTTCATCATTTCCACCACCACTATTTCACCACCGTCACCTCCAATCACCCATTCCACCAATATCATACAGACCACCACTTCACTACCACCACCATCACCACTAATCACCATTACCAACAACATTATACAGACCATCACTTCACCGGTATCAAAACCCAATTAAAATAGTGGAGGCGGCCATGTTAGTAGTGGTGGTGCTTAAGTGGTGATAGTGGTGGTGGCGATAAAGTGGCGATAGTGGTGAGCAGTAGTGATGAGTGGTAATTATGGTGGTGGTAATTGTGATGATAGCTGTGGGTAAGTGGTGACGTCTGTGGTAGTGGCGGTAAAGTGGTGGTGAAGGTGGAGTTGATGGTAGTGGTAGGTGGCGATGATGGTGGTGAAGTGACGGTAATGGTGTGGGAGAAATGGTGGTGGTGGTGGTCGTGGTGAGTGGTGGTGGTGTTGGCAATAGAGGTGAGCGGCAGTAATAGCGATGGTGGTGGATTATGGTTGTTTTTGAAATATACAGTCTATTGATTAATCATGTAAAAATGTCCTTGTAGTAAAGAATTCATGCAAATATGCCCATGTAATCATAAATCAGCAATTCCATGTATGCAATTGTTTTTGAAATATACAGTCATCTATTTAATTATGATGGTGAGTATAACCTATTTTTTGTAAGTTTTTGGACAAGGATGACAATTATTGAATTTATGAGCAGATTTGCATCTTAGACAAAGTCATGAGCATAAATCTATAGTTCCCCCAATTTGCATACTATAGGAGTACAACTTATAAAATAAACTTAAATAACATACATTGGAAAACAATTAAACTGATACAAGAAAACTTATGAATCATGTACCTAAAAGTCTAAAAAAGGGAGGCGGGCGAGCACCTTTAACAACTTTGGTTATTGGAGGCTAAATCTATGTCCAAATCTAGAGACAATTCTCGTGCATCTTCACCGCTAGGTAAGTCATTTTCAGACATTGGGGGATGTCCATGGGACGCATCTCTTGCAACTTCACTCATAGGTAAATCAGTTTCAGACATTAAGGGCTGTCCATGTGACAATTCTTTTGCAGCCTCAGTGCTAGGTAAGTCAGTTTCAGACGTTGGGAGCTGTCCGTGGGACAATTCCCTTGCTAATTCAGTGCTAGGTAAGTCAGTTTCAGACGTCGGGGGCTGTCCAAGTGACAATTCTCTTGCTAATTCAGTGTTAGGTAAGTCAGTTTCAGACGTCGGGGGCTGTCCAAGTGACAATTCTTGATTACTTGTTACTTCCATCTCATCAGATGGTGGAGGAAGAGGAGACAACATTCTTCGTTCTGATAAGTCCTTTCGCTGCTGTAACACTGTTTTTATCTGTGTGTAAAACTGAACACCCGCCTTCCCTGAAATTCAGAAACTTAATAATTTAGAAACGGGCATATGAGAAGAAACAGAGCAAGAGACAGGCAGAGACACACTCCCTCCGTCCCCGAAAGTTAGTCCCACCTTTTTCGTTGTTAGTCTAAATGAAACTTCAGTCATAATATAATTTAGGTTACGTTCAATTGTCATGATGAAAAACTAACACGTGCAACTGATACACCATTATAAATATTATCAATAACAAGTTATACATTGTCATTAAGATAATTAAAAGCAACTTAAATTATTGCTCAAAGTTCATTCAAACTAACAATGGAAAAAGAGGGACTAACTTTCAGGGACGGAGGGAGTATATACCTGAGAAATTGAGATCCCCGGCAAATGATGCCTTGGCTGAGCAAGAGGCCAATGTCAATGGGATTGGAACCGCAACATTTACCCCAACCTGAGAGTGAAACAACCGGAGGGATAAATAACAAGGCTATGCCTTGCTTTAGGATAAGAAAGATGAAGAAAAAAACATGATACTACTCCCTCTCCCCTAAATGAAAGCCCATATTTGAATTTAAGGAAATTTTAAGAGAGTAGAAATCAAAGCATTTTTGTTATATATTTACATATATACCCTTGATGATCATGGCATATAACGATAAGTGTAAATTAGAACACGATAATTGACAAGGAGCATTAAGTAACATCACAAAAAAAATTGGACATTCATGTAATAAGATGCATGGATTCCCATATGGGGTTTTAACTTTCACATTCCATTCTTATGACGTCCCTAAGATCGACATTGATTCTCAATATATATTAACAAATAAAAAATGATTTTTTTTATATAAATAAAGATGATTGGCTCAAGTTCTCCAAACTTTGGTTATAGACTATCCATTTCTTAAGTTCTAAAGACCAATAGGTGCTATAGTCCAATATACTCCCTCCGCCTTTTTTAAAGATTCACATGTTGCCATTTTGGGTGTCCCCTTAATAGGTTCATACACCAAAATGGAAAGTTTATATTATTCTTTAATCAATGGGGCCCGTTTGTCATATTCACAATTACTACCCCACTCACAATTCATATCCTACTTTTTATACCCACAACACCTACTCCACTAACAATATTAAACACATTTTTCTTTCTTTAAACCAGCGCACATCCAAAGGTGTGAATCATCAAAAAAGGAGGAGGAAGTACACGTGTACTGGGACAAGCAGTTATAGTAATTCAATTTAAAGATGACATTGATATATCATCCTCAACTCTTATATTCCAAGAAAATAGGAAATGAGTACAATTTCAATGAGTTGAATAATTCTGAACAGCTTAGAGTTTTGGGGGGAAAAACTTTATAAATTGGATGACGGAAGTATCAATCCATTGTGGGAAACTGGAAAATTATACGGAGTAATTCAGAGTTGAAATTGTTGGCATTATTTGGTCGTATTAGATATTCTGTTAGTTTGAACAAATAAGGTTTTTTTAATAACACGGCATGGAGTTCTCACTCTTGCTCTTTGTTTACTTGGAAATCTTGACTTGAAGGTAGCAACTCATTGCCCCAAGGTTTCCAGTAAAAAGGCATGTTTGTGTATCTACTATAATTAAATATCATAACAATATTTCCCAAAAACATGATTAATCCCTTCATTCCTCGTTAATAACCCATTATTCCTTTCTAGATGTTCCATTTTAGGAGTCCAGTTTCAAAACTTAAGCTATTAATATTTGTTTATTTATTTTCTCAAAATGTTTCTTTCATGTTCAAAAAATGATAGGTTTCTTTCATAATTAGAAAGAAAATATAACCTTAGTACAAATTATAAGAAATACAAAGGTGTAAAAGTACAGAATTAATAAGTCAAACTATCAAACGTGGACTACTAACACGGAACAAAGGGTTATAATGCAAGCTCCATTTCCTATCTGTCATCTAGAATTAAGAGGTCTGGTTCGTTGTGGGATGATACTAGCACATGTCAGAAAGTAAGGAAGATCACATAACATAAGCAAGATGATCTAATTCGACTGAGAAAATTATCAGTCACAGGCTTAACATCAACAAAGCTTAAATGCGGAGGTTATTCAAGTGATCCATGCTAGTGTGGGTGTGGGTGTGAGCGCGTTAAAATATAGCACAAAAAATTGGAAAATCATTTACCAAACTAGCCTCAACTTCAGTCTGAAACTTCCTAGCAGCAGCATCACATGTAGTGAATATAGAAGCTCCATTACCATTCCTGTAACAAACAACCAGATCTCAGGAAATTATGATACAGAAATATAACTTAAAAGGAACAATGACGAGCTAGCATTTAGTCACCAATTGCAAACATATACTCCCTCCGTCCCGGAAAGATAGTTCCAATTGACTTTTGATGGTCAACACAAGTGAATTTTGACCAAACATTAATGTCAATCTAATCATCCTAATGAAATTTTAAAAATTGTTATTGATAAATCACTTAATGATTTATCGTCTTTAGAGTTTCTCTAGGATGATTAGATTGTCATGAATGTTTAGTCAAAGTTCACTTGTGTTGACCATCAAAAGTCAAATGAGACTCTCTCCGGGACGGACAGAGTAGTTAACTGAAACTGTGTAAAATAAATAATGACGAGTTGTCAAATTCCGTAACAATGTGGAAATCAACGTATACACTATACAATGACCGCAAATTGGATTAGAGTCGAGTTAATAACTTGTTTCTGTTCACGATAGCGATGGCCTCCTCTAGACTGTCAACCTGTCAGGGGCCAAATGAAATTATTAACCCATATCCTGCTAATGCAATATAGTGATACCAATGAACATTAAGGCCTGTCAACTTGATATTACCTTCAAACAAAGGAGTACCGGTCCAAACATTTCTTCCTGCCCAACAAAATATACAAAGTAAAGAAAATCCGGAGGTCATTGGCATAACTATTTGTCCACCACTACTGCTTGAAATATTTAAGTCCGTGACAACACAAGCATCATAAGAACGAATAAAGGTACCTTGTAGCACTCCATGCTGGTTGTAACATCGCATAAGATGGTTGGGCCCACAAAGTTCCCGCGCTCATATCTTGGAACCTGAATAGAAGAAACTGTTGAATTACAATGATAGAAGAACAATAAGGTGTTTGGTTGCTTCACAAAATGCAGTCCTATATATAGTAACAAGAAATATCATACAAAGAAGAAAGCAATTATTAATAAAAAAACTGTCCTGCTACAAGTCGTAATAAAGAAAAATACAACAGAAGATTAACAATGAACTGCAGCAACATGAGCACACATATACACAAAGAAGATACAGATGAAAACAGCATAATTGGTTAGTAAAATTGAAGCCGGCTAAAAAACAAGTGGAGCCAAGTAAAGTTATAATCCCTCCGTCTCATTGGAAAGTTCTCACTTCTTTTTAGGAACAAGAATCAAGAAAAACTGAAATTAAAGTAGGTGTTCTGAGTATGAAGGAGAGAGAAAGCGGGGTAGGGATAGTAAGTGAATAGTTGTTGCGAGTATGAGAAGTGGGTCCCTTTGATAAAGCAGTATCATAAAAATTCTTTTTTAGGAAAGTGGGACTTTCTCATGTGACAACCAAAATGGTAAAATGGTTTCCAATGGGATAGAGGGAGTATAGAATAACCAACCCAGAAAGAAATAAATATCAATACCTCCTTCCCTAAATTGAATGTCCAAATTTCACTTTGAGTGGCATTCACAAAAACGTTAAACGCACTTTTAGTAACACAAGTACATAAAACCCCTTAATGATCTCACCATATTGCATTGCAAGTCTAAGTGTGAATTAGAAGTTTTTGTATGTTGAGGGAGGATTTAGTAACTTCTCCAAAAATTGGACATTCATTTGGGGGCAAACATTTTGAATTTTGGACATTAGAGACGGAGGAAGTAACAAAAAATCACGGCAACTGATGCATGGCTACAGGATGAGAGGGAGGAAAAAGCCTCGATGGTATCAATTGAGAAGTGATGCTGGAAAGTTGGATACTCATAAAGTGGTAACGAGCTAGAACGCTTTTACCCAGAAAAAAAAAAGAGGAACATCCATTTTCCATGAGCCTGTGCAATACTTCCAGTCCCACATTAAAAATACATTTCAATCGCAATTTTTTATTTGTAATACTTGTACTAATTACTCGTAGTAAATTTAATAGCCTAAAGCCATTTGTGCTCTCATAATTTGCCTCACAATTTCCAACAATATGTTCCAAAAGATGTATCAAAAGAACATATTTGCACTCGTAATCCATATTGCATAATCATGGACATGTATATCTATAGAAACAGTTGGCATATATATACCAATATATTTCTCCCATCAAGAACAAGTCTAGCACCACTCTCGACAGCATTCTGAACTAGTCTGCAAACACGATCCTTCTCCTGTGAATGGAGTATTCACGTCAAACACAAATAGCAATGGAAATCACAATAATGAGCAAATGTATACATCTAAGACACAAGGTAATCAGCGCCCCAACACCCACCCACCCCCCAAGGCCCGCAGGAAGGTGAAAAGATGATTAAATGGAGGAGAAAACCTACAAGAAATTGATTCGTATAGACATTTTAACCACCCAATGAGAGGCACGAGCAGACATACTGTTTGGATTGGTTTATACTTCATCCCAGATCGAGTGGAAAATTCAAATATGCACATTTAAACATTTGGGAGAACCCAAAACAGAAAAATAATGTCCATGTGATAATAAACAATAGGAATAACTCTTCATGCATGGTATGACTATGGAAAACCAGTAGGGGGCATACAAGCAGATGAAATATTATACCTCTTTGCTTATAACTGGTCCAAGGTCAGCCCCAGGCTGTGTTCCTGCATTTACTTTAAGCGATTTGGCACGATCCACGAGTTCTCTTTCCCTGAAAAGGTATTATAGTCATATGCATGAGATATCCAAGTGCAGTAAATCATGTCATCAAACTGCCTCATGATTCAAGTTCATTGAGACAAATCCCTCTAGTACATCATATTTCCCAAAATAAGTGAAACTGCTCTATCTGATTATACGAAGATGGGAATGATGTTATGGCAGAAGACCTATATATAATGGAGAACCAGAAAAAAATTATTCGTCTGCCTCATTTTCGAACAAATATGGGACTCTAAGAGTAGACAACAACAACATTACCCCAGTGCCGCAAAGGCTCCCACCTATGGTGGGGTAAGGGGGGGTCGGATGTACGCAGCCGTGCCCCTGTATTAAAGCACAAAGAGGCTGTTTCCAGATGACCCATGATGAAAATTGCGTCGAAAATTGCATGGACTGACTGCTGCTTCATCACAAAGAAGCGCAGACAGTTTAGTGACCCATTTTGCTTTATTCCATCATATTCCCAAGCCAAAAAATAGTGAGTCTTTGGCTCCATCGGAAATGATGGAAAGACTCTAAGAGTAGACATAAGAGTAAAATCGTATCCATATACCTCACGAAATAAGCAAATTCAAGATATAAAAGCAAGGCAGGAACAAAGAGAGCAAATGAAAATGATCTCATATACTAATGACAATACGCCAGCAAGTATGAAGAAGAATGGGAAAACAAGAAAATACTAATTGCGAGCTTTGATTACTCCCTCTATCACACAATAACTGTCGCACTTTTCCTGTTTTATCATCCCAAAATAAATGTCACGTTTCTAAATAGGTAAACAATCTTAGTGAATTCTTACCATGGTACAATCAGTATACAAACAAGTAAACCACACTCCTTACAAATATTGAAAGTCAAATGCGACAATTATTTTGGGACGGAGGGCGTAGTTTTTGACTCTAAAAGGCCAAAAGCATAAGAAACACTTTGGTCGATTATTTAAACTTGTATACCATGGCATTGAGTCCCCAACAAAAACAGCTGTGCTGAGCGTCATGCACCTATGCCCTGCAGCACCAAAACCAGCAGCAACCAAAGTATCTAAAGCTGCATCAACACATGCATCAGGCATGATAATGGCATGATGTTTCGCTCCCATTTTTGACTGAGGAGTAAGCATTATGGTTGTTAGCAAGCCAACAAAGCAATGACTACAGTCTTAATTAATCTACCAAGAGAGTTAGGTGGGCCCAACGAGTCAGAAGAGCATATTTACCTGAACACGTTTGCCGCTATCAACCGCCCTAGCATAAGGAAGCATTCCAGCCTTCAGATATCGGGGGTAAAAGCAAATATCAACCAACAGATAAGAAATTGCACCAAACACCATGCATGAAAGAAGTAAACCTTAACACAAATAATGTGAAATGAGGGTAAAATAAATTACCTCATTTCTATTTAGTGGTAGCACAGAAAGCTAGACATAGAAAAATGAAATATGTCATGACCCTGAATAGATCTACCTAAAATTTACTAGTCAAGTATGATTCAGTCAAATCCCAAAGTTGTGATAGCATGAGAAGGTCATTTTAATCTCTTGTTCGTTTTTCTTCAGAAAAATTGGAATTTATTGAGTAATTGCTAAGGTAACATCTGGCACAATAGTAGCTTTTCAATTTGAACAAAAAGTCATGTGGTCGAACTACCAAGACATTCTCACTGCTAGCTGATGAGGGTGCATATATTATAACCTTCCAAATGTTATGGAGCTTGCATACTGGGCCATCCTTAAGATTTTTTGCTGAAAGGCTCACAAAGCTGTGGTTAAGGGGCACAAGTGTGGTGAGCTTGCCTCCTTCTCGCCTCTACCCAGTTTGCTTGAAAACAATCCAATCCTTGTTCAAGAGAGCAATCAAGTTCAAATCTTGAACAACCACCTTATAGATGCTTTATTAGCTAGGATAACGGCATTGGAAGACAGCAATTCACCAGGGGTAGCCTTGTCAACTGGGCCTCCTTTAGTTTGATAGCAATATAAGGATTGTTGACGCGTACATAACTAATAGATGACTTTCGACGCGTACATTACAAAAAGAATGTACAGTTCACCACAAGGATAGCGTATAATGAAAAATGTCGGTTGTACACAGCACGTTAATAGGCAAGTATCCTGACAATATCCTGCTCAAACAGACGAGAAGAACTAACTTACGTCATTTGAGCCAGTAAATGATATTGCTTTTATATCATCATCATCACATATATGATTGACAATATCCTGCTCAAACAAAAGAGGTAACGTGATTCAGTAGACAGGTAATTTTGAAAGCAATAGACCATGTAAAGATTCAATAAAGAGGTCATACCAAATTGGTAATAAAGTCTTAAATGAAAAATAAAGGAAACTATGAGTCTATGACAAGGTTTGACTGTAAAATAAGATTGAGTGGCAAGATATTAAGGCATGTAACTCGAAGTTGTTTATTTCTTTGTAAAATAGGCTAGCTTCACTAGTCATTAGCATAAGTACTTTCCTACTATCATTTATGTTTATTATTATTGTTATAAATCCAATAGCAGCAAGTCATAAGCCAGAAGGGGAAACAAGAAATAAGAATACACTAAGAAGTTGGGCAGCGAGATGGAAGCGAAACTTACTTGAGTGCCATGAACAATATTTAAGACGCCATCAGGCAAACCAGCCTCTATTGCCAATGCTGCAAGAATCATTGAAGCCCCTGGAAAAAGAAACAAGGCAACTAATCAATAACCTCTTGACTTTTTAGGGGTCTTGCTATGGTACTTGTTAAAGCTTCTTAATTAGGAACATTATGTTGTGAGCCATTAGAATTGCACTGGGGAACATTTCAAGCGCATCATGGATGATTTCAAATGCAACTATTTCAATCAATATATAAACAAGAGTTTCTCAATGGCTCCCTGAGACATAAGCACTTGAAAGGATTGATGCATTATAGACCCTCCTTACCCAATGAAGCCACTTTGATGACTAAGCAACAAGGAAATATGATAGATTGGCATATCAGTCATGGGAGTCATTTCCATAAACACCTTGACATTAACCTAAAACAAATCGGAATGATTTATTTGGCTCCTAAGACTAACAATAATCCTACGGAAAGGAGTGCAAAAAGCAGCTTGTTTCAATTTACGTCAAAGCTTCTCCGATCTATGAATCAAAATAGTAGGGTGATTCAGCTGCTCCTATCAAAGCCCATGCTTTATTGCAAGACCCAGAAAGATCAGTATATCGACGGAAAAAAATAACTTAGGAAAAATTCCATTTTTACCCACTCAAGTATCACAATTTTTTCAACAAAAAGAAACCAAGAAAAGAAAATCCATGTAATTTTCATCTGGTTTTTTACCATTTTACCATTTAATATTTAGAAAAATGTTCTGAGAAAACCAACACTATCACTTTACCGTTACAAAACCTAACAAAACTTAACGAACTTACTTGGGAGGATCGCTAGGTCAATTATTTAGCAGTCAGATGCCTATTGACTGAGTAACACTATAAATGGTGCTTTGCCGGGAAAATTCCTACAGTTTCTCATTAGGTTTCTGTTCACTTTTGGCAGGTTTTGTAATGGCAAAGAGGCACATTTCCAGGGAACATTTTTGAAACATTAAATTGTATAATAAGATGAAAATCACATCTGATGGTTTTTTGTTTTTTTAAGAAATAAGGGATGCTTGAGTGGATAAAAATGGAATTTGCTAAGAAAAGTTATCTTCACAAGATAAAGAACGTATCAAACATTATTATGAAGATCATCTCACCTGGATTTATCTCAGATGGCTTCAAAATAAATGTGTTGCCACATGTAACTGCAATAGGAAACATCTGCAGGATTCATGATCATGTTTTAGAATCAATCGTCAATCATTTCTGTATATTTAATACCTAATTTAAGAAGGCAAAATTGACCAAAAATCACCCAACTATAGACGAACTGTGGATTTCACACCTAAACTATTTTTCGTTCCATCCTTTGCACTAAACTATTTTTTTATTGCATGGGAGGTCACTCATCCTAACGACATCCAAATTTTTCCGTTAAGTTGTCATGTGCATCGCACATGACAGGACTTTTAAGGGCAAAATAGGAGAATCGTTTTATTTTGAAATAGTTAAATGTTGAGTTAGACTATTGGGGGTTAAATTGTTAAATATATACTATTGACCCTTAAAATGTTATTTATGTGAGGACTGAAATGTAAATACAAATTATTAACCTTAACCTAATATAGCACTCACCCCTTCCCCCATTCTCAGTCGGGCCGGTCTCCTGTGCGACCGCCGCACAGCGTGCGACGGCTCGCAAGGAGCCGAGCCGTGAAAACTTTTTTTTTTTGCCATCCAATTTTTTTTTCCCCTGCCATTTTTTGCTCGCCAGCAAAAGTAACACTTTTTATAAAGAAATGTAACACTTTTTTTTTTTCAAAAATGTACCACAATTTTGCTGAAATAGATTAAAAAAGACATAAGATTGACAACTAAACTAATGTTACATTTTATAATAAATGAATGTAACTTTTTTTTCTCAATTGTAACACTTTTCTAGAGTTTTACATTCAATAGAAATGTAAACCCGATTATATACATGAATTTTTACTCTTTTTTTTTAAAAGAAACAAAGTAACATTTATTAAAAAAATGTTACATTCATTTATATAGAAAATTATAATCATATATGCACTCTGTTACACATTAAATATTACTTTTTCTAACCACAAAAACTATCAACTATTTAATTTTTCTTGCAAAACTGCTGTTACATTTGACAGTAAAAAATGTTACTTTTTGAAGATGAAAATGTTACTTTTATCAGAACATAGTGTTACATCTCAGGATACGAGCAGCTCATTTTTATTTTATTTTGTGTTAAAAAGTATGTTTTTTTTAAAAAAATCAAACCATATCATGTATCTAGTTTAATTCGTCTCGTCGAGACGAACACAACGGTATTTTTTGATTTTTTTTCGGACTTATAAATCTCAAGATATAGCATTTTAAAGTTATTGGGGTTTTTTTTTTTTTAAATACGCGTCACGTGTCGCGATCTGGGAAAGGGAGAGAGACTGGAGCTGGCGGGTCGCTGGAGCCGGGGCAGGTTTGACCCGCGGATAGGTTCGTCTCACCCCGTGAGACCGTCTCACGGGAGTGTTTGTCTTCTTAGTCACCATCTTCCCCGTCCCCTCCCTCTGCCGTACATCCCGCCGCCCCTCCCTACCCCATCCGACGCAGATCTGGACGACCCTTTCCCCATAATTTTTCGATCTGGACGACCCCATCCCGCCGCCCCTCCCTAAACCACATCCTGTGTACTCTCAATTCACTTTCTCTCCTGCCGCCGTCGCAAATAGAGCTGGAGTAAGGCCATTCTCACGGGAGTGTTTGTCTTCTCAGTCAGCATCTTCCCCGTCCCCTCTCTCTGCCGTACATCCCGCCGCCCCTCCCTACCCCATCCGACGCAGATCTGGACGACCCTTTCCCCATAATTTTCCGATCTGGACGACCCCATCCTGCCGCCCCTCCCTAAACCACATCCTGTGTACTCTCAATTCACTCCCTCTCCTGCCGCCGTCGCAAATAGAGCTAGAGTAAGGCCATTTTCAAGTGACGTTTATGAATCCAAGCCTCACCCTCCTCATTTATTATCCCTTTCCCATTCTCAACTCCCCAGCTCCTCCGACTCCACTCTTTATTCTGAATTTTTATGGGATTTTGATTTTTTTAATCTGCTTTGAAGCTTTTCTTTTGGTTCTTTTTTTTTCCCCAGATCTGGAATAACAATTGATTTTATTTTTTTTATTTTTTGACTTATACCCATATCTGATCTCTTAATTTATTTATTTTTGGTTGGAACGTTTGTAATGGTGTTGTTGTGGTCGCCAGTTGTGGGAGGGGTGGTATTTTGATGGTGGCGTTAATAATGGACGGTGGTCGTAGTGGTGGATGTTGAACGGTAATGGTAATGGTTACGGTGGTGGATGAATTTGAAGTTGTTATTTATTAAAAATATATCTAATTTGATTTTTGACAAAATAAATAATGATTAATGCTAAAAATAATGTTTAGAGACTTGCAGATTGTTATTAAAGATTTAGGGATTTTTAAAGAATTAAACTCAAGTTAGGGAAAGAATTAAATGACTGTGGGTAGTTTTCCTATTTTGCCCTTAAAAATCATGTCATGTGCAACTTAATGGAAAAATTCGGATGTCGTTAGGCTGAGTGACCTCCCATGCAACAAAAAAATAGTTTAGTGCAAAGGATGGAATGAAAATTAGTTTAGGTATGAAATCCACAATTCGTCTATAGTTGGGTGATTTTTGGTGCAATTTTGCCATTTAAGAAAGTAAATGCAGCCGCTACAGATATAGCAGCATAAACACTAATTGGCTTCTTTGAGGTATGATTAATGCATCATCAACAACAAAATTCTATGCAAGTAATGAGTTACGAATGGAAAAGTACCAAAAGCTTAATCCAATAGAGAAGGACAGCAGACATACCCACAAGGCAACTGTTGCAGGAAAATTAAACGGACATACACCAGCACAAACACCGAGCGGTTCTCTAGTGCAATATGTATCAATCCCATAGGACGCATTTGGGACAAATTCACCTATTTGCAGTGTTGCCATACCACAAGCTTGTTCAACCACCTCTGCAAAAATAAAATAAAATTAATAAAATAATAAAACAAGGAGCAAAACCAGGTAACCTAGATTTCAAGTCAAATTTCTTCTTGGCAGGACAAGTGAAAAAGAAGAACAGTGGATATATGCATTAAACATTACCTAAGCCACGAAGAACATCATCTTTGGCCCCATTCAATGCCTTTCCCTGCTCTATAGCTATGTTCATGGCAAGCTTATCCTATAAGTACATCAATTTCATATTTTAAATCAAAATTATGAACTGAGGTAAGCCAAAATTAAGATTATATTTTCTGGTACTGACAATATCCCTACGAATGAGCTCCTGTAGCTTAAACATCATACGTTGACGGGTAGTAACAGGCGTGTTTCTCCATGACGGAAACGCTTGTTTGGCCGCATTGACTGCTGCTTTGAATTCTTCATAGGTAGTTAAAGGGACTTGAGAAACGACCTCTTGCGTTGCCTAGTAATAAGAAATGTTAAAGAGCTATGATTCTACGAGTAGATCTGAAAAGATACACACACACGCAACAAAAAAAAAATGGATAAACTCTAAAGAAATGAACACAATTTGATAAGTTAGAAGTACGCACAGGGTTTAAAACATCAATCACTGAGCAGGCCTGTGACTCTATAAACTGCCCTCCAATAAGATTAGGCACCTTCATCTGTGTAGAATCGAAAGAAAAAAGAGAGAGAGGGGGGGGGGGGGTTAGATCCAACCTTATCGCATACTCCCTCCGTTCCAAAGAAGTTGCAACATTTTGCCATTTAGGGCATTTCACAAAAGTTGCAACAATCCAAAAATGGAAGCTTTTTATTACTTTTATAATCCTCCACTCATTCTCTCTCTTCCTCCCAACCACTCATTATTCTCCACTCATTCTCTTTCCACCCCCACTAATTCTCTCTCTTCCTCTCTACCTTTCATTCTTAATATAATATTATATCCTTAATTTCCCAACTCCAAAGTAAATGTTTCAACTTTTCTGGAATGGAGGGAGTATGTTGAAACAAAAAAAGAAAGGCATAATTCTCATCATAGTGCTTACAATAGCAGATTTTTTAGGTCTCCATGAATTGAAACTCTTCTCTGCAAAAACAAAAGCATTTCATTCAGTCATGAGAAAGTTTGTCTAATTTATCTGATGATATGTCCAACCTTCAGTTGACCTTTTCTCACTGACCAGAACAAAAAAGGAAACAAGTAATATACTCCCTCTATCCCGGAAAGATAGTCATTTGACTTTTTATGGTCAATTTGCTACGCATTTTTTAAAGCTGTAATCTTGTCCTAAACCAGCGAGCAATAATGTAGGGACCCTAATACCTATGTCAAGCAATAAGATTGAGATGACTTGACCTGATATATTTCCACCCTGCTGAATCTTTGCTTTCAGGTTGTATAGATGCCTTGGAGTTGAATGAAGCTCTGGATTGCTTTGTTTGAGCGCCTTAAGCATTTGGAGTGGTTTTATACCAGCATCAGTCATTAATTTAATTTGTTTCGCCTCCTCTTCAGTAAAACGTTTACTATAAGGATGCTCGGATATGTCCTTCAAGGGTTCGTGGTTATGCTCACCATTCTTTACTGTAAGCACCCAAACATCATCGACCTTTTTGCCATTAGCTTCAAAAGGACAGTTAGTAAGGCGCGAAGTCCTTTTGCGCTTGTACTCTTCAGCACTCAGTTTACTTCGGTTAGTTCCTCCTCTATCACATCCAAGTCTAACTTCCCTGTCCCTTCTAGACCTTTTAATAGTCACAACATATCCTTGGCCGGCACCAAATTCTCGAACGTGTCTTATAAGGTCTTCACGATCTTGAAAAGTTCCAAGTGGTGGCGGAAGCATCAATGGTTGAACATCAAGCTCTGATTGAGTTTGAGATTCCATTATTGATAGATGGAAACAATTGCCTAGAATCAAATAACAAGAGTAAATAATCAGCCTTTTTAACTGGGAGCGTAAATAATATGTGTCCCTTTTTACTCATGAATATGTTGCACATGAACTTGAATAGCAAAGGAATGGCAAAATGGACGAAAGTGAGGTTCAAGCCTAGCAGCGCTCACAATAATAACATACCTTAACTTATACTTCCTCCATCCGGAGAGATGAGTAACATGTGATGAAAGACACAAATTCAAGAATGGTTTGAAGATCAACTAGTTCTGTAAATTGCACTCGAAATATTTGACTTCAAACTAGGTGTCAGTATTTGAAGTAACAACATGTGGAATGATGAAGATAAGTTTAGACAATTGTTGGAGAAAGGTTTCCAAAAGAGATATGTTACTCTTTAATATGAAATACACACCTCTTCAATTGGACCGGACGAAGTAGTGTATTAGAACATATATCCTTTAACTTAGACTAGTACTTGTGCCCGTGCCGATGGCACGGTGACAATACAAAAACAATGACAGTACAAAATGGTGATATTATGAAAATGGGTTATAAATAAACTACTTTTGAAAGTTTAGTATTTAGACATCAAAAAATATTAAATAGGACTATCATTACGGGACGGAGTACTTCGCACACAATGATAGGTAAAGTCAAGGTAATAAATAAAAACTAACAGCACTTGATATACACCCTTTGGTAGATAATATGACTCTTCAAATACACCACGTCCATGTTTCGAAAAAAAAAAAAAAAACACCAGGTCCACAAAAAATTAAAGAAAATCGAAATTAATCACTACCCGTTAACTTTGAGACAAAAAAACAGTAACCTTAGGTTTGGAACACTTTCCTGTCATGTCCATGACATTGTCCCATTTCTCAACCTCATGAAGTTCTCATCCAAATCATACATGATCTCTGAAAGCCTCCATGATAAGACTGAACTTTTTGATTAGCAAAGTTATGCATAAGTTCATATCATCAGCTGCTGATCTAGCCCAATGAACTTGGCTTTTTTCTTTGTAAATAAATTACTACATCCGTCCCAAAATGAATGTCCAATGTCTAAATGAATGTCCAAAGACCCACAATGAATGCCCAAAAAAATCTATTATTGTCACTAACACAGGTGATACACTCACTCTCCAGTCTCCTTCACGTTCATAAGGGGAAGTAATCTTCCCCTAATTCTGCTGTCAATACTATTCCTCTTCTTGTTACTTCGCTACCTCCGTTGGCTCCTTCTGCAAAGCTTCTAAGCCGGTCAGCCGGAGGTAATTTAACTCTTCTCTCTAGGACACACCTAGCTCCTTCACCATCCAGGCACCCCATCTTTCCTGCTTCCTGTTATTTTTAACATTTCTTACTGACTTCAACCCCCCCCCCCCCACAAACCTTATGTCGTTCATTCCCTCACCTCCTTTCTTACTTCTCTGATTTCTCACAAAAACTTCTTTTCCTTTTTCCTTTCACTTAGGTCAAAAGACTCCACCAAATATACAACAAAGCTCAAACCCAATTGGTACACGCAGATTTCATCATCCGGAAATAAGGGAATCAAATAAACCATTGATTTGATTTTGTCAAAAAGGCACCAGCAAAATGAAAAGAAGCAAAAGACTAAAGAACAATCATATCCACAATTAGCTTACACTGATTCTATCAATGCCAACACTCGAGCCCTACTTAAGACTGGTTTTTTATAGGAAAAGAAGATACCCCAAGTAAGACTGTTATAGAGGGATTTCCTATTGCTATCCCCGATGTCTTCCTGCTAACTCCTCCACAGTCTGACCAATCACCTCTACCAATTATGAATCCAAACATAATAAAAGCCTAAATGCTATAAAGAGAAATCAAACCACATAAAACAGAATAGGATGAAAGAGAACACGCATATAGAGAAGGAAGAAATTTACACCGAGAACGGGGAACCTAGAGACAGACACGAGAATAGCGATACATAGATTCAATTGAAGCTATGAATTGGAGCACATTAAGTGAGAGCGGTGAGCATTTGTCAATAGCAATAACCAAATTCAAAAATATGTAGTAAAAAGCACAATGCAGTAGACTAAAGACATTTCCAAAGTTATTAACGGTCTAACGTTTGCAATAAGAACCTTTGCAGAGATTGAATAACCTTATCTTTAACCTTAATATGCTCGATCAGAGCAAACTTAAGACAGTCAAACATTCTGACATCCTAATCTAGACGGAAATCCTCCTACGCACAATCGCCAGCCATAGCATAGAAATCCTCCTACGCACAATCACCAGCCATAGCAGTCACCTTCAGCTCTAATTACGTAAAGTTCAAATGAAAAAGAAAGGGTTAACATCTATGGAATTTGAGGTTAAGAGCTAAACAATCCACAGGTAATAAATAGGGTTTTTTTCCTAACCATCGCAGTGGAATCGTGGAAGGATACACGGATGTTGTAAGCCTGGAAACACGACCTTCACCGATCGCGTTTGGAATGAGATGAGGCGTTAAGAGTTTTCCGTCGAGGGAATAGCGGTTGTGGAACGGCTGGTGTGGGAAAGAAGACGTGGGTTGGAGAGTGGAAAGGTGGGAGACTTTCGATGAGATGATTAAGAGCCGTCTCATATGGTAGTTACCAAGAACAACCAATATGGTGTACAATCTCTTTACCTCTCTCTACATCATAACACAATTGTATTCATTCACTGTTTCTTCCCACCATGTTACCATACCATCTTAATGCTTCCCCAACCTAATGCATAACTCGAGTAGAGTAATTTGATTTCCAGTGTTAAAACGGAAGGAAGGTAACAAAATCCCTCCAAAACAATCTGTCATCCTTCTTTCGGGAATTTAATCGAACAGATAGTGCATAAGCAGTTTCCCTGAGTTCATAAGCAGCTTTCGGTGGCAATTTCCCTTAATGTAGTGGGGATGAAAAGGGTAGCCGCACACAATGCAAAGGAAAAGAAATGAAGTTGTTTTCTCAAATAAGACCTCTCGAATTCAAACCCAAACCAAGATTAACGATCGAGAACCCCTAGACATCAAAAGAAATAGCTATTTGACATCTCAAACAGAAAAAGAACATGAAAATGGCACCAAAATAGCATGAAAGCACGAATAAGAGTACCACTTGAAGCTTAATCAAAAATATATTGCAGAGATTGCAGGAAATGAAAAGACGGGATCAAACAGCCTCATCCTGCTAGCCCTAGAGCCTGAAGCGGAGATGGGAGGGAAGTCGGAGGTGACTGTCCGGTCGTGTGTGTAGGCCGGAGGCGATCTCTGCCGCTGTGATTTGGGGAAGAAAGGGTAGTGGAGGCTGAGCGGTTGAAGAGAAGGTGGGGAATTACCACACGGTTGATCGGTCCTCCGATTTCGGGAGGATGTGTGAGTAGGCCGGAGGCGATCTCTGCCGCTGTGGTTTGGGGGGACACAGGATAATTTGGAAGGGAAGAAAGGGTAGTGGAGGCTAAGCGGTTGAGGAGAAGGTGGGGAACTACCACACGGTTGATCGGTCCTCCGATTTCGGGAGGGAGATGGAGTCCGAAGTCAAGAACGGAGGAGATGGAGTCCAAGCTGCAACGTCAAGAACAGAGGAGAAGAGGATTGGAAACCGTCTGCTGAGAGACGTCAGTTCATTTTGTGAAATTTGATCTGTACGGATGGAATAAAAGAAAGAAAAAAACGAAAAAATGTCAGCCATTGGATCATGGTGGTTAAGAACAAATCCTATCCACTCTTTATGTATTTTTAGGAAGCAGTTTTTTCCTATATGTTTTATAATATAGATAGTTAGATACAAGGGACCTGCAAAATTCACTTTTGCGAACTGTTGAAATTCCAATACAATCAGAATTGCAAGAACAATACCCCCAAATGTGTGTTAGTATATCACCCAGAAGGTCACACAACAACACACCAAATTATAGTGAAATGAGTATAGATATTATTCAGTATCATTCCAGTCAGGAATAAGTCTCTTAGGTACTACTCCTCCATCCCTTAACAAAATGTGTCCACTCTACAAAAAGATTGTCATTAAATGAATGGTCCATTTTATAGTGAAGTTAATAAATCCAAAAATTGTCAAGTATTAAATTCTATTTTGCCCTTGCAGTCATATTGTATGATCAAGGTTTTAAAAACATGAGCTAGTAAAAGTGCTAGAAGTCAACCTCCTTAATTTACTTGAAGAACTGAATAGAAAGACACTCATTTAGGGATGAAGGGAAAATAACCTTTTCAGCAAATAACAAAATTATCATCCTTTACTCTGGTAGGCAGCTAGTGTACTTGCTGACACACGCTCAAGAAGAGGATAGAATAAGATACCACATACTCCCTCCTTCCCAAAATGATAGTCCTGTTTGACTTTTCAAACATTTTAAGGTTACATCATAATATTTGGAAATTTAATGATTTTGAAGGCGTAATTTGGAAATGGGGCTAACTTTTTGGGACAAACAAAATGGAGAAGTGGGACTATCATTTTGGGACGGAGGGAGTATCAATACCTCACAGATTCATTTGTTGAATTCAAGGGCCTCAACTTCGTATTCGCGTTATTGATTATAACCCAGCAGCCACAGAACTCCATAAAGATGACAATTCAAGGTGATGCTGCTATAGATTTTGCGGTATAAATATTTTTTTGTGAATACTGCAACTGAATTTGGAGATCCGACCGAAAATCAATTGGCTTATGAGCGGTTAGGGCATCATCTTTTTCTACCCTAAAGTGGAGAAGATCTTTTTATTTCAGTTCTCCTACATTAAATTGTCTTGAAAGGAAATATACTAAAATTGAAAATTAACTAGATAAAAGGTTAAACGTATTAAGTATAGCATTTATTTTTCTTTTTACAGCTTCAACATGAATACAGTGATCCGTTTGCAAGTCTACCAAGTCAAGCAAGCATGCAAGTTGGTGCTTTGACTAGGCGTTTCGTCTTACAACACTTTAACTTAAACCATAAATGAAGATTCAACTACAAATTATCAACCAATCATTATCGATGTACTCCCTCCGTCTCATAATAAATGTCGCACGTTTTACTTTTTGGTCAACTTGATCAACTTTGACCAAAAAATATTCAAATTTAATTATTCTCATGAAATTTTGAAAATTGTTAATGGCAATAATTTTGATAGATAATCAAATACAATTTTTAGAATTTCCTATAGATAATTGAATTGTTGTTAAATTTTGGTCAAAGTTCAACCAAGTTTACAAAAAGTAAAAAATACGACATCTATTATGGGACAAGGGTAGTATCACTTAAAATCAGAATTCTGCAGTAGACCTAGCCATCTTTAATAAGTAAATGCAATCACCAAACAGTATCACTCAAATTCTGATTACGGCATACGTGTAAAGGAAAAAATTCTATAATCAAATTCTGTAAGAAAGATACCGCATTATATTACTGAGCCCTAGTTCAGCAAAAGAAAGATATATCAATGCATATTATAATTCGTTTACAACCACTATTTCAACAGTCAAACCATTCAGACATAACCAGAGAGTAAAACGAAAGAAATATAATAGTGGGTTTACCCGATCACCCTGTCCGGTTCCAAATTGCCCAAAATCTTGACACAGCCCAGATATTCAACCATAAAATTGAAACCCTAGTTGCAAATAAAGGAAAAATTAGCTTGCATGACAGTTAATATACAGAAAATGTAAGTTAATCAAATCATCAAACTTCAATTTGGAATGACAGGAAACCAATTTCGGAAAAGAACAAACACACACCAACTATGCAAATACACGTCTTGAAACGAGAAAAAGAGAAACAACAATGATGAATTTAAAAAAAAAAATCTACCTTTTCAAAAGAGATTGAATTTAATCGGCCAGTGAGTGAAAGTGTGGGAAAAATTTGAAGGGTTTATTCAGGATAGAAAGCCCCAAATTCCCTCTTCTATTTCTCTGGAGCGCTGCTAATCACAACCCCTAATTCCTAAATACACGTACCCACCTTTATTTAGGTCAGAAAACCCCAAATTCCCTTTTCTATTTCAGAGTACTGCCTTTTCTTTACAGGAAAAAAAAAAAGTATTTTAGAGACTTTGTATTAGTGTAAAACATGTTTCCAAATAGCGGAGTGACATTTTTGTATATAAGTGGAACGTTGTTAAAAGGTGCAGTGACATTTTTGCAAATAACCTGAACTTACAAAAACTCAACAGACATTTTTTGACACTGTAAGAGACATTTTTCAATAGTACAACAGCCACTTTTTAACAATAGAGCAAACACTTGTTTTAAACTTATAAAAACTCACTTGGCACTTGTTGACACACTAAGATGCATATTTCAATACTACAACAAGCACTTTTTAACACCATGAGAGGCAATTGTTAACACTACAACCAGCAACTTAAACACTACCACTAAAAGTGTCTGTTTGAATGTATAAAAGTGCATGTTCGAATATTTCTAAGTTTTATATTACAACAATCACTTTCTATTATTAGAATAGGGACAAGATACATTTTCATAATTATCAAACAATAAAAAATCCCGTAATTATAGTAGTAAATCTAATTTTTTTTACCTGATAAATCTCTTTAAATTTCCATTTAGTTCATGCATTTCTTCCTATTATTATTCAAAATTTATCATTATTCCATAATTTTCATAAGTCAAAAAATTTCATGGTTAACTATTTGGATAAATTTGATTGGTGTCCTTCATCTTAAATATTTAATATAATAATATGTTGTTGTTGAAATTTTAGTGTGTAATAGAAAAATGTAAAACTGTAGGGTGGGACTGGGATGTGGAGAAATAATAAACTTTAAATAATAAGGAAGGGATGGGTGAAGTAAAACAGTATACATTTAAAATATTTTAATTAATCAGGTAACAATAGGGTATGGAACCGCTGCATCGAGATTTGGTGCACTGCTGCACCGATGTGAAAGTTGCACAACGTATTGTAAAACGTTTTCTACACAACGTTTTAGTAAACTACACAACGTAAAAACGACCGAAAAAATGTTAGCTCCTGAAAAACGTTTTACATCTGCAAGTACACGTTTTTACTTAGGTAGGAAACGTTTTACAAAACGTTGTACAATTTTCACATCGGTGCAACGGTGCACCTAACGTATTGGTGCAGCGGTTCGAAACCCGTAACAATAGGAGTTTTATTAAAATTATAAGAATTTTACTACTGAATAATTATGATAACAAATAGTAACATATAATCATGGGAATTTACTCCTAAAATTATTGGCTATCCGAAGGCATATCTTAAACCGATAGACAAATTGTTAATGTCACCTATGAATCACATAAAATGTTAGCTTTTCCAGTCAAGTGTTATTATAAAGTTAAATTTAAATGCGTATATTTAAAACCGATAAATAAAATGTCAATGTCTCCTCTGGATCACATAATATGCTAGTTTTTTCATTTAAGGTGTAATTATCAAGTTCAATTTTAAATAAGATAATTTGAAAAAGAAAACTACATTCCATATGTTGTATAGATGAACTTTCTTGGTTTAATATCACTTATCTCTTATGCTTGAAAATTATTTTTAAGTTTAAATCGAGTGAAATTGCCTTATTTATGCTTTATGAGGGTAATTGCATGTGGATCTTCATGTTCATACACTACAACCTCAATTTATAAAAATAAAAAGGAGACTAGTTTTTTTAAGATAAACACAAAAAAAAAAAAAAAAAAAAAATGGGAACATCATTTTGAGCGAATTTTGAGTGAATGGAGCATATTGTCTTCATTATGTTGACAATCCAGAAACATATGCTCTTATTATTTTAACATTACTTATTATTTTGGACTCACAATTAATATATTATAATTATAACTATATGACTTTTTTTTATATGTATTAAGTGTTAAGAATCAAAATCACAATCCTCCCAAGATCTCGGCAAAGGCAGCCCCATCCCAATTATAGTTAATATCTTTGTGTAAATATTATTGTTTATATTCTCATTTGAATTTCAAGTTATTGTATAGATTAGGTAGATAATGTATATCCTAGTAGTAGAATACTCCTCTCATTATTTGTATAAATATATCAATCATCAATAATAAAAAATACTTTTTGCCTATTCCTTTAATTAAGTTGTTGCTTTCACTATCTCAAAATACATTACAAAATTTTATTTTTTGGACGAATATAAAACTTTATTTTTTGCAAATTTTAGTGACAGATGTGTATAGATGATTTTTTTTTGATTCACTATTTAAACTTTTAATTTTGGCAAGTATATAATGAATAGTGAAAAAAATTGGTAAAGAAATATTTAAAGACAAATTTTTGTATAGGGGTCATTAATTTTTGGGACAAATTTTTTTTTATAAAAAATAGTCATTCTTTTTAAAACAAATTGAGTATAATTAAAACTGTGTCAGACATAAAATACTCCCTCCGTCCTTGACTAAGGTTCTTAGTTTGACTTTACACGGAGATTAAAAAAAAAGTTGTGAGTATGAAAAGTAAAATATGAGAAAGTAGGAGAGAGAAAGTGGATCGAAAGTTTTTGTTGTGAGAATGACAAGTGGGTCCCATTATCCATTTTAGGTAATAAAACAACTAAGAACCTTAGTTTGAGACAAACTAAAAAAAATGAGGTGGCTCTAATCGGAACCATTGGGTGGACCGGGGTGGAGCTAACCGCTCGGTGGATCGGTTCGAAATCCGTCTGGGAGGGAGGGAGTACTTTGAAATGTCAAGATAACACTAACATGCTTAGGTTTCATTTACGTTAAAAGGTCAAATTTCGGACCTTTTATGGAGCAGAGAGATTGACAAAGGTGCTACTTTTGACCAATGGCAAAAGACAAAGGGCTTAACTAGAAATTATTAGTAGGCAATACTAAGGGCACCCAATGAGTTGTAACGGTCATATTTCTCAAACGGTCAGAATCAATTGAGACCAAATTTCAAACCCAAACCCCAAAAGGAAAGTAAAAGAAACCCAGAAAATTTTCATATTCGATCGAATTCCATTCCATATTACTTCTTATTAATCCTCTAGATTTTCTATCCATTCCGAAATCTTTCATTTTTCTCAGTTTACAAGCACCCATTAACCTCGTTTCCATGGAAATCGTGATCCTGGAAGGGGCAGTTGGGGAACACCAGGAATACCCAACTCAAGATTCATCTTCTCATATGGGTTTCTCTTTTGATGAATCTTTGAATCAAGAGAACAAAGTTTCTCCCACTGTCGAAGGCAGAGAAACCCTAATTGCTGATACGTCTATTTCTAGGGTTTTTGATTGGGAAAAGAAGTTGGAGGAAGATGGAAAAATTTCCAGCATGGAAGAAGATCAAGAATCTTCTTTTGATTACATGATCTGCGATTCGGGTTCAAAATTAGTGCCAAATGGGTTTACGAGGTCCAATTGTACAGGTTAGTATGTGCTTCTTCAGAATTTAGACGCATGAAACTATCAGAAATGATGTAATCTTATAGACACTGATTATATGATGACTTCTGAGTTCAATACAGCTGATAATGTTTTAAATTTATCTTACTATCATGGGAAGTGGAAGCCTGATATTCTTCTTTATCTTAAGCATAAATGAAATCTAGGTACAATAATTCTGGAATAAAAAGGTTTTGCAAAGTGTAGCAGCTGTAAGGAATATCAGTCTCAATCCATGTTATGGCTTATCACTATCAAAAAGGCTCTCAAAAGATGAATTAAAATGTGTACTGTAAAGAAAAATTTACAAGTTTGTTTTGCAATGAACATACATACAAGTACATTACTCTATTAAAGATTGAGAAAAGCATATGTATAATGTATATATGTCATTTGCGGTTCAGGTTATCATATGTTATGTTTCTACGAACCAATCTAATTGGGATTGAAGCCTAAGACTAGCCGTCTCTCGAACTTTAGAAGGTTATTCACTGTGTCAAAGGTAAGGGATATAGGATTTTAGGAGGGTTAGACGAAATCAATCACAGAAAGAGAAGGGTTGATGGGATTGACTCAAAATATTATTGATACTAGAGGTAAATATTTATAGAGTTACAAAGAGTATTCTAGAGTTCTAATCTAACTTGGTTTACAAGAATTGAATCTCCTAATTGATATACACAATCACTAAGATTGGTAAGTAAATATATACAAATATACTATTGGAATATATAATATTTCTAATAAGGGATTCCTCTTGTAAGGTCCCAGCTTTGACTTCGTTCTGCCAACTGATAAGTCAACCTCGCGACACTCGGAAGAAAGTAGCTGGACTTAGGATGGTAAATCATTTTCTTAGTATAGTATTGATATTAACATCTTGAGCCAAAAAAATGGTAGGGCTGCATTTTCAAAACTATAGAGTTAGGAAACTTCATTACCGAACTTTGGATAAACTATTCCCATGATGTTTTCGAGTATATTCTGGAAGGCGTATGTGTGAGATGCATCTTTTTTGTGTTTGTTTTTGTGGTTATCTGCACTGAACATGTGATTAATTGTCATTTTTGATAATAATAATAATAGCACGAAGCAACTTTCATACGGTGAAAACTCATTTACTGCACACCTGTGTGCTTGTGCGGGTTAATAGGAAACTTTTACGGGGCAGACTAACTTTAATCCATTAGGGTTTAAATCTTCATAGTACAGTGAGAATTCACCCATCGACTTTCTTGTTTTGTCCTATTCTTATATGGTGTTTTTTATTTTTCTGTAACAGAGGAAGTTGTGATGTTTGTAAATGCTGGAGGGGAGGCAGTAGTGGAAACAGATTCCTGTATAAGCTTTTTGTCTGACAAGTTCTATCAAGGGGGAGATATATTTCAAACTAATGAGCTTATAACTGAGAGTGGTGATTTCCCATTCATTTACCAGTCAGCACGAGTAGGAAATTTCTCTTATCATTTTGACAATCTTCTTCCTGGACATTATTATGTTGATCTTCATTTCGTGGAGATGATAAACACATATGGGCCCAAAGGAATGAGGGTATTCAATGTATTCATTCAAGATGAGAAGGTATGTCTGTCACGGATAGTGGGAGCTTTTTTATTATCTTCAAGTTGTTATCTTGGAATAGAAATATATATATATATAAAAATTGTTATTGCAACAGGTACTCTCTGATGTGGATATATTTTCTGTTGTCGGAGCCAATAAACCGTTGCAGTTTGTTGACTTGAAAGTCTCGGTCAAGAATACTGAGGGGATTGTAATTAGGTTTGAAGGATTTAATGGAAGCCCTGTGGTTAGTGGTATATGCATAAAAAGGGCACCGAAAATATCAGGTATGCTCTTTTCTTGATATAAAAAAGTGTTGGATACAGTATATTAAGTAACTTTTGGTTGACTAGTCCGTTTACTTGAACAATTGTAGATACTGAGGTCAAGAATGATCATCTAATATGTCAAAATTGTGCCTCTGAGATAGAAGTAACGTCAGCTCAGGCACGATGCATGTTTGAGAATGACAAATTATGGATTTCAATGCCTTATGCTCGATATGAAAAATTATCATTTTTCTGAAATTTGCAGAAGAAAGCCATGCGAATGAAATCAATTGCGAATTATGAACAGAGGATACATGACTTGAGTTCCCAATGCCAGCAAAAGTCTAATGAGTGTTATCAAGCTTGGATGTCTTTGTCTGCTGCAAACGCGCAGCTAGAGAAGCTCCAGATGGAACTTGACAACAAGTTGTTCCAAACTTACTCTCTCGGTATGATGAGATAAAATATAATTTATAGCTTTTATTCCAATTTCTCATATCTAGTTGAGATGGGGGAACAAAAGTATAATAAAGGAAATGCTTATTAACTTATCAACATTTCCCATGAAGTGTGGATATAAAGTCAAAACTACATTCAGATTGTTTAACACATGATGTAGAACTTTGTGACTATTTTCCTACATCTTTTGCTTATTAAAATCAACCCTTGATTCTTCTTTTTTTTTTCTCCTAATAGATCAAAACATGGCGAAGCAATCTGAAAAATTGAGGGATGTATGTAGCAGGTACGGGTATGACAAAAAGACCTGGGTTGTGGCAATCAATGATTTAGACCAGAAGATAAAGGTACTACTTCGCAAGCTATTTTCATTCGAAAGAGAGGCTCCGTCCCAAAATGAATGTTCAAATTTACTCTTGATCAAGAGTAAATTGATTTTTTTTTTCGGTCATTCATTTTGGGAAGGATGGAGTTGTAAATAAAGTATGTGCAGCGTCTTAGACCTGATCATTTGCGCAGGTGATGAAGCAGGAGCAGTCTCAGCTATCTCTTGAAGCACACAAGTGTGCTGATTCGGTTCCTGAGCTGAATAAAATGGTTTATGCAGTTCAAGCATTGGGTAAGTTTGGATGATGCTCCTCTGACATCTGAAATAAATATATTACATTTTTTTTGGGTGCTTTCCCTGAAAAAGATTCACTATGCAGTTGCACAGTGTGAGGATTTGAAAATTAAGTATAGTGAAGAACAAGCAAAGAGAAGGAAGCTTCATAACCAAGTTGAGGAGGCAAAAGGTGTGTTCTTTTTACTGTGCAATATAGTGACAATCCTCGATTCATTTTTCATTTCATTTCAGACCACAAGACAAAATTTGATCTAAATTGCTGCATACTTAAAAATATTACATTGACCATCAGGAAATATTAGGGTATTCTGCCGGTGCCGCCCGTTAAATAAGACAGAAGTCTCGACAGGCTGTTCTACTGTTGTGGACTTTGAATCAGCAAAGGATGGAGAGCTTGGAGTTGTGAATGGTGGTTTCACAAAAAAGAGCTTCAAATTCGACAGAGTTTACTCCCCAAAAGACAACCAAGGTACCCCTTTTTGCTTCCATGTAGTCAAAGATTTAGTCCGTCTTACATCTGAAATACAATTTCAGATTCTAGATGTGAAATTACTACTAATTTACAGTTTCTTTTTCAACTTGACAGTGGATGTGTTTGCGGATGCTGCGCCAATGGTTACATCGGTGTTGGATGGATACAACGTATGCATATTTGCTTATGGGCAAACAGGAACAGGAAAGACGTTTACGATGGAAGGTACTACGGAGAATAGGGGAGTAAATTATAGGACTCTCGAAGAATTGTTCAAAACAGCAAAGGAAAGGAGTGAAACTTTTACCTATAGCATATCCGTTAGTGTGCTTGAAGTCTACAATGAACAGATAAGGGACCTGCTGGCTACACCAACATCAGTTTCAAAAAAGTAATCTCACAAATTCTTTGTCAATAAAAATATGTATTCCATTATATGTGGCATATTTATAATTTTTTTCTTCTTTTTTTGTTTGCCTTTTCTGGAATATTTAAGGTTGGAAGTAAAACAAGATTCTGAAGGGTTTCATCACGTTCCCGGAATTGTGGAAGCCAAAGTTGAAAACATTAAGGAAGTATGGAATGTACTGCAAGCTGGTAGCAGTGCCAGGTCTGTTGGTTCGAATAACGTGAATGAACACAGTAGCAGATCTCACTGGTAATAAGCTTGTTATTTCTCTCTCTCTCTCTCTCATTCTTTTCCAACTCCAGTGTAGTTGCATGAACTTACTTTGTGGGTCCCATGTTCATTCAGCATGCTTTGTATAATGGTGAGAGCGAAGAACTTGATGAATGGGGAGTGCACGAAAAGCAAGCTATGGCTTGTGGATTTGGCAGGCAGTGAGAGGCTGGCAAAGACTGATGTTCAAGGTGATAGGCTCAAGGAAGCTCAAAACATCAATCGATCTCTTTCTGCTCTTGGAGACGTCATATCTGCTTTAGCGAATAAGAGCTGTCACATTCCTTACAGGTATGCTTCACTTTTTTCTAAGAAACTCTGTCCTCTAATGTTAGTCCCACTTTTTTGGTTGTTAACTTCAGTCCATTTTGAGCAATCTTTTAGGTTTGTTTTAAATATCCTAATGAAAATCTAAAACTTGTTATTGATAGTATTTACCATGGTTTATCAATAACAAGTTTTAGATTTCCATGGGGATGGTTAAAACTAACCTAAATTATTGCTCAAAGTTGATCAAGTTAACTATCAATAAAGTGGGACTGACTTTCCAAAACGAGGGAGTATTACTTGCAAAATAGAAATTTAGAAAGTTAATTGCAAAGAATATATGCATTTTTGCCATTAAATGAAAGCACACATTTTCAGAATCTCACTGAAATGAAGAGTAGGCATTCATTTTGGGACAGAGGGAGTAATACAAAGCAGCGTTGCTATCTTAACTATTTTCATTTTGCTATTCCAGGAACTCCAAGCTTACGCATATACTCCAGGATTCTTTGGGTAAATATTACTGTGTCCACCTTTTTACGGCCTCATTTATTTTGGTATCGTATTTTTCGTTCTTAAATGTTGTTTTATTTGTTATTGAAGGGGGTGACTCAAAAACTTTGATGTTTGTGCAAATTAGTCCTTCAGAGCTGGACTTGAGTGAGACACTGAGTTCACTAAGTTTTGCAGCACGGGTTCGAGGTATTGAGTTGGGTCCTGCAAGAAAGCAGATTGATACAGGCGAGCTTCAGAAGATCAAAACAATGGTACGCTCGTGATGATATAATTGTACTTACTTTTCTGATGAACGGTAACATATATTTCTGCTGACTTCTTTTATCAATATTCAATGTAGCTTGATAAAGCTAGACAGGAGTGCAGATCCAAAGATGAATCATTAAGAAAGTTAGAAGAAAGCTTACAAAACTTGGAAGGCAAGGCTAAGAGCAAGGATCAGGTTTACAAAAATCAACAGGAAAAGATTAAAGAGCTTGAAGGTCAGCTCGAGATGAAAATAGTTTCGCACAGTCTGTCAGAAAAGCAAATTTCAAATCTTTTGGAGAGATTAAAGGAAAAGGAAGAAATTAACGCGGGTCTTCAACAAAAGGTTATATTTGTTTAGTCAAATAAAACTACTCCCTCTGTCCCGTAATGATCTTCTCATTGGTCATATTTCATTGTCCCAAAAAGTTCTTCCAATTTCTACAATTTACACTTAAGTTTGCATAAACACAAGGCTAGTGAAGCAAGAGTTCATATCCTTGAAAAGTTTGAATAGTCAAATGTAAATATCATTTTGGGACGGAGGGAAGTATTTGAAATGACTGTCAAAAAATATTATTAAATACTGCTTTATTGATATGTTAATATTTTGCTAAAGGTCAATGAGCTTGAGAGCAAGCTAAAGAAGAGAGATCATTTAGAGACCATGACTTATGAGCAGAAGGTTAGGAAGCTTGAGGACAAACTGAAAGCTCAAGTACAAGAATCCAAATCTGAAACTTTGGTCCTTCAACTTAAGGTTGTCAGAAAACTGCTACTTAGAAATGTTTCCATCTCCTTATTGCTCAGAAGATGGAAAATGTGAACATTTCTGTTTTTTTTTTTTTTTTTTTGTCCCAGGTTGAAGAGCTTGAAAAGAAACTTCAAGAAGAACAGGAACGGAACTCCGATTCCTATTTACTTAGTCAAAAGGTAATCCCCTCAAAATTTTGTATATATGCTTGTCTTTGTATATATATGTATATATATAGATTGATAGATATAGATGTCTAAGTTCTTCAAGGTTGTCAAGAAAGTCGGAAGTGTCTAAAGAATTTGTCTTTACTAAGCAGATTAAGGAACTTGAAAAGAAGATCAAGAAGCAAGAGCTACAACTAGCAAGCAAACAAGTTTTAAATTCAACCAACTCCATTAGCTCCGCGCCTTTTGAAGACAATCAAGGACTAAGAGATGAGTTCATGAGCGAGGCTGACGAACAACAACATATTTTAAAGAGTTCAAATTCAGTAAACTGCGAAATAATGAGTCAAGGTTCGAGTTTAGTAAAGCGAAATGACTCATCCGCCCTTCATGATGATGTAAGAAGGAAGAGGTTGTCCAGAAACAGCGAAACAGAGAACACATTTGTATCAACTACATTTAATGAGAACAAGGGACGAAGATCGGACCCGCCTAGACCGTTCATGAGGACCACGAGAACGGTTAAGCCAGTTGTTATGACTACATCTCAAAGGTCCATCCCTGGGGCTGGAAGTAGAACTAACAATCCAGTTCAAGGAACTAAAGAGTGGGAAAACAAGAAGAGGTTGTGGTCAAGATAGTCAAACTGAATGAAAATCATGGTCAACATTGTGTTGCAGTGAAGTATTAATTGTAATTCCAGCACTGTGTAAAAACTAATCTGTGTATACAAACAATTCATTAGGTACAACCTTGATTGTTGGGAACTTACACTTACCTCCCTCCAGGTATTTGAATTTGGTTAGTTCTAACCTCCCACTTTCTTAATATTCTTTACTGGCATCTAAACAAGGATCAATGAGATGACTCCTTGTCTTAATGTGATCTTTTCAGTTAGGCTGTTTAACCCATCTGTCATTTTTCTTCAGGTTAATTGCAATTTGGTTCCTGACTTTTTCCGAAAGTTGCAATGTTGATGTTGTCTTTTCAATTTCGCCAATTGGTATACTCACTTTGTCATTTTGTTGCAATCCGACTACAAAAGTAACTGGGTGTTAGTTTTCTAACGTGATTTTATGTCATGTGACTAGCACATGACGTTTTAAGAAGTTTGTGAAGCTACACATATCATATCCGATTGGTATGATTCTTTTTTTAAACAGAAGCTAATATTCAAGTTTACAACATATATTTTTTTGCAATTTTTTTGGTGAACTAATTATATTATATAAATTTTTTATTTAAATAAATGAAAATATTTAAAAAAATAGAAGGCATGAGAAAAATAATCTGAAAAAGTTACTACTTTCTACCATGATATACCTTCTTTCCTAGCGTTTATTTTCCTCCACCCCTCCGCCACGTTCCCGCATCACCCCTTCCACATACACTCTTCCCCCGATTCATCCTCCTCTTCCCTTCCTTTTTTTTCTTATCAAATATTTTATTGAACTGATATTCGATTTTTTTTTCAAATAATAGGGTTTGGAATTTTTATCTACCAAAGTACTACCCAAATTCAACTATGTACCAAAATGACATTTTTTATGAAAGCGTCACTGGCAATCACGTTTTTACCTAGAAAACGGCACTACCAGTGCCGTTTTCAGTGTTGACCAAAATCCAAAATTTGACTCCTCAGCCGGGTTGGTTTTGGGTGGGTTTAATGGACCTTTTGAACCGGTTTAGGGTTTTTTAAGTGCGCTGACACAAAAAGAAAAAAAAAAAAAAATGAAAAGCGGCATTACAAGTGACGTTTTTAGGGTTTCAAAAAATTCGAAAAACGTCACTTGTAGTGACGTTTTCAGCTTGAGGTATATTATATATGCGCAGCCTCAGTTCTACATACATACACTGCCCACTTGCCAAAAAAAAAAAAAAAATACACTGCCCACTCTCCTTTCCTTTCATTATTTTCAACTATCTTCTTCTCTCACATTTCATTCATACCCAAGTGCTGCTCAAGTACTGAAAAAAAACGTAAAAGCGTTACTAGTAGTAACGTTTTCTTCACAGATTTTGATTAATTCCAAAAACGTCGTCATTGGCAGTGACGTTTTTACCCTTAGATAAACCGGCATTTCCCAAACATTATTTTCAACTCTCTTCTTCTCTCTCAGTTTCCGCATTATTTTCACTCTCTTCTTCTCTCTCATTTCATTCTTATCCAAACCCAAGTGCTGAAAAAAAAATTGCAAATTTTGTGAGGTGAAGATTCAAAGCATTTAAGGTATATTTTAATCTTTCTTATATGTGTTAATTTGTTTAATATAATTAAATTTCGAGTTATTAGATGCTTTTTGTTATATGCATTGCTAATAAATTAGGATTTTGACAGTCGAATTCATTTGTTTAGGAGTAAATATGAGTGGAGTTCCACTTATTTTCATGTGCTACTGGGGAGGAGATGATGAAAACCCGTTTGAAGGTAGCCATTTTGAACAGGGGCCGAAATGTGCACTTAAAGCAAAAACTCGATGGAGGTACAAAAAATTGATTAAGAAGTTATATAAGAAAATTGGGGTAGATCGAACCAATGTTAAGTTGAAAGTTATTTGTAGATATCCTCATCTGGTCGGCAATGGGTTTGCAAATTACATTCCGTTTCCAGTCGAGAATGATATGGGTATGGAAGTCATATTTGATGTTTCTGCTCAATTAGGTGGGATGAGTAGCTTGCAGTTGTATGTTGTCATGAATTTTGTTGATAATGTACCTTCTAATGAGTTTGAAACAGGAGAGGAGCCGATACAAAATGAGTATTTTCATGACATGGATAACTTTCAGATGGGTTCTTCAAGTTACTACCCTGAGAGAGATGTTGATGAGTTTGAAACACATGTGGAAGAGGAAGAGGAAATGGAAGTGGGGGAGGAAGAAGAGGTAGAGGAACGTGAAGATGATGATGATATAGATTATGAAGCTCATTTCCTTGAAAATGAAGAGGGTGATTCTGGATATGAAGATTGTGCGAGTCCAACTGATGTTAGCGACAATGAGGGTGATGATGGGGAAGGTGATGATTTGGGAGCACACATGATTACTTTTAATGAGCCGCAGAATCAACTGTATGATAGAGGAGACTATCAATTTTACCGCGATATTGGGGAAGGATCGGAGATTTATGATGATAGTCAATATAAGTTTTCAGAATGGGATGCGGAGAAAGATGAAATCGCCAAAGGTATTCGCTTCTCAAAGAAGATTGAAGTGCAGTATGAAATAAAGAAGTATCGTATTAAGAAAAATCTGCGGTTCAGGGTGAAAAGGAGCACAACGCGAAAGTGGACTATTGAGTGTTTGGTGAAAGAGTTTCCATGCAATTTCTATGTGAATGTGAGCATGAAGAATGGTGGGTATTGGGAAGTAACTAAGTACAACGGTCCACATTCTTGCTTGGCATCAGATGTTACCGGAGATCATCCCAACTTAGATGCTCAGTTTATAGGACGAGAAGTTATGGAATTCATCAAGGCTGATCCTGAGTACAAGATTGCGCTTGTTAAGGCAACAATAAAAGCAATGCATGGTAAGGATATTTCATATCGGAAGGCATGGTGTGGCAAACAAAAAGCCATCGCTCAAGCATTTGGGGACTGGGAAGAGTCTTACAAAAAGTTGCCACGTTTGTTAGGAGCTATTCAAAAGTGGAACCCTGGCACCATTGTGGAGTATTCTAATCGTCCTCATGTTGGTCCTCCAGGGGCGTTTGACCGTGTGTTTTGGGCATTTGGCCCTTGTTTGGAAGCATTCTCTCATTGTCGTCCTGTCATTTCTGTTGATGGCACTTTCTTGCATGGAAGATATAAAGGGGTAATACTTATTGCTATGGGTGCTGATGCAAATGATAGTTTACTTCCACTTGCTTTTGCTATTGTTGAAAAAGAGGACCATCCAAACTGGTATTGGTTCTTACATCTTGTTATCAAACATGTTATTAGGGGTCGAGAAGTTTGTTTGATATCTGATCGTCATAGTGGCATCCTTGCCACGGTTGGAGATAATTCATGGCCACGAACTGTTGTGCACAGGTGGTGCATGTTGCATTTGCGAGCAAATTTCCTTTATGCTCACAAGGGTGTAGGCTTGAAAGATCTTTTTTGGCGTGCTGTTAGCGCCACCCAGGACAGGAAGATGAAAAATTTTATGGCTCAGATTCGTATAATCAATCCCGAGGCAATTAAATGGTTTGAGTTGTTGGATGCGAGAAAGTGGTCATTGGCGCATGATTCTGGATATAGGTACGGCATTAAGACTACCAATTTGTCCGAAGTTTTTAATGGTGTCATGAAAGGAGCACGGGTGATGCCTATTTCAGGAATTGTTGAGACTGCCTTCTATAGGTGTGTGGTATACTTTCAGAATAGACTCTCAGGATCAATAAGGGCATTGGGGGGGTATCCTGGTAACCCCAACATAAATGCGAGACTACAGTTCAGTAAAAGGGTTCAACTTAAATATGACTTCAACTTGAAGAAGGCTGGCTATCATCATGTTATAAGGTTTAACAATACGTCAATGGGGGTTTATCAAGTGACAACTGGAAAACGCGGTGAAAGAGGTGGAAGGGTTCAAGTCGTGGAGTTGGGTCCTCGAACATGCACTTGTGGCAAATGGGTGCAATATCATTACCCTTGTTCGCATGCTCTTGTGTGCTTCAAAGCCCAACATGTCGATGGTTTGAATTTCATTGATTCCTTTTACAGTCTTGAGGCGTACTACAATACATGGAGGGGCACTTTTAATCCGATCCATGACGAGGCTTATTGGGATGTAGATGGTCGTGTCCCAAGTTTTTATCCTCACCCGATGCACCGACGTGATAAGCAGCAAGGAAGACCTAAATCAAGGCGGATTAGAAATAGGATGGATTGGCAGGTGGAGAAAAGGAAGTTTCGTTGCGGGATATGCAAGGGAGAAGGCCACACTAAAAGAAGGTGTCCAACTATTAGGGAGCAGAATTAAATGTAATTTTCTAGTACTTGTAATATGTTTGTTTAACTATTCGTGAATGTTTGTTTTATTTGAACTTTGAACTTGTAATATGTTTAGGTATTATGTTTAACTATTCGTGAATGTTATTTTATTTCTTAAACTTAAATTACTAAGTGTTATTATTTTAATTGAACCTGTAATATATATATTTACTTGTGAATGTTATTTTATTAAGTGTTTGAAAAAATGATGCGGAATATTGGTTTTTTACTTGATAAAAAATAACATGTCCAACAAATACTTCATTAATCATCGCAAACACTTACTGACCACATCCCGGTCACGTAGGAAAATATTACATAAATAAAATTATTCAGTGACCACATCCCGGTCACATAGGAAAATATTACATAAATAAAAATATTCAGTGACCACATCCGGTCACATAGAAAATCCAACATAAATCCAAATATTTCATGTCCAACAAATTAACTTAACAATCCTTAGGGAATACCTTAAAAACATTGGAAAGTGTAATGTTAAGGACTTTTTTTGAGCGTGAGACGGCGAAGACAACAACCTAATAGATCAACAAAACAAAACATTTAGAACAAAACGTTAAGGAAAATATCCTTAAGGAGTGCAATGTTAAGGAAAATATTTCATACCTGCTTAAGAATCAGAACAGCACCAACACCTATGTCACTTCCATACTCACTTTCCTTAACCACTTTGTCACCAATGGTAGCTTCAATTGTATCCGTAGGATCCTTCAAAGTCACAAAAAGAGAGCCAGAATCACTTCGTGTGCACTCCTTGACAACAACAACAACCTAATAGACCAAAAAATAACGACCAATTATTTTTAAATATTAACCTTAACTATAAATAATGTTTGTATTATACCTGTTCCACCCTGTCATATTTATCGCATTTCTCCTTGATCATTTTCAACGGATAATATAATTAATCATCGTTTGATGCAACAAAAGAAACGTGCGAATATCGTTATATTTCTAACAGAAACGAGGCTGCTCCGTTAAATTTATAACAGAAACGTGCAAATCCCGTTAAATTTCTGACATTTTCAGTTAAGTTTTTGTCTTAAAGTGGCATTTTTTTGATCTTTCTAACAAATAAACACATCAATTTAACATATATTACCAAATTAAAAAAAATGAGGCTGATCCGTTAAATTTCTAACAAAAACTTGGCTGCTCCGTTAAATTTATAACAAAAACGTGCGAATTCTGCTTAAAAACGTCTTTATCAGTGCCGACTTCATAAAAGGATGTCATTTTGGTACATAGTTGAATTTGGGTGGTACTTTGGTACATAAAATTTCCCAAAGCTATTATTTGAAAAAAAAATCGTTTTTTTTGTATATGCATTGTTAATAAATTAGGATTTTGACAGTCGAATTCATTTATAACTGAAACGAGGTTACTCCGTTAAATTGATAACAAAAACGTGGCTGCTCCGTTAAATTTATAACAAAAACGTGCAAATCCTGTTAAATTTCTGACATTTCTAGTTAATATTTTGATAGAAAGTGATATTTTTGTGACATTTCTGACAATAAACACAAAGATTTAACATATATTGCCAAATTTAAAGTTAACATACATACACATAAACACAAACTAATTTTTTTTAAAAAAACGTGCAATTCCCATTAAATTTGTAACAGAAACGAGGCTACTCCGTTAAATTTTTAACAGAAACGTGTGAATCTCATTAAATTTCTAGCAGAAATGAGGCTGCTCCGTTATATTTATAACAAAAACTACGCTGCTCCGTTAAATATAAAAAAAAAGTGTGAATCCCGTTAATTTTCAAAATCACAAAAACTTATAAACACAAACTAATTAAAAAAAGAAAAAAAAAGTATGAATAATACTAACCTTATGATTTTAAAAACGTTACTACGAGTAACGACTTCACCAAAATTTTCAAAAATTTCCTCTGCTCTTTCTCAGCTCAACAATGGCAGTTTTTTTTTTTTCTTTTTCTTTTCGTGTGTGCTCTGTGAGGAAGGGAAGGGGTGCTAGGGTTTAAGAAGGGAGGGAAGGGGTAGGTGGGTGGGGAGCCAAACTGACACCACCCGTGACTTTCCAGAAAACGGCATTGCCAGTCACGTTTTCTACTTTCCCAGAAAACACGTGATTGCCAGTCACGTTTTCTTCTTTATTTTTTGTCTTTATCGGCCATGCGCATACCCTAACCCCAATTACCCTAAACCGGTTCAAAAGGTCCATTAAACCCACCCAAAACCCACCCAAAACCAACTCGGCTGAGGAGTCAAATTTTAGATTTTGGTCAACACTGAAAACGGCACTGGTAGTGCCGTTTTCTAGGTAAAAACGTGATTGCCAGTGACGCTTTCATAAAAAAGTGTCATTTTGGTACATAGTTGAATTTGGGTATTACTTTGGTAGATAAAAATTCCAAACCCTATTATTTGAAAAAAAAAATCCTGATATTCCACATATAGAATTTACTTCATATGAAACATATTTGGGCCTAATATCTTTTTTTAGATTATTATTTCATGTTTTTTTAATATTTAATACTCCCTCCGTCCCACCCGAATTAGGATTTATGGGTTGGGCACGGGGATTAAGGAAAAAGTGTTAGTGGAGTAGGTGTTGTGAGTATGAAAAGTAAAGTAGGAGAGAGAAAGTGGGGTAGAGAATAATGAGTGGAAAGTTGTTGTGAGTGTGAATGTGGGTCCCATTAAATAAAACACTTTCATTTTTGGGTTGTCCTAATTCGAGTGGGACACCCAAAATGGAAATTGTCCTAATTCGAGTGGGACGGAGGGAGTATAAAATAATTCAGTCACCCAAAAAATTGCCAAAAAAAAATTATGTTGTAAATTTAAATATTAGTTTCAATTTAAAAAATAATCATATGAATCAGATATGTGTAGCTTAAAAAATATCTTAAAATGTCCCTTAAAACGTCATGTGCTAGTCACGTGACTTAAAATCTGTTAGAAAACTAACACCCAGTTACTTTTGTAGTCAAATTGCTACAAAATGACAAAGTGAGTATACCAATTAGCAAAATTGAAAAGACAGCATCTACATTGTAAATTTTGGACAAAGTCAGGAACCAAATTGCAATTAACCCTTTTTCTTCCCTCAAAGGGATTTGTAATTTTACAGTTTCATTTTTCTACACCTTTTGGAGTTTTTTGTTTTATTTTCCACACCATCCTTGAGAACTTTTTGGATATGAGAGTTTTTTATTTAGATTTTTTTTGTTATTTTCCCCAATAAAAAATAAAAAACAAATGATCAAATCTCAGCCATACGCTGGAGCGTTAGTGCAAAATTTTGCAGGAGCTTTCCGGATCCGGAATGAAACATACTCCCATTGTCACAAAAGTTAACAAGTCAATGTTTTTAAGCTTTTAATTGTGTTTCATTGATTGTCCCAATCTATTCATATGAGTAGAGTGACACCTTTTATAGCATTGCAATGCTTGTGTCTATTAGAATGAGTAGCATACGAAGATCACTAGACTTCATACCCTATTTTTAATAAAACAACATTTATTTTGAAACAAATGAAAATGAAAAGTAAAACATTTATTCCAAGACAGTAATCCAGTTGTGGACAAATTAAGGTTAACAGTTTTTAAGAAGGGTTGTTGGGGATAATATGGACAATTCACATAGAAAATGTTAAAAAAGTAATGATGAGAGTAACCTGATGGATGGTGTGGGAAGGGAAGGGGGTTGTTTTTGCTTACGAATTGTGGTATAATGGTGTCAAAAGGGTGACACCATTCACTGCAATTTTCTCGTTTTAGAAACCTCACACTGGCATGACCATTCAGGAATTGGGTTGGTCATCACATATTCTGTATAGCTATAAAATCAGAAACCCTACAAACACAGCACCATCACCTTTAATATCGATTCATCATAGATACCACATCTTTTTCTGTCGCCGTTTTTTCGGACGTTGTTTGTACAAAGAAACTTTGAGCAATAATTTTATGTTAATGTAATTATTCTAATGAAAATTTAAAATTTGTTATTGATAATATTTTTATTGATGTATCAATAACAAGTTTTACAATTTTATTAGGATAACTAAATCAACCTTAAGTTTTTGCTCAAAGTTCCTTCATACTAACGTCCGAAAAACGGAGATATTTATTTCGGGACAGAGGGAGTATGACTATTGTGCTAACATTTTTATTTTTATTTATAAATATTAGGACAACTCTAATAATAGTAAGTACCAAAATAAAATTTGAGTTGCCCTTAAAATTAGCACCTCACTCAAATAATGGTTAGACTTCCTTTGCTAAAAAAGAAGAAGATACATACAGGTGGCTTAATACTACATGTGAACACATACATACATACATAGACATATGCATAAGGAAGTCTACATCATGATGATGCATGATGAGTTATCTGTAGCTAATTCATGAACTTCTTGCAGTTTGTAAAATAGACAGTTGAAACCCCAAATCCAATGCATTGTAGCTAAAGCAAACTCCACTGATCACGTTAATCACGATCGACTTCCCCACTTCCCCTCCCCTCTCTCTCTCTCTCTCCCTCCCTCTTTCCCTCGAAATTTGAGGGAATGAGGGAGAGAGAAACTGATTACTCCATAAGTTATAAAAAATCATGTTTTTATGTTTTATAGAGTTTAAGGTTTAAGGGTAATACTAATATTAAAAATTGGATTTTTTATAACTTATAGAGAAACTGGTTTCTCCAAAACCTACTTGTTTGTAAGTACCTATCAACTTATTCATGTTTTTCACTCGGATTGAAATGCTTCATTTCTGGATCTAAATATTACTTCATCCGTTTCTTCTAGAATATAAATGTCTAAATTTTATTTTAAAAACACTATGAAAATGTTTACTTTTTAAACAATTTAATAAAAAATGTATTCTATCAGCCTCAAAATGAAAGTCTCATTTGACTTTTTAAACATTAAATACATTATAAATTTTAAAAATTCAGTGACTCTCGCGCCTTCGTTTTGGAAATGAAAACAACTTTCTAGACAAGAAAAATGGAAATGAGAGTATCATTTTGAAGCAAGGGAGTACAAACATTCTTCTTATCTACTTTTTAAAAACATTAGTTTTGCAACTGCAAAACTACAAAATTAATAGTGAAGGTTTTTAGGTAAAGAACATTTAGATACTGAATGTGAGTGTACATGGATTAAGAAAATAAGTGAAAAAGTAAGTATTGTGAGTGGGTAGGTAGGAGAGAGAAAATAAGTTAGTGGATAGTTGTTGTGAGTGGATAGGAGAGAGAAAAGTAAACATTTTAAATAAGTAACAATAACTATGGGACGCCCAAAATGAAAATAACTAGCGTATGGGACTTGGAGAGTAATAACTTGATGGATTAGTCTCGGACTAAAGTTAAGTTTAGAATATTCTTCAGAAAACTGAAAGAAAAAAAGTGGGTCAAAAATAAAGCAATTAAAAGGATAAGTTAAAAAAAGCTTAATTCTCTCATTTTCAAAAACAAAAGACATAATGTAGGAAAGTTCATTATCCAAGATGAAGAAAAAGCTAAAATGTGAAGAAAATTTTCTCAACTGAAAGACAAAAAGGAACCCTACTTAGAAGCTTTCAAAGCCTTGTCATGGCAGTCCATTGAATTCACTTTCAAGCCACACTTTTTCCAGACACAACCAAATTACAACCTCCCTCCTAGCTAATCGTTTCCAAAAAGACTAGCCATTGTTTGTGTGTATATGAGAGAGAGAGACAGAGAGAGAGAGAGGGGGGGAGAGAGAGGGGTATACTTCCTCCTCACTCGAATTAGGACAAATTTTCATTTTAGGTGTTTCATTTGAATTAGAACAACCTAAAAATAAAATGAAAGTGTTTTATTTAATGGGACCCACATTCACAGTCACAACAATTTTTCACTAATTATTCTCTACCGCACTTTCTCTTTCCTACTTTACTCTTCATATTCACAACACCCACTCTATTAACATTTTTTTCTTAATCCTCGTGCCCAATCTAAAAATCTTAATTCGGATGGAACGGAGGGAGTAGAGAGAGAGAGAGAGAGAAGGCTATAATGTATGGGCTTAACACTGCAAGGCTAGACATAGTAGAGGGGCCGGGAAATGAAGGGAGGGGAGTTATGTTTCATATAGTAACTGAGAGACACAGTTACCAGATAGAGAGAGACACTGAGACAGTAACATTTCTGAACACTGTCTCAACATCAAACATATCAAAGATATTGTGCCTTTAATATACTAACTCCCTCCTCTCTCTCTCTCTCTCTCTCTCCATTCAAATATCAGTCCAAAATCTCTTCACAGATCCCTATGTGATTGATTCAACAAAAGACACTATATTCTTCCAATGTACCATGATTACCATTTTCTTGATCAGGATTCAGATCAAGAACATAATCAAACTACATTAATATGATTTTATCATAAGTAATAAACTTTCCCAATATTCATGTTCTTTGTTTCTTAAGATGAGTTTATGAATATTTTTTTATTTTTTTTATTATTTCTCAAAATATAAATGTCTATATACTCCGTATGTTCTTAATCTCACTCTCTCCGTCCTTAAATGAATGTTCAAGAAATTTTTAATTTGTCCCAAAATGAATGTCTTTTTTAAAAATAACTTTGTTTCAAATTATCTTTTTTATAAAAAAAAATCACTAGTTTCTTTATTCTTGCAAAACTAACTGTTTGCAAAAAAAAATTACATGATTATGTATGAATCTTTGCCACTAAATTGTATGAAACGTAGTGATTTTCAGATGTCGATCTCTTTAAACGAAATTCAGACATTCATTTAAGGACGTAGGGAGTATATGTGAACATAGTAAGCTGAGCTAGCTTTGATGTAAGTAAACTCTTTCAGAAATTTAAATTAAGTTGAGATGCGTAGAAAATAAACACAGCAAACTATGCATCTCAAGATCAAACTACAAAAGACATGCTATCAAAAGAACTAAGGTGATTTAGTATTGATACCATAAGCTCTAATTGTATTACAACTTAATTTTTTGAAACGATTACAAGTCAAGTAGAACAATGACATAAATATGGTAACTACAATATTGAACAAGAAATTAAAGAACATAAAGTGATTAAATAAAGCATAACTCCCAAATTTCCCAAATCTGTATCCAAGTTTTTCACTCCATATAGGCAAAAATTAAACTTGAACAAATAAACATATAAGTAAGATAATATGTCTCCTAAAAATGTTCTTGATGGTTCTACCATCATAAAGCATCTCGACCATTCATCTTGCAAACTGAGAAATGTGGCAAAAGTACTTAGCCAAAGTTTGATTACCTCCTCCATCATCATTCATCTTCATCATCTATGGAAGTGCACTATATTGATTCATATTACTCCAAGCTTGAATTCCACTCCAATTGTTGCCTCCATTCTGATCATTTCCAGCATTGTTGCTATTAGTTGGATTTGGATTCACATTCACTGGTGCATAACAATTTTCAAAAAACCATTCAGTTGCCAAGCTATTACCACCACTACCACCACCACAATCGCCGCCCCTGCTGCCGCCACAATCTTTATCGGAATCACCCATTGTTGGTTCATGAGCCTTTGGTGAAATCTCCAAGTTCTGAAACAAAATGGGTTGAAGTAATTTCTGACCCTGATGAACATTTTGATCATGATCAAGCTGAATTGAATTTGAAACCACTCTGCTGCTTTCCTTGTGCTGATCATTGTCAATCTCCACACCACCAGCCCCGCCGCCGCCACCACCAAACAACATACCCAATCTTTGTTGTTGCAGCTTCCAATGCAAATCTTGATTTATAGAACTCAATGATTCAATAGAAGAAGCAATATTGCTACTCTGGGTAATATTAGTATTACCCATTTCTTGAAATCCCAACCCATTAAACCCTAATGGATCAAGATTGAAACAAGAACTTGATGGCCCTCCAAACAAAGAAAACTGGCTGTTATTGCTACTGTTGAAAAGATTACCAGTTCTTGGTGCCAAGTTAAGCCCACCAAGCTGAAAATCCATGGCAGGAGAGAGACCATTGAAGAATTTCAACCCACCGATATCAGAAGAGGAGGAATCACTAGAGAGTCTTGATGATGAGGAGGATGAGAAATTAGAAGAAGAAGACTTCATTTTTTTGTTTTTCCGGCAGCCACCTCCGATGGGTACACTGCGGAGGGCCCCACCTTTGGTCCAGTAGCGGCGACATGTCTTGCAGAAGTGCCTTGGCTGTGAGAGGCTGTAGTTGTTGTAATAGCAAAACTTTGTGTTTGGTGAATCACATCTTGGACACTTTAGAGCTGGTGGTGGTGCTTGTTCCGGTGGCGGTCTCATGGAGGAGGAGGATTTTTTTCCTCCACCACCACCACCACCTCCGCCTCCGCCACCAGAGTTTTGGGTACCATCTTTGTTATTGGTACCTGGTTTTGTTGCCCCTATGTTGGTTTCTAGGGACATCATCTAGAATGAGTTGAAACCCTAAAAAGGAAGCTCAGTATAAATATAGTATGTGAATATGTGTGTGTGTGTGTGAGAGAGAGAGAGAGAGAGAGGGAATGGAAGGTGGGGATGAAGGTGATGATGATGAGGAGAAGAAGTAGTTCAGTAACCTTTTGCAGAGGGAAAGATAATAGTGATCTTAATTGAATGGTTTCATGCATGGAGTTGAAAGAGGGGAGTAGAGATGTTGATGGGGTCTTGTGATCTTCATCAAAGGGAGGGGAGGGGAGGGGGGCTTCTTCAATGTGTCTCTAAAAATATAAGAGGTTAGATCTGATGGAATGAATAAAGCTATAAAAAGAAGAGAGAGAGAGAGAGAGAGAGAGAGAGAGAGAGAGAGAGAGATGTTGCTAGAAAAAAAAGAAAAAGAAAAAAGAATTGGGGTAATATATCCATGGTGCATGTGAGAGAGAATGGTAATAAGAACAAAATATTGGCTGTATTAGCTACAAACTATATACTCACTTAAAATTTAGAAAAGTTTGTATTATTTTGATTTTTTATGGTAAACATAAATAAACTTTGATCAAACATTAGTGTTGATCTAATCATTATAGTAAAATTTTAAAAGTTGTAATTGATAAATCATTAAGTAATTTATCAATAACAAATTTTAGAATTTCATTGTGATCATCAGAATGACACCAATGTTTGGTCAAAGTTTCATTAATATTAACTATAAAAAATCAAAATTAGACAAATTTTCTGGGACAAAAGGAGTATAAATATTGGAGTAATAATGATTTCAGTTTCTTTATATTTTGAAAAAATGCTTGCACAATACCTAACTATAATGGACTCAAATAAAATCTTGTCAATTTCTCCCTCGGTCAAAAAAATAAAAATACTTTTGATTATTTTGGTTTATTAAAACAAAAGAAAAGAAAAGGAAAAAAAAAAAAAAAAAAAGAGGCAAAAAGTCTCATTATAAAAATAGACAATGTTTATTGGATAAGTTTAAGAAGATGAAAAAGGGAATAATGACTAGTCAAGATGTGTTTTTATTTATCAAAAATAAGAAGAAATGTTAATTATTTAACTTATGGAAAGGAGTATACCAATATATTATACTCTCTCTGTTTTAGAATAAATGTTTTACTTTTCATTTTCGTTTGTCCCAAAATAAATATCATATCACTCTACTTATATGACTAGAATGGGACAAAATCAAGGAAACATAACAAAATTTAATTTCAATTGTTAATACTATAGGTTTGTTATTTTTTCTTTTGGTTTGTTCAGACATAAGTTTTTAGTTGTTTTATTATTTGATATGGGCAATAAAACTCAATTGTCATGCTCCTAATCAAAAACTATCTACCCAATTTCTCTCTTTTACTTTCTCCTACTTTACTTTTCATACTCACAACATTATTTTTTTCTTAATCTCCGTAAAAAGTGAAACTAAGAACCTTAATCAATCAAGAACGGAAAAATTATTATGGTTTCTTTAAAACAGACGGCATATGCCTCAAAATGTGATTTAAACTTGGATTCAACTACTGTATCTATTAGAAATACTCTATGAAATTAACTACTATTCCCTCTGTGTTAGACTATTTTTATTTTTTTTAGTCTGTTTCAAACTAAGATTTTTAGTTGCTTTATTAATTAAAATTAATAATGTAATTTATTTGTCATTTTCATAACAAAAACTCTCTACACATTTTCTTTCTCGTACTTTACTTTTCTTATTCATAACATTTAATTTTTTAATTTTTTTTTTAGTTGTGACACATTGAATAATATCCACATACTAGTATTAATTATGTTATGAAAGTACATGGATGTACATATCTATCTGCATGTAATGGAAGGAAAGTACAAGTAATGGGGATGACTGGAAATGAATCAGAAGCAGTGAGTAGGTTGTTCAGGCTTTGCTGAGGGTTGGCAGGCACAACAGCTTTGTCTCTTCCCTCCCATGTAATGTCCTTTTTTATCCCCCATCTCTTCTTCCACCTTCCATCAACATCCTAACACGTGTTAATAACCATTTTCAACAAATATTTTTACTTTTTTTTTTTTTTTTTTTTTCATATTTACCATAAAAAATACTCCCTCCGTCCCGGAGTAAGAGTCACACTCCTCATTTGCACGCTTATTAGTAAATATTAGATGTGATGTAAATGTTGTGAGTGTAAAAGTAAAGTATGAGAGAGAATGAGTGGGAGAGAATAGTGAATTGATTGGTGTTGTGAGTATAAAAGTAAAATAAGAGAAAGAATGAGTGAGGTGAATAGTAAAGATTATTTGCTATTTTAAGAATGAGACTCTTACTCTGGGACGGACCAAAAAATAAAATGGGTCTCTTACTCTAGGTCGGAGGGAGTAATCCATTTACTCCTTTCCTTTTAAATTTATAAAGGTCTAAATATAATTTTAATTTACTTTTGAATAGGTGTAACCCTTACTTAAAAAGAAATTGAGTACTCCCTCCCGTCTAAGTTTTGTAGTTTGATTTTGCACTTATTAATTAAGAAAACAATGCAAAATAGTCAAGAGTTGAGGTTATAATTGTTTAAAATACTATTCATAAAGCAAATGCGTGAAAAGTAGGTTAGGTAAGTAACTATTTTTCTGGTAATATATGAACTTTATGAGATAAGATTATTCAAAATATTGTTCATGTTTTGCTATTTATGAAATAAAAAACTAAAAATCAGACTGGGACATACCAAAAAGAAAAATAAAAGCTTTAAACTGAGATAAAAGAGTAACTTTTATTATGAGATGAAAAAATTATAATATTAAGTTGTTGTGAGTATTGATAATGAGGTAGGGATTAATTGTTACTCCCTACGTCCCGGTTTAAGGTTCTTAGTTTAATTTTGCACGCTTATTAAGAAAGCAAGGCAAACTTGGGTAAAGAATAATAGTGGGTGGAGGATATAATTGTCCATTTATAAAGCAAGTGGTTGAAAAGTAGATAGATAAGTGATGATTTTTTTGTAATGTATGAACTTTATGAAGACAAGATTATTCAAAACACTATTCATCATATGCCATTTAAGAAATAAAATAACTAAGAGCCTTAAACTGGGACATACCAAAAAGGAAAAAGGAAAGTAAGAACTGTAAACTGAGACGGATAGAGTATTATGACATTAAAAAAATAAAAAAGAAAAAAGTAACCCATTTAAGAATATTAATTTGAAAATTTGAGACAATGACTAAATTTGTGTTATCATAAATGAATTATCCAATATCCAATACCTCAACCTAACTATTGAGCCTTTATTTAATTTCTTACACACTCCCTGCAGAGAGAGAAAAAGAAAAAGGGGTCCATTATTGTTAGCCAAAAGAGAAGAAGAAAAAAAGTAGAGAGGGGTCAATTGCTGGTCCTTTGAATGAGAGTCCAATATGTATGGAGCTGAAATATTTGATGGAAAAAAAAGTTCAACTTTTCTTTTGCAGAGGGAATGAGAGAGTATCTTTTGTTATGTATTCATGATGTTGAACCTTTTTGAGATACTACTTTTTTTCTACTACTACTACTACTACTACTATCTTTCTTTTAAGTGTAACAAGATTGCAGCACATATATATTCGTAAAGGAAAAACTAATTAACAAGATATTATGGATATAGAATCCTTCTATACTTAAAATTGTATATTTTCTATACATTGTATTATTTATTTTCCGAGTATTTGATTTACTTTCCTAATAGAATTATTATTGTATAGTTTATAATTTCCTTGTCTAACTAGAATAGCTTGGAGAATACTTCACCCTCTTGTATAAAGGGGAGGACTGCTATGCGACGGTCGCATGCCATGCGACCGTTCCCGCGATTTTTTTATTTTTATTTTTTTTGCCCGCCATTTTTTACTCGACAACAGAAGTAACACTTTTTATACCAAGATGTAACACTTTTTATAAGGAAATGTAACACTTTTTTCTCATATGTAACACTTTTTTTTTTTTCAAAAATTTACCACAATTTTGTTGAAATAAATTAAAGATAACATAAGATTGACAACTAAACTAATGTAACATTTTATAATAAATGAATGTAACTTTTTTTTCTCAATTGTAACACTTTTTTAGGGTTTTACATTCAATTGAAATGCAAAACCGATTATATACATGATTTTTTACTCTCTTTTAAAAAAAATGTAACATTTAACCTATAAACTGTTACATTCATCTATATAACATATTACAATCATATATGCACTGTGTTACATTCAATTATTACTTTTTCTAACCACAAAAACTATTTGTATTATTTTGCGAAATTGCTGTTACATCTTACAATAAAGTGTTACTTTTTTAAGACCAAACTGTTACTTTCTTCATAAGAACGTGTTACATCTCAGGAGACGAACAACCTAATTTTTTTTGTGTTAAAAAATATTTTTTTTTGGAAAAAAAAAATCAACCCATATCATGACCTATCTAGTTTTGTTCGTCTCAACAACACAACGGTATTTTTAAATATTTTTTTTGACTTCAAAATCTCAAGATATAGCATTTTAAAGTTGTTGGGGTTTTTTTTTTTTTTTTTTTTTTTTAAAGATTACACGTGTCATGATCCTGGGTTCCGACGGCTGGCTGTAGCAGAGGAGACCAACGCGAGAAGCAGCGGAACAAAAACAATGGAGGAGCGGCCCGTCTCACGCTGTGATCGACGGCCGCATAAAAGTTTTCGTCTTGTATAAATACCAATGTACATCAATAATAATATTCGAGTCTTTCATATTCAAACTCTCTCTACCATGTATGATTAGCTCCGACTATCTCTTTCTCTAATCCTTGACACATGATACATCACTTTTCAAACACCAATTAGCACAAAAGATTCTAATTAAGCTCAAATATTACGCACACAACATACATACTCTCCCCTTAAATAAATAATAATCCCTCTGTCCTAGCACAAGTATGACTAGAGGAGTGGACACAATAATTAAGAGAAAAGTAGTGTATATGTGGTAGAAAATAATGAGAGGGAATGAGTGGGGTAAATAGTAGTGTTGGTTGAATAAATTGAGTGGTGAAAAATGAAGAGAGAGAATGAATGGCGTTAAATGGTGTGGTTGGTTGATATAGATATATTAAAACATTTTCATTTTGAGCAGTCTCAATTGTTTTGAGACATTCTAAAAGAGAAAGAAGTCCTACTTGTGCTGGATCGGAGGTGGGAGTATTCTTTTGGTAATAAAGCAATTGCTCATATCCTTAAAAAGTTTGAATAGTCAAATGAGAAGATTATTTTGGGAGGAGGGAGTATTCAATTTAAAATTTTAGAGTAGGTATTATGGAAAAATCATTTTTTCCTAACAATTAGAATTTTTCCTAACAATTAGAAAAAAACATGTTTTTAAACATGGGTGATATTTTTGGAGATAAGTAGAGCTTTCTGCGGGCAGGCACTCAAAAAAATATAACGACTTGCACTCTAAAACACTATGATTGGCACTCACAAAACACTACCACTGATACTCAAAAATCCTGTAACAGGCACTTAAAAGTACTGTCACTCGCAGTGTTAAAAAGGAATTTTGGTTGTAGTGTTAAGGAGTGAGATGTATGTAGTGTTAAAATAGTGTTACTTTTAATGTTAAAGAGTGCGTTATTTTAAAGAGTTTCAGTTGTAGTGTTAAAGAGTATCAAATGTAGTGTTAGATAGTGTCGGTTGTAGTTTTGAAAAGAGTGTTGTGATTATTTTTTTTTAAAAAAATGCCACCGTGTGAATTTAAAAGAATATCAGATTATTTATCAAAATGTCACCATGCATTTTAAAAAAAGTTCCACTTATATACAAAAATGTCAATGCCACATTTAAAAACACGTTTCTTAGTTGTTAGGAATATATATATATTTTAAAGATTTTGTATAAATTTGGGGGTTATAGTGAAATACTCAGTGGCGGATCCAGGATGTATATCCACCGTGGGCCAAAAAAAAAAGTCCGCCTATTTAATGTGAGTATTCAACGAAAAATAAAATAACGATAAATAAATGTTTAAGTGTTAATATATGTTACTCCTTTCATCTCAAAATGTTAAAAAATAAATAAAAATGTTTTGAATGAGGATTTTTTTTTAATATTAATAATTTGTAAGTATTAAATTTAGTATTTTTGTTACTTTTTTAAGGTGGGTGGGTATAATCAGAATTCAGAAAAATGGTAGGTGAATTTAGAAAAGAGAACAAGAATACAAGTAAATCTTAAGGTGGGTGAGTTTAATCGCCTATTTAATGTGAGTATTCAATGTAAAAGAAAATAACGATAAATAAATTTTTAAGTGTTAATATATGTTACTCCTTTAGTCTCAAAATGTTAAAAAAAAAATGTCGTGAATGAGGATTTGTTTTTTAATATTAATAATTTTTAAGTATTAAATTTAGTATTTTTGTTACTTTCTTAAGGTGGGGGTGGGTATAATCAGAATTCAGAAAAATGGTAGGTGAATTTAGAAAAGAGAACAAGAATACAAGTAAATCTTAAGGTGGGTGAGTTTAATCAGATAATAGGAGGGTAGCTTAAGAAAGGAAACAAAAAAAGCTACTGCTCCTAGGAATCGAACTCAAGATGTCCTGGAATTCTGGCTGCCAATAGTACTTGGCCATTTAGGGAAATAGAAAATATATAATGATATCTGTGGGAAAAATACTCGGTAAATATTTTCTGAAAAAATTTCAGTGTGGGCCATCGCCTACGCTCGCCTGGTCATAAATCCGCCCCTGGAAATACTCCCTCCGTCCCAGCTCACTTGAAACTTATTTCCACTTTGGTCCGTCCCAGCTCACTTGAGACTCCCCAAAATGGATTTTTTTTTTATAATTTTATATTCAATCTACCCCACCACTCATTCTCTCTTTTTATTTTTCACCACTCAGTTTATTCAACCAACTGTACTATTTACCTCACTCATTCCCTCTCTTCATTTTCTACCACACATAAATCACTTTTCGTTAATTCTTGGTGAAAATCTCGAGAGAAACTTGTTTTACGCTCGCTTTAGTGTAAAACATGTTTTCATTCTTAATATAAAACATAATCTTTTGACGTCGGTAATTTTTGTGCCCAGCTCTTAGGTCTCTAGTGAGGTAAGACGGAGGGAGTACACGCTAGCTGGTCCTTTTTTATTTTAACAAATTTCGTCCCATTTATTTAAGAAAGAAAATGTATTTTTTAGAAAAAAAGTTAAGGGTTGGTAAAATTGCTCAAAAATAAAATAAAAATGATTGGTGTTTAATTGGGTCTCCCATTAAACCACACCACAGCATAAAGAAAAAAAGAAAAAAATGAAACGGAAACAGGTAGATTGGTTCCTTCCAAATACTAGTAAGAAAAGTAACAAAATGAAAGTCATGATTGCAAGTTGGAAGAAAGCGAAGGCAAGCAGCAGATAATTCCGGGGGAGGGAGGATAATAAACGTGTTGGTTATAATAAGAGCCGTATATATTAACCAAACTTAGCTAAGCAACCTCCTCCCTCCCTGTATCTATTTACTCCCTCCGTTCCTGTGGAAATTGCACAAAAAAATTATGGCACAAGAATTAAGGGAAAAAGTGAAAAAGGTGATGTGTTGTGAGTGTTAATAGATGAGTATGAGAGAGAAAGTGGGGTAGAGAATAGTTAGTGGGTTAGTGGATGTGAGTGTGCAAATGGGTTAAAACTTTCCTTTTATGGATTTTGCAATTTCTATGGGACGCCTAAAATGGTAAATTTTACAATTTCAAGCGGGACAAAGAGAGTATATATCTATACGCAATTCTAAGAGAGAGAGAGAGAGAGAGAAGCTCGTGAGAGAGGAGGGGAGACTCCCGTGAAAACAAAACCGTTATTACACATGCACAACACTTCTCTAACACTAACATTGCTTCTCACGGGCCCTTTCCCTTCTTCCCACTCTTCATTTTCCTCCTTCCAATATTAATTTTTATTTCTTTATGATAATAATTACTCTTCTGCCTATCTCAAAATGAATGTTCAATTTTACCTCTTTGAGTGCAATTTAAGAATGTTAAGATTTAAGTGTTTTTAATAGCACAAGACCACAAGTCCGTGAAAATTATGTTATGAGATTGAGAGATATTCTCAATCAAGAAAATTATTTAGCTACCTAATTTGATCTTTGTTATTGCACAAAATCTCAGAAAAAACTCTATTTTACACTCGCTTAGTGTAAAACATGTTTTCAACTCAAGTACGGGAAATTCGTTTGTCCAATGCTTAGTGTAAAAAACATTTTTCATAAGACCGATTCTTATTATTGTTTCAACTTTGGAAAGTTACCTATGTTAGGAGTATTTAGGAAAAATATTATATTAGAATAAGAAGATTTGTTAGATTCCTAATTGAATTAAGCCACATATGCATGGTTTGCGTATAAATATGAGTCCTCTAGCTTATGTAAACTTTTGATAGACTGAACACCAAACAAATTGTATTACTCACATATTTTTATCATGGTATCAAAACAAGGTTTTGATCATGCTTGAAATCATGTCTCTATACTTTGAAGAGCAACATGTCCGCGTTGCGAGAAGAGCAACATATCATATCAGAGTTGCGATTAGGATTAACGAATTTCTTAGCTGCCGGTTATAACCGTTAAGCTGCGGTTATAACCGTATGGACATGTCTAGACTCACTTGAAGTCTAGAAAATTCCAATATAAGTTCAGTTACACGTAATTAAAGAGACAATCAAGATGAAATAACATTGTTTGAATCAGCTTCCAGTAAAGATTTTCTTATGAATAGCGATTAAAAAAAAAAAAAAACTTGCATCGAGTCTATCTGAGTAATTATATTTGGAAGAAGCCGGTTCACAAGTGAGATGTTACAAGAAGATAGAGTTTGGGGTGGAGATTGTGGAGCCGGCTGGGGAGGAGAGGTTAAGAAGATTATGGTTGTATTTAATTTTTTAAATCAAGCATGTAGAAATGGGGATGAGCTAAGAGTTTTAACTCATAATAATAATAAAAGAGTGGTAATGGCAACCCTGTTTCTTCAATTGCTTCCACTCTTAATTCAGCCATGTAAGTATGTAACCTAAGTAGCAAACCCTCGACCACCCCTACCACAAAGCTCCATAACCACCATCCCCTCGACCTAATTATAGTAATGATTTCGAACTTTTGTGCGCAGGATTGGTCAGACCAAGCCAAATCCTATTCACATTCACAACGGCTACATTATTACTTTATGATCTAATTTTGGGAATTGTAAATTTAATTTTCGTCTCTCACGATACTTGATTGAATAATGGCGATTTACTGTTAGAATTGGCAAAAACTAATGTTTTCTTATTTCTTGACTTTGATTGTTGAGCTCAAACTAATGTTGTTGGAGGCTTAATAAGATGGATCAGGTATCGTGCCATTGGACTGCAATGTATATCATGCAATTCAAATTCTTTCAAATAAATGCCCTTGTTGGCAGTGAGGGCAATTCGACAATCAAATTATTCAAAACCGATCTACCTCAGTCGCAATCGAATGTTGCTGATGTCAATGGTCCACCACCAAATCTAATACTTCTGTTCTGATGTACTCTCTCAGTTCGAGTGAATTACAGAACCATGCAATGTAATATATCTTCAATTTCACAAAATATAACTTACTATCTAGTGGCATCATAGTCCAATGTACTATCGGAAATTGTTACAAATGATGCAATCCCGTTGGATGACATTAATAAGACTAACCAACCCGTTAAAAATCAAACCCCAGTTGATAATTTAACAAACACCCATCCTCATGCCTTGGGCTTGGACCATGTCTTCCCCATTCCCAGTTTAGCTACCCATTCCCCTTCCCATCATCCTCCTCCATATCACAAATGTATAAAAACAAAATTGAGGGTCAAAATTTCACATGATTGAAACGGTAGACGTAAACCTAGACATCCAATTTGTCAGCATAGGCGACGGAGATGCGGGTTTGCTAGACCGAATCAAAGAGAGAAATCACCATCTTGCGGTGACGAATTGGCCTGGATTGCGGTCGATATCAACATATGAAAGGCCAATATCCTTGAGACGAAACGCCAATTTCTCGCCGATCCTTGAAGCAACCTTGCCGTCCCAAAGTTTGTACGATCTGGGAAGCCTATTATTAAGCTTGCCTCGATATTGCGCCAAGAATTCTTGCTCTGAAGATGAAGCTATAGCTACGATTGACTCGGTCCGGCGTTTCTCACACCTGAGCTTTGATTTTCTGGCAGGATAAAACTAGTCGGACAAGACGTTGATGATTTGTTGGAATTTTCTCACTCCTCAACCTAGCTTCTTGAATTTCTAGCCATTTGATTTTTGTCAAATCTATTGCCTGTTTTTCTTTTCATTTTTCTCTTTATGGGGAAAATCTGGGAATTTTTCTCCAGATTAATCTAGTAGTGTAGGTGTTGGGTTGAATCGGATTTTTCTGGGTTGGTGATGCTTGTAGTGGTGTTTTTGTTGGCGGTGGTGGCCGGTTGAAGATGACAGTGGTGGTGGCGTTGATGGTGGAAATGGTGGGACAATTTCAACCTTGATTTCTTGACGTTATTTGTTTCGACATAGCTGCAGAGTTGAAGTGAGTTATTCTCACACTAACAGTAGTTAGTGTATTTAACGGTTGTTAGTACCACATTGGTATTTTTGTTAAATTTCTAACTTCGTTAGGGTCAATACTCAATTGCATTATAGGTAAAAAAAAATAAAAAACGATAAAGTACATATGATTAAGATGTCACTAGCTAGTACATTGCATTAATCGTAAAAAAACATGATAGTATGTTGCATAAATTGGTCATTCGCCTCTGAGTTCCACATAGTTATATATTTTGTCTAACGTTTTTTTTTCCAAAGAATGTACTTTTACTTGTTAGTACATTGCTTGTACAATAATAAAATTGCACTAATACACTTTCATTAATTAAAAATGCGACATTTATTTTAATACGTAAAAAAAAATGCAACATTTATTATGAATAAATAGTACTTAGTTTAAGAACAGGAACACATGTAGTTACATAAACCTTCAGCAGAATGAGATGTAGCTGAATTGGGTATCATGTACATGTTGCTGACAACACGCAGTTTATTTTACACGCTCGAATTATATTTCTGCAAGTCAAACCCCATAAATATAAGCACACAAATAAGGCATGCATATATAGTTGCATGCTACTACCAGTTTTATTTGAATCAAGCCAGGTAACATCTCATGAACTAGCTTGAACCGAAGGCGTTTCCGACATCGAGGACAAATCGGTATCTAATATCACCCTTTTCAAGACGCTCCAACGCCGTGTTCACATACTCCATCGGTACAACTTCCACGTCAGCTACTATGTCGTGTTTTGCTGCAAAATCTATCATCTCTTGCGTCTCCTTCATTCCTCCTGTGTTGCTCCCTCCTATAGCTTTCCTTCCTGCAACACATTTATATATATAGCATATGAACTTTAAGGCATGCATGTCCTTCAGCACAAAATAGATATATACTCTCTCCGTCCCTAACATATTTGTCACGCTTTTCAGTTTGATCGGTTCCAAAATATATGTCGCAATTCTAAGTCAAGAAAGAGTCTTAGTCAAATTTTACAAATTTACAAATAAGTAAAGCATAATTCTAAACAACGTTGACCAGTAAACTGCGGCATTTATTTTGAGACGGACGAAGTATATATATTGTCAACGTACCAGAAATTAGAGGAAGGGCTTGAATCTCAACTGGCTCTGCTATTGCCCCTAACAGAACAAGCTTCCCATGAGGCTTCAGCAAATTAACAAATGCCATTATATCATGAGCAGCAGACACACAATCAATAATCCCATCCAACGAGCTCGCCCCAGCCTACAAAAGAGGCCATAACAACAACAATAACTCACTTACATCCGATTAAAAACACGAAAAACCAGAGTTAATACGATGCAAAAACTACACTAACAATGTTTAATTAGCTTACCTGCATTTCTTCTGAACTGCGGCTAACAAGAAAATCATCAGCACCAAGATGGTGAATCGCTTCGTCCTTCTTCTTCAGGGATGTACTTATCACTGTCACTTTAGCACCAAACGCCTTAGCAAATTTCACAGCCACGTGTCCTAATCCCCCCAAACCAACCACACCTATTCGCATCCCTGGTTTGTCGAGCCCGTAAAATTTCATCGGACTATAAACAGTGATCCCGGCACAAAGTAGTGGGGCCCCACCTTCGAGCGACAAGCTATCTGGAAAATGTATAGCAAATCGCTCGTTCACAACCATCTCGTTAGAGAAACCTCCATAAGTGATGGTTCCATCTTTGTCAGGTACGGCAAACGTTTGTATAAACTTAGGGCAGTAGCTCTCGAGATCAGTCTCGCAATTTTCACATGAGCCACATGAGCCTACAACGAACCCAACTCCGACTTTGTTTCCAACTTTGAGTCTGGTCACTTTGCTTCCGATTTCTGTCACTATACCCACAATCTCGTGCCTGCATTTGACGAAGGGCAAAAGGTTAACGACGAGTCCAGAAAAGAAGTCCTCCTAGCACTTGGAAACTGTTAAATACTTTTAGAAGTTAAATCATACCCGGGTACAACTGGATATGGAGTGGATCCGAATTCATTCCTGATGAAGTGAAGATCAGTGTGACAAATCCCACAGTAAAGAACCTTGAATCTTACATCATCTTCACCAGTTTCCCTGTGTGTATATTTATACTAAAAGATGTCAATCAATGATCGTAACCTACCATGATATTATTATAACAGAGCAAACAGGGTATCAAAATATCAAACTGTTAGGTTAATTGGCCCAAGTTTTATGGCTTTAGAACAAGAGCACTGTAACGACCCGAGCCCGCAAGGGCCTCCAAAAGTCCAATGGATGATTTGATGCTTAGTAGCTCGCAAGCCTTAAGGCCGGGGTTCCGCTCTGATACCATTTGTAACGACCCGAGCCGGCAAGCCCGACCCGCTACATAAGCACCATACACTAGCCCACCAAGCATCTCCTCAATTGGGTCAACCACAGCCCATCACATGCCTCCAAAAGTCCAATAGATGATTTGATGCTTAGTAGGAGTGTATGGGCCTTCTATATAGCACACTCAATTCCCACATATTTCCGATGTGGGATGGGGGATATCACAAGCACAGTCCCACTGCATAGCAGTAATAAGTACTAAAGGCAATCTTTGCCTTTGGTTTCTATATCTATCTACTACTCATATCGCACTGGACATTTTCGTCCAAAGTCTGCCTTATTGAATCTCGACCGCTCAAATTTGACTCCATGAATTTGGGACGTCCAATGCGCTATGCAGTTGGTAGTCAGCTTCTACCCAAATCCATGTTTTATATGATCACTATTTTCCAATCTCTTAAATATTTTCACCCATTCCACAACAATGGATATACTCCCTCCGTCTCATTTTAAACTTCAACAAAGTCAATTTGAAAATTGTCGACTTAATTATACTTTGCCTTAAAATTACAAAAAAAAAAAAAAAAAAAAAAAAAAAACGATACAAGAGTGTGTCTGTGTGGGATGTTTTACCTTCTGGAGAAAGTGAATGGAGAGAGAAAGCCAGAAGGGTCTCTGGCAGCATACCCAACAGCCTTCACCGGATGCTCTTTTTCCGGCGATTTTCCGGCCATCTTTTTATCAGCCGGACCGGAGATAATGTGATACTGATAGATGGTAGGAATGTTAATTTGGTAAAGTGGAGAAGGAGAAATAACCAGGACAGAAACTCAAAATGAGATTGTCCAATACAAAGGTGCCAACCTCATTTGATTGTCGGAATGGGATTACCTACTAGTACTAATACTAGCCCCCGAGTTGGTTTTGGAGGAAGCTAGTTCACCCCTAAGTCAGGGGCGGACATACATGGTGCTATTTGGGAGCCGCAGCTCCCGTCTGATTTTTTTTTTTTCTTTTTTTACAAGTGCATTTTTTTTAAGATTGGGGGTATTGGTGCAATTTGGTATACTTTGCCCCGCCTAAATATGAAGTAAAAAGTACACTATTAATTTTTTTGCCCCCTAATACAATTTTTGCCCCCGTTTACAAAAAATCTTAGGTCCGCCACTGCTCTAAATTATAAAAAGTCCATTGTTTAACCCTTAAACCCTTAGCCTTAAACTCTAAAGGGCCTAAACCCTAAAGTTTAACCCCTATAAAAACAGGACTTTTTATAATTTATGGAGAAACTAGTTTTCCCCAAAATTTTCTCTCCAGGTGTACCATTATAGCTAGGAATTAGGATGCATATTTTTTTATTTACTTTTTTTAAATGAATGGCTATGATTGATGATGTGTTTTATGGATCAATTTTATATTATTTTTTTTGATTTAAAATAACTGTTATTTTAAAATATTTTTTTATGAGTGGAGAACATTCAAATTTCACTTGTACTTTAGCTTTGTTACTAGTTGCACTGTATTAGCTGTTGTTTCTCACACAACTGAGAAAAGGTGGTTTATTCAATACTCCTTCCGTCTCATTTTAAGAGTATTTTTTTAAAAATGTCGTCTCATTTTAATAGTCAAAATCTAAAATGGAAAGTGGTCCCGCATGTCATACTCACAACAATTATCCACTAACTCTTTTCTACCATACTTTCTCTCTTTTACCCAACTATCAACACTCACAACACATTACCTTTTTTTAATTCTTAAACCAACCCATTTTACTCTTAAAAGGATACGGAGGGAGTATCTTTCTTTAATTCTCGTGCAATGATAATTTTGTGTAATTTAAAATGAATCGGAGAGAATAATTTGTTACGTAGTTGACTGCCAAAAACCCGAATCATCGTTGCGATTTCTGTCTTTTCATGTCATTAGATGATGAGATAGATGTTACGTGTTAAAAGGTTGCCCCTAATTTTGCTTAATTTAAGAGGCTTAATTTGTTTCCTAATTCACACATCAACCAACCTCACCTACCTGTTAAACCTAACAACATCTAGACGCATAGCAGGATAATGGTTGCGTTTGATGATTAATAGAATGTAGAGTAATTTAAAAGTAGGATGCATTTGATCACATTGAGCGCTAGGATGTTGAGTGTTGAGTGAGACTCTTATTTGTTAAGCAATGATAATAATTCTCAATCATTAAGAGGGTGTTGGACATATTTATGTTGGATGAAATAATTAAATCATTGTATCCTAACTCCAAATTACCCTACATTCCATCAAGCATCAAGTGTTTGATGCGTCAAACGCAACCTTAGTGTAAGAGCTGAATTGGGCGCGTATTCCTTTTTTAAACATATAAAAGTACTTACGTGCCAAAACATTTTTAATATTTTTAATTAATATAATTAAATTAACTTAAAATTATCGCTCAAAATTGCTTTATATTAACAACGAAAAAAAGTGTGAACATCATTTTGAAACAGAAGGACTAATATGTCTAATAACAACAAATAAAATGATACTCCTTCCGTCCCGGAGTAAGAGTCATACCCCTCATTTGCACGCTTATTAATAAATATTGAAAGTTGTATAAATGTTGTGAGTGTAAAATTAAAGTAGGAGAGAGAATGAGTGGGAGAGAATAGTGAATTGATTGGTGTTGCGAGTATAAAAGTAAAATATGAGAGAGAATGAGTGGGGTGAATAGTAAAGATTCTTTGCCATTTTAGGAATAAGACTCTTACTCTGGGACGTACCAAAAAGGAAAGTAGGATTCTTACTTTGGGACGGAGGGAGTACTTCCTATTAATTTTTTTAATAAAGTTTTTACATTCGACTTATCAACATTTAAAAAATATGTATTTTATTTATTATATGTATAATAAAAAAATGCATTTTTTTTAAATTTACAAATACAAAGGTGACATATATTCGAAAGAAAGATGTATATCATGTGATAATATAAGTTACAGTTTATCAGGATGAGAGTAACATAACTTAAATTTTATAATAACATAAATTTTATCTTATAACAAATACAAAGGTGACATATATTCATTTTTTAAACATATAAAAGTACTTACGTGCCAAAACATTTTAAATATTTTTTAAATTAATATAATTAAATTAATTTAAAATTATTGCTCAAAATTGCTTTATATTAACTAGGGCTGGCCATTTGTACCAAACTAAACCAACCAACCGAGTACCAACCGAACCAAAGGGTTTGGTATACCGAACTTCGGTATACCGAAAGTTTGGTACGGTACTACCGTACCGAGTATGCATTTTTTTTTGGTACACGGTACACAAATATGAGTTTGGTTGGTATACCGAGTACCGAGTATATTTTTATAAAAATAATTTTTATTATATATTTAATAGAAAATATATAAAATATTACTAAAATCTAAAAATCTAATCTAATCTTTACCCCTTATAGTATATTTATTGATTTTATGTGATTGGTGTAATTGTAATGAGGGAGGAATTTCAGGAATTCGATGTTGATGAAGTTATGTTCTGTATATATGTTCACCAGACAATTTACTTTGGATTAGAAGAAAAACTGTACTGAAATGTATATAGGAAAAACAATCTAAATTTATGTTTTGTACTTTTCTATAACTTAATGAAACGTCTTTTATGTAACTTATTAAGTTAATGTAGTGAAGTTGTTGGATTATCTTGATATAAACTTAGTGGTATAGTAATTTGTCTTCCACTTTTCCTTCTTGTGTTTCGAACAACTCTACAAAAAATTTCTTTGGTAGAGGTGTAGTACCAACCGTACCAAGAAGTTGGTATACCGAGTTTGACGGTTGGGTACTGGTACTCATTTTCGTGTACCAACTTCATCTTGGTTGGTACCGGTACACAGAAAAAATAGTCGGTATACCTACCATGCCAGCCCTAATATTAACACGGAAAACAAGTGTGAACATCATTTTGAAACAGATGGACTAATATGTCTAATAACAACAAATAAAATGATACTTCCTATTAATTTTTTTTAATAAATTTTTTACATTCAACTTATCAACATTTAAAAAATATGTATTTTATTTATTATATGTATAATAAAAAATGCATATTTTTTAAATTTACAAATACAAAGGTGACATATATTCGAAAGAAAGATGTATATCATGTGATAATGAGTTTATTGCAAAACTGACATGCGTACTTTCATTTATTTTCAATTTGACTTGCAAACTTTGGAAACATCAAATGTGGTTTGCGTACTTTCATTTTCAAATTTTTGAGACGACTTTTTAACACCCGTTAAAATACATAATGAGGCACTCCATATAAGGGGTAAAAGTGTAAGGAATAAAACTTAAAGTTCTAAAATTGAATTCCTCAAACATCTCAAATATCAGAACATTAACAAAAAATGTTAAAATATTTCAAACACCCAGAAAATTCAAACACGTCACCTTCTCAGCAATACTTAGTTGTTAATTTATCACCCAACACCCCACCATCTCACCATCACCACCGTTAACACCATCACCACCGTTTACACCGTCACCACTACATTGTTAGCACCACCATCTTCAGATCCGGGGCTTTTCAAGGCTTTTCGAATCAAACCCAACAACCAAATAAAATCTGATTTCAAAACTTGTTTGAAAATGAAACAAAGAAAATAAAAAGGCAGATCTGATATGATATCGAATTCTTTGCAAATCAGGTCTGATTTTGAATCCTTCGGCGATGAATACAATGGGGGCGGCGTCTAATAACTTAGTTCGCAAATCAGATTTGATTTCGAATCCCATTGAACAACAAAAAAACGCAGATCTGATTCGATTGTGTCTGAATGCCCTCGCTCTCGTCTTTGGTTGTCTCTGAACGCCGGCATCATAGATCCGGTCGTCTCTGCTCCTACACGATTTTGGATATGTTTCTATTAACCAAATCGAGGCGTGTAAAGAAGATTGGGAAAGGGAGGGGAAGTGAGGTACCGAAGAAGAAGGCTGGAAGCGAGAGAGTGGTCGGCGGTTGGAGTAGGAGGAAGAGGGAGGCAGATTAAGAGAGAATGGCGCTGAGGGGTTTTGAAGATGGAGGTTGATGATATAGTGTTGAGACTGTTATTGGTTATGTTGAGACTGATATGGATGGAGGTTAATGGTGGAATGGGACTGGTGTAGAAGGAGATTGGTGGTGGTGGTCGGGTGGTGGTAGTCGGGTGGTGGTGGTGACCTTGGGGAAGACGGTTGAGATTGGGATAACGAGATGAATTACATTTTAAAATTTACACTTTCACCTCCTTAATTTATTATATACTACATTCAAATTTTAGAACTTTAAAGTTTATTCCTTACACTTTTACCTCTTATATGGAGTGCCCCGTTATGTATTTTAATGGGTGTTAAAAAAGTCGTCTCAAAATTTTGAAAATGAAAGTACGCAAACCACATTTGATGTTTCCAAAGTTTGCTAGTCAAATTGAAAATAAATGAAAGTACGCATGTCAGTTTTGCAATAAACTCATGTGATAATATAAGTTATAGTTTATCAGGATGAGAGTAACATAACTTAAATTTTATAATAACATAAATTTTATCTTATAACAAAATAAATTACATCTTGTACTGCCGTGTAACTCAACTCCCAAAAGTCTCAAGTGTGTGTCCTTCAAAGACCAATGCTAGGCGCACAAAATAAAGACACAAAATTTTGTTCAAAAAATGAGGTAGCGATATTTTATTGGTTGAATTGATAATGGACCCACCATACTCTAATTAATAACACCAATATCATTATTACATATAGGATTTTATAAACAAATATTTGTGACTTTCTTGTACCCGTAGTATTATTTGTCCTTCAAAAGACTACAGCGAAGTTGTAGACGCCTCTAATCCATTTGCTTTTACTGTACTTGATTTTTTTGAGGAATAAGTACTTAAAAAGGTGGCATCCATGTTAATTTGTCGAAATTAAACATTTCAAATTATAAACAATCATCATCGATCTTGTCAATAGTACCAATGATAATTTGAATTCTATTAATATCTCCACGTTTCAAAATAATTGTCACTTTAAATTATTTCAAACATATTAAGAAATACTCCCTCAATCCCACCCGACTTAGGATTCTTGGTCAAAAAAATTATACTTTGACTAAATATTTGAAGAAATATAATGATGCTAATAAAAATTTAAAACTTGTTATTGTATCATGATTAATAATAAAGTAAATAACTATTTTTATATTTTCATTAAGATAATTTTTTTTGTTCAAATTGTTGGTCAAAGTATAAATTGCTTGACCAATAATCCTAAGTCGGGCGGGACAGAGGGTGTATAATAAATCATGTTAAAAAAAACTCAATCACCCTTAAAACAATTTAATTTTCTAAGTGAATAAATGCTTGTATACGAGATACTTCACAATAATTAATAGGAGTATAATTGACAGAAAAGAGAAAGAATGTATTGATAATAGCAAAGTGTCAAATATTTTGGAACAAATTTTCTCTTCTAAATCAACAAATATTTTAAAACAAATGGAGTATTTAATATAATACATTTTAAAATGAGTGTCTATAGTGTATATATTGTATTGTATATCAAAAATATTACTCTCTTGTCTTAAAATAGTTGTCCAAAATTGCTTTTGATGAAAATAATAATTCAAATATTCATTTTGAAACGTGAAGAATATAAGTGTATTTACCTTATACTCACTCCGTCTTTTTAATTTGTTCAGTTTTTGTCATTTTGATTGGTCCATTTGATTGTTCACACTCCATAAAAAGAAAGTTTATATTATTTTTTGTTCAATGAGACTCACTTGTTATACTCACAACAACTATCTCACTCTCAATTCCAACTTCACTCACATATCACATCACACTTTTCATACTCACAACTCCCACTCAACTATTAATATAAAATACTTTTCCTTAAAACTTGTGATTGATCAAACTATGAACAAAGTAAAAAAGATGAGACAAATTCTCTCGTGCGATGGTCGCACGCTGTGCGACAGACCGTCCACGGGTCGAACCCGCCAGCCCAGACATGCTCCGGTCACCCGCCAGCCCCTCCTCCTTCCAGCTTGTGACACGTGTCACCTTTAGAAAAAAAAAACCTCCAATAACTTTAAAATGCAATATCTTGAGATTTTGAAATCGAAAAAAATATCTAAAAATATCGTTGCGTTCGTCTCAACGAGACATATCAAACTAGATAGGTCATGATATGATTTGATTTTTTTTTTTTTTTTTTAAATACTTTTAACACACTCAAAAATTGGGTTGCTCGTCTCCTGAGATATTACACCCTTTTCTGATAAATGTAACAGTTTCATCTTTTAAAAGTAACACTTTTACTGTCAAATGTAACAACAATTTTGCAAAAAAATATAAATAGTTTGATGGTTTTTGTGGTTAGAAAAAGTAATAATTGAAGTGTAACAGAGTGCATATATGATTATAATTTCTATATAGATGAATGTAATAATTTTATTTTACTTTTTTGCACAAAAACTATGTTACATTACAGATTTTCAATTGTTACATTAAACTTTTTAGATATAAGGTTACATTTTAGAATAAAACCTATTACAATTGAGAGAAAAAACAATTACATTCATTTATTATAAAATGTAACATTAGTTTAGTTGTCAATCTTATGTTACCTTTAACCTATTTCAGCAAAAATTGTGGTAGATTTTAAAAAATAAAAGTGTTTTATTTGGGGGAAAAAATGTGTTACATTACTTCATTAAAGTGTTACGTTTGTTGGCGATCAAAAAATAGCGGGAAAAAAAGTTGGAGGGCAAAAAAATAATTAAAAAAAAAAAGTTGGCTCGGCTAGGATGTGAGTCGTCTCACACCGTGAGACGGTCTCACAAGAGTCCAGCCCGAAAGATGAAGGGAGTATAATTTACCAGCAGAAGTCTCCAAATATTTTTAGCGATTTCTAGACTTTTAATTTTGTAAATATATACCCCATTCATTCCATATAAATATTCCCATTTAACTTTTTAGTTTTACTTTCTAATACTCTTGTTCCCAAACTAACTTGTACTATTTTTTTTCTTCAGGTATCCTATTAGTAAGTTCCACTCTCTTAAAATGTTTAATTTTTATTCCTTTTTTTATTCAAGTTATCCCAATTGTCATACTCACACACTAAAATTAAAGGTTTAACTTTCAAATCATCATACTTACAACCATTTTCTCACTCACAGTACTTTTGAATATAGTAATATACTTCCTCCGTCCCAACACAGGACTAGAGGGATTTCGAACCAAAATCGAGATGGGTAGGAATAAAACTTGCAGTTTCAAATCTGAAAGTTGTTGTTAATGGGTGAGAGGGAGATTTTGGGCTGAAGCGACATAAGACCAGAGATGACGACTGAGAAAGAGTCAGATAGCGGAGAGGAGCGATGCCGAAGGGGTGATGTGAGAGGGCGGAGGGGATCGACGATGAAGGGGGAGGAGGCGGCATTCGAGTGGGATTGGATTGGGAAGAATGGACTTCTTCTATAATTGTCAATCTGAGAAAACAATGGTCGTGGCTGTTATTATAGAAGGAGGTGAACGGTGGTGGCTGGTTGTGCCGTGGGACGAGACAGGGATGTGGGGCGCGCGAGGAAGAGGGGAAGTCGGATGCTGAATCGTGAAGAGAGAAAGCGGAGAGAAGGTTTTTATGAGTTTTATGGTCAATAAAAATGAACTTTGCCAACTATTGGTGACGATCTAATCATTCTATTGAAATTTTATAATTTGTAATTGATAAATCATTAAGTGATTTATCAATAACAATTTATAGAATTTCATTGTGATCATTAAATTGATACTAATGTTTGGTCAAATATTATTTTTGTTGACTATAAAAAGTCAAAATGTGACTATCTTTCTCTGGGACAGAGGGAGTTTATTTTATTATTTTTTTATATATTTTATTTAGTTTTATTGTTTTTTTTTTTTTTGGGGGGGGGGGGGAGTTTCTCTAGTTCAATAATGTACATTTGAACCCTCTTTTATTTCAAACGTGGAAAAATCCGTTAATTTTTAACACCAATTAAAAAACTCGGTCAAATTGTTAATAAACTTTTGACTGTACAAGAGAGTAATTGCAATAATCTAATAGTACGCATGTTTGTTTTACAATTTACTCACTACCAAATTAATTCGCGTACTACCTAGATTTTCACTTTTACTTTTGTACTATCGAAACAATAAAAGTAACATACGTACTATTGATAAATATATAAAAGTAACCTAAATCGTTAATAAGTGTTAACAGATTTCAACGGGCGTTAGCAATTTAACAGATGTTATTACCAAAACGTTCAAATTGCCCCCATGACCAAACAAACTCTAAAGATGACCTATTTACCCTTACATGTATAAATAATAAACATTCTAAGTAAACCCTCATAATTCACCCCACCCACCCCTAGCTTAGGTTTGAAACTTGAAAAATAAAAACAATAAAATAAAACATGTCCTCTCTTTATATCAACATGTTGGTCCCAATGAGCAACAAGGGTATGAAAAAAAGCTAGAGGGGGTGTGAATAGCTGTTTTGAAATTCTTTTTGACCCTTGAAAACTCAATTGCAAATGCGCACTAAGTCCTTTAAGCGTTATGAAATTCGCTTCAAAGATAGAGTGAAATGCATAGCGAAAATTAGTTAAGTAAAAGGAGCGCGCACACACACTAAGTAATTTGGCTTAAAGAGTGTGTAAATGGAAACTAAGGCAATGACTCACAAACACAACAATATTCAAAATCTGTAAATAACAAACAAACAAATAGTAAGATGAAATTGGAAACTTGAAAGTAAATTGCAAGTAAGAAATGAGCTCTATTTGGAGAGGTTCGATCGTGAAAAGATCTACGTCCTCTACAAAGATGGTTAGTCTTGGATTTCTAATGGAGATCTTCTATTATGAGTTTGATTGCAGATTACAACTTTTGAGTATGATTAACTCAAGATCTATTATCTATGAAAGAACAAATCCTAGACTAAAATCAGTGTATCTCTTCAAGAAAGATCTAAGTGATCAAACTTGAAGAGGTGCGTGTGTGTTCATAGTTTCAAGGCTCTTTAGATCTATAAGATTGAGAGCACAATAAAACTAAAGTGTTACAAGGCTTTTAGGATCTGCGCTAGTGATGAATATATGAAGGTGATCTTGGAAATCTGGGAAATTTAATAACAGTCTTCAAACTTCTTCTCAAAGCGTGAATTCTAGTCACAGTTATGAGATATTTATAGTGGGTTTGAGAAATGTAGCCGTTGAGAATCCATGTGTTGGATCTCGTTGATTGGAGAACGTGTCTAATTATAGTCGTTAGACACAAAGTATTTGAGAGTTGTTGAGGACAAATGTCTTTATCTTGAGTGCTCTCAAAACTTTGATTTACCGTTGGATTCTGACTTTGAGTTTGAATTCTGAAGTCTTCATATCTTCACAAGTCTTCAAATTTATCTAAGTGTTGAAAGGTTATATGGAGCGCACCACTAATGGATAGGCGCGCCATGATTATGAAGGCGCACCTAGTCTGGAAAGAGGCGCATCAACACTAGTTGGTTGATCCTTATTGAAGTATAAGGGCGCGCCATACTAATTGTGAAGGCGCACCTTACTGATGTTTGGGGCGCATAAGCATTCTGATACTTAGAAATTTTCTGGCATAATCCTATTACAAAGCGTAGTCTATAAAACGGACTATCTAAAAAGTGAAGTATACATACTTCTTACATAGGGTCCTAAAGTTCATCAAATATAACTTGGGTAATGTATCAATCAAATCTTACATTAAAAACATCATTGTTGATAAAAAATGGAGCCTTGATGCCATTTCTCCCTTTCTCTCGAAGGATATCATCGAGAGCATACAAGGTATTTACCTTGCTCAACACTCTGCGAATAATGATGCTCCTTCTTGGGCTCTTAATCCTAATGGCAAATTTACTGTTAAAAGCACTTATGAGTATCTTGTCGCGAAAGATCATACGCCCATGAATGTTGATTTCAATTGGCTTTGGAAACTCAAAATCCCTCATAAGATCACTTTATTCTTGTGGACTGTGCTTCTCGATAAACTGCCTTCAAACTCTCTTCGACATCAAAGACACATGTGCAGTTCCAACCTTTGTGATAGATGCCATATTGCTGCTGAAACCACTGATCACATTCTCAGAAATTGTGATAAGGCTAGAGCCATTTGGAATGTTTTCCAAAAGGACAACATCTGGTCCCTTGATACCCCCACATCGCTTCAGGACTGGCTTAAGGCCAATCTGAAAAATAAATCCCGCTGGAATGACATCCCTTGGTACATCCTATTCAGTTCTATTGCTTGGTTTATTTGGAAAAGCCGTAACACGGAAGTTATTCAAAATAAGACCACTAACTTGCAGGTGTTGGTCAAGCAGATTCTACAGTTTGCAAGGGAAGTTTTTCATGCCTTTACTTCTTTTCAGATCCCAAAAGTGAAAGAACCCAGAATAATCTCTTGGATTCCCCCTCCTGCAGGTATCATTAAATTGAATACGGATGGGAGTGTCAAAAGTGAAAGAAGGAGATACGGCTATGGAGGCATTTTTCGCACCACAAAAGGCGAATGGGCTGGCAGCTATTATGGGAGACTTTCAACATGCACTATCCTGGAAGCCGAGCTTCAAGCTATCCTTGCTGGTCTGGAACTTCTGCTGGGAATGGGCCTCGGTAACGTCACTATAGAAACAAACTCTTTGTCTGCTGTCCAGCTCGTTGAACAACCGGTGGATGAAAGCCACCCCCATGCTGCAGTTATGAATGATATCCAAGATCTCCTCAAAAAAGCCCGGTGTTTTATCCAACATACCAAACGGGAAGGAAATTTTTGTGCTGACTATCTGGCCAACCGGGGAGCGGAGCAGGACCTCCACTTTGTTCGCATGGATGCCCCAGATGAAGAACTCAAAGAATTAATGGTGGCTGACTACGTTCGCGTTACCACCGGCAGTACTAGTAGATCTTAGTTTTTCTTTCTGTTTCTTTTTCCTATCTACCCAAAAAAAAAATGTTCATTTGGTAGTTTCCTCATCTCTTTTCACCTTTCGTATCTTACTTTGCCGGACCACTTAGTGCTCAAAAATCGCTGTCATGTAGTGACAGGTTAGTGCAATAATTGCCTTAAAAATTTTGAACTAATTAATTACACATCTATATAATATATAATAAGAGAGTCCTATACTCAATCCTCATTAAGCCATGTAGATTTATGACGTGGAAAGTCACATGTCATTATTCTATAGGCTTGAGCAAAAGACTCTCATTTAATAAAATTTAATGAATAATTTTCATATTAATTGTTATCCATATTTAAATACATATAGTTAAAGTTATTTAAATTCAAAATATTATCTCAATTAGGGATTGATAACTTAATGGCTATAGAAATCTAATGGATATATTCATAAAAAAAAAAAAAAAAAAACGTTTATATTTTTCATTAAGTACAACAAGCAAGTCTAATTTATAGAAAACATTTGAAAACTAAATCTTATCTAAATTTATAAGCAAATATAAGATTATTTGAATTTGGAATTTAATCTCATTAGATTATACGGATCTAGACAATAGACCTAATCATAATCAAAGCTGTTAACTACAAATGATAAATTAGGAAATTCAAATCATTGATAATATCATTCAAATTTTAGATGCTATATTTTTGTATCGTATAATCACGAACAAACTAATGGGCCAGTCTCCTGTACACCCGCCGCATGGCGTGCGGCGGGCCGGCGACCTTTTCAATAATTTTTTTTTTTTTTTTAAATGCCGTTTTTTTTTTCAACTCTAACTTTTTTTTTCCTCCCAACAAAAGTAACACTTATTATGAAGAAATGTAACACTTTTTTTTTCAAATGTAACACTTTTTTTTTTCTTCAAAATGTACCACAATTTTGCTGTAATAGATTAAAGATAACATAAAGATTGACAACTACACTAATGTCACAATCTTTTAAAAGGAATGTAACACTCTTTTTTTCAAATGTAACATTTTTTTTCTCCCAAAATTAACATAAGATTGACAACTAAACTAATGTTACATTTCATAAAAAATGAATGTAACATTTTTTTTCTCAATTGTAACAGTTTATATTCTTAAATGTAACATTATATCTGAAATGTAACAATTTTTTATTGAGAAAGTAACAATTGAAATGCAAAACCAATTTTTTTTTTGTAAAACTGCTGTTACCTTTAACAGTAGAAAGTGTTACTTTTTGAAGATGAAAGTGTTACTTGTACCAGAACAGAGTGTTACATCCTAGCTGATGAGCAACTCAAACTTTTTGTGTGTAAAAAAATATGTTTTTTTTAAAAAAAAGCAAACCATATCATGACCTATATATTTTTCTTCGTCTCGTCGAGACGAACACAACGGTATTTTTTATTTTATTTTTCTGAGTTATAAATACCAAGATATAGCATTTTAAAGTTTTTGGTTTTTTTTAAGGGAGTACACGTGGCAGCGCGCGACTGGGTGAACCAGCGAGTGGCTCACAGCGCGCCACGTGTCGCTCAGTGGCTGGATGAAAGACGGGCCGGGCGGGCCAGGCGGGTCGGGTCGCCGGGTTTGCCCGCCACACGGTTGTGCGGCCGTTGTATTGAAGAATTTGTCCAAACTAATTGACAAAAAGAAATTTAAAGCTTAAATTTTTCTTTGTTTGGTTGATTGTTTATTATGTTATACTTATGATGCGGCACTTATGCTATATGGCTAATCCTTTTTTTTTTTCCCATTAATTCGCAGGTAAGGGGAAAGAAAGATCATAATTGTATATTCCAACACGGAGATATGGGATTGCATAGGAAAGAAATGGCTTGTGAGTAATAGCACCAGATTAATTGCTTATTACTCAATCATTTTGCGCATTTTAAATTTAACTATCATTTTTGGCCCATATATATCATAGTATTCACCGTTAAAGAATACTCTACGTACATAGAGTTGGATGGCATACATACTCAACAACCGCTGCTTTGTATTCTCTTTTTTATGTGAGTTGTGAGTTACTTCATCCGTCTCAAAATGATAATCTCATTTTCATTTTTTTATCTCGGATAGTTAGTTTCATTTCCAACATTGAAGGTTCAAAACTATTAAATTTCCAATTTTTTTAATGTAACCGTAAAATGTTTGAAATTAAATAACAAATTAGACTATCATTTTCTCTTTACACATATTTTAGCTTCAATTCAATTAGCATGTGGAGCTACGTTTATATATGCACTTAGCCAATTAAATACCAAAAACTTTTCCTATTGTGAAATGTGTTTGTATTGTTTTTCAAACTAAACTCATGAATGATCTTTGTACTCTTTGTATAGAGCGGATGGGCGGATGTGATTTTTTTTTTTTTTTTTTTTTTTTTGGGGGTGGTGGTAACAAATCATCTTTTCATATGTTCATCAATTTTAATTTTGTTAAAGGGTTTCATTTGAATTCATGAAGGTTAATACACACGGTTTTCTTTAATTAGAGTGTAGTACAATAGTTTATTTTTATTTTATTTTTAGCATTACTGTTGATTGAAATATTTTAAAAATAATAACCCCCTTCCCATGTATAATTTGAAAGGATGAAGTAAGGTGAATTTTATATTTATTTATTTAAAATAAAAACTGTAATTATATTGAAGGAGATAATACCATGCTCTTAGTTGTTGTTGTTTTTAATTTTTCTTTTAACAAAAAATTGCAATTATTTTTACGCCATCCGTCCCTAATATAATGTCTATTTTATATCAAATCAATGTATATCTTTTTTATTGTGTTTTCTGATACTTATACTCAAGGACATAGTAATGAACTCTGACTTATAGGGTATATCTTAATGCGAATCTTAAGTACAAGATCATATTTATTGTACTTCCCACATAAAACACTGTCAATAATATTATCTATACTGTATATAATTACATGCAAACAATTATTTTTATAATTGCTTGAAGTTAAATCAGATTGGCCAATAAAAATCAAAGCCAGTCTTTAAGAAGAAAATATCACTTCATAAAACGATACTTGATAAATTAACAATTTCTATAATATCACAGACACTTCATTTTGGAAAAATTGTCCATCTGTAATTTTGGAAAAATTATCCATCTGTAATTTTAGTGATCAAATCAGTTATCTTTGACTAAATTTTTTTATCAAAATTTGTTTATCCTCTTGAGATTTTAAGAATTTCTAAATGAGATTACTTTTTATGTTATACCAATAATATATTTTTCAAAATTTCATATTATATACTCCCTCCGTTCCAGGTAAGTTGCAATATGGAAGGGGAAGCACAAAAATTAAGAAAAGAGAATAATGAGTGGTTGAGAGGAAGAGAGAGAATGAGTGGAGAATAATGAGTGGTTGGGAGGAAGAGAGAGAGAATGAGTAGAGAATAATGAGTGGTTGGGAGGAAGAAATAGAATGAGTGGAGGATTATAAAAGTAATAAAAAATATAAGAATTTCTAATGAGATTACTTTTTATGTTATACCAATAATATATTTTCACAATTTGATATTATATATATACTCCCTCCGTCCCAATTTAATGTTTTTAATTTGACATTGCACGGAGATTAAGAAAAAGTAAATGTTGTGAGTATGAAAAGTAAACTGGGAGAGAGAAAGTGGGTAGGGAGTTTTTGTTGTGAGAATGACAAGTGGGTCCCACTTTCCATTTTAGGTAATAAAACAAAGTAAGAACCTTAAATTGAGACAAACTAAAAAGGAAAGTATATATGTGTGTGTGTGTGTGTGTGTGTGTGTGAAATATTGGCCAACTTTCAAATGGATTGATCAAAATAAAAATTTGGGACATCTTTTATTAGGAGCAAGAGAATAGTATTTTTTTCGGCATCAGCTGAGCCTATATAAATATTAGTTATTTTAATAAATTAATAGGATAATGATATTTAATTCTTTATTAAAATTAGATTAACAAAAATACACATAGAACCTAATACTAATTATATACTGTATGATTTACCAAGTTTGCTAGCCTTCAGACTTATTACAAACACGTACTAAATGAAAACTTAATCTATTTTCACTCACTAAATGGAAGAAATAAACCTACGTTGGAATGAGAATATGAATCATAAGCAAATACAATTAGATCTATAGGGTTCTTAGCATAAGGTGCTACTACCCAAATTAGTGTGCATAATTTTCCTTACTTGACACCATCACTATTATACACAAACGTTGAATGATTCAATCAACTTTACATCGCCTAATACTTTGATAAAAGGTCCCTACAAGTTACACTATCAAGTAAGATAGAAAAATGGAGTTACACATATGAAGAGAGGGAAATTAAGGAAGGGATGGCGATGGTACAAGCGCTTAACAAAGTCAAATTTTACTTGAAATGGGAATATTAATATATTTACAAAAATGGTACTAAACTACGGGGGTAAATTTTTATTTTAGTTTTCTTGATAGAAATGGGAGAATATTTTTATTTATTGCAATCAAACCTCAAGTTTTAATAATATTTCCAAATAGTTAAACAACTATTTCTAAGGCAGTTAGAATATATTGAAAAACTAATCACAAAGGTTGCAAATAACTGCAAACGAGAATAACTCTTATGCAAACATTTATGGAAAGACATGCCGTAAGAGGTTTAATGAGTTCAAAAGGCCGATTAATCATGACAAGTATTTACATCCTTGCAACAATTGTAGGTTTTTTCTTATCTTACGGTAAGAGTGACTATATTAGGTTTTTAACTTAGATAAACACGTACGTAAAGCTTTAAGACCATGACACTAATGTGGATTAGTTAAGGAAAGGAAAGAATCCGAGCATCCATGGCGGTGGGGATACCACCGAAAAAAGTACAACATCTTTTTGAATTATATTAATATAAATAAATATAAACGAAAATCTGTTATTAATTAGTTTATAATGCCCCGTCGAGTATCGACGGGTTACTAACTAGTTCCATTCAAAAAGAGAGTTCCTTTAATTTTCTTTAAAAAGAGAAACCGAATTCAATTCTATGTTTTTTAATTTATTTTGTTCCATTAAATAGAATTTTGAGAAATTAAAAAAAAATTACGTAAATGTTGTTATTAATGAATCACAATGTTTAATGTTAAAATAATTATATTTGTGAGCATAATCGAATTTTTAAAATTATATTATAAAAAATCAATGAAGTTAATGACAGTCTAAGTGTCACTATCTCTGGTTGAGTTGAAATCCATACAAAATCTTAAAACAATTAGTTGTTCTTTTAAATAACAGAAATAAATGGTATTATTACGTTTTTTTTTTGTTTGAAAGAATGGTATTATTACGTTAAAAGGGCCATTTTTCACTTAAGCCGACAATTATAATATCTATTTGTATTATTAACTTTATGATCTTAACCTTCCAATTACTTCTCTAATATATCAAAAAATCATATTTTTATCATTAAATATTAGGTAATTAAATAATAATGTTAATAAAGATTAATTTTTGTTGTTGCTATATCTGTTATTATTATTATTATTATTATTATTATTATTATTATTATTATTATTATTATTATTATTATTATTATTATTATTTAACAATAATAACATTATTATAATTATTTCGTGTTATAATTCTTTTAATATTCCTAACATGTCGTTAAATGAAAAGAAAGTTAAGTTTTAAATAATATGAATGGTCAAACTTAACGGCGTTAGTTAAATAATTAACGTTTGGACTTTTTGGTATTGATAATATAAATTTAGGAGCTTTTAGATTGAAGAAAAAAATTGTGGGTTTTTTTGATATGAAAGTTATTTTAAGGGGGTTTTTGGTATTATTTTTTTTCCCATGAAAAATGTGTTTTTCCTAATACTAATGAAAAACGTGTTATTAAAAGGAAAAACGTGTTATTAAAAGAGGGGTTGACATTTTTGTAAATAAACTGACATATGTTTTAAAACAAGCGGTGACATTGTTGTTAATAATAAGCGTTCATCTGCATCGTAAATGCCAGTGATTCTTACTAGCGTTTACAATTATAGAAACTGACACATTTTATATCTGGCAGTGCTATGTTACAAAGTGCCAGACATCTTTCCTGGTATTTATAAACATTGACAGTGGCTCTTTTAATAAGTGTCAGTGGTGGTGTTCAAAAGTGCCACTTATTTAAACTGTCATATATAATCATTGAAGCTGTAAGACTAAATGCCAGTGATAATGTTAAGAAGTGCCATCACATGTGTTAAAAAGTGCTGTGTTAGTGTTCAACATTGTCAGTCATGTGTCAACAGTCTCAGCGTGTTAAACAAGTTCCTGTTATTTTAAAAAATGTCACCGCCTCTTTTTTAAAAACACGTTTTTCTTTATCTTTTTTTTTTTAATGGAAAAACACATTTATTCACAGTTTCTCACTCAATATTAATAGTATTATCTTTCATAATTATCACCTTATTATTAAAATACAAATTACTCGTCCCGTCTTAAAATACTTGCAATTTTAGGAAATTTTTATTTTAAAATATTTGCAGTTTTGCAGTGTTATATAAAACATTGACACATTTTACCTAAATTACTTTATTTACGATTAGATGATTGTCATAGTAAAAATATTTAATTGTGTAGGTACTTAAAATATTCAAAATATAATTTAGTGTATTTGATATGTATTACTCCCTCCGTCTCAAAATTGAAGTTTAAAGAGTTGAAGCTTGTCCCAAAATACTTGTTACTTATTTTGCTAGTATCAAGAAATCTTTACCACTGTTTACCAATTATATCCTCATTTATAATTATTCAATGTCATAGTAAAAGCATTTAATTTTTTAAGTACTTGAAATTTTCAATGGTAATTTAGTTTATTAGGCATGTATTGATTGCATTTTTTAATATACGTAAAAATCTTAAAACTATAAGTATTTTAAGATGAAAAAAAAAAAAAAAAAAATTATGTGTGAATAGTCCTAAAACAATAAAACTAAAAGTATTTTCAGAAAACTAAGAGTGTATCTGTGTTCGTGTTCAGAATAATCTCAAAATACATGCATACTTCATTAAATGACATCATTAATATGTATCAAATAATCATGAGATATAAATAGTTTAATAAATTCTTAAGTCATAAATGCTCTTGGCGTTATGTTGTTCATCCATTGAAAATGGGCACCATATCAACTTCATAAGGAAATTAATCTTAACCCAAGAGGGAAAAGAGGGAGAATTTCCAACACAAAATTGAAGGAGAAAATAAAGGCTACACCTTAATAGTTGTAGCCAAAAGTGGTGTCATGGATTTCAAAAACCATTTCTCTATTTTACTTGCCATTTTGGTCCTTGAAATGTTCCTATTAGCCAATTACGCCACCGGAAGTATCAATTTCTTCTGTAAAAATGCAGAAAATAAGACATTTTGTTCCTCAATGGTGAAGGGAGCAACGACTTGGCAAGCAGCTACAGTTAACGCAATTTCTGAAACCTTAAGAAAAACAAAACAAGGAAAACCGATGCTTAGCGATCTTACACAAGTACTTTCTACAAAAATTAGGTTATCTCGAATCTCTAAGGAGTCTATTACTTATTTGTGTAATGAAGTTTACGATTTTGCCCTCGAATGCCTCGTAGGAGCCTTGAATGACCTTAAGGTGGGGGATAAGGGACGTTTGGACACCAAACTATCCTCCGTTACGGGCCCTTCATCCGAGTGCACCAATTTACTAAAGAAATATAGTATTGCTTCACCGTTACCCAACTTTTTCGCTCAATTGAGTGAGTATGCAAGCATTTCATTATCCGTGGCAAGATCTATTTGATTAGCTGAAGGTCTCGTTAGTGGTAAGTGTATGTTGTAACGTGCTTTGTCTACCCTATTCGTTTTTCTTTCCGTTTTTAGGGATGTACAATATCAAATCAATAGTGACAAAAATTATTTTCAAGGATATTGTTTAAATTCATTTTATTTTGTATTTTATATATTGTCATTCAAAAAACTAACAATAAATTGCGCATATATAAACTTGACAGAGAAAGGTCTATCTTGAAGTTATATCTCCGTGACTACATCACTCCATGTTGATCTACCACATTAGTAGTTCAGTAGTAAGACCCAATTGTTTTGGACTGGTAGCCCAACAACATAATAAAACCTCGACTTCGTATTCATAATCTCATTGCTAGTGTAGTTAGCAGGCCTCCTATAATAACTGATAGGACCTCATAATTTTAGACAGAAAAAAAACTTGTATGAGAACACCATGATCCGTCTCATAGATGAGACGGGTCATTTTTGACCCATAACCTACGGGTTTTTTTTTCCAAGTATTTATATTATATTTTATATATATATATATATATATATATATAGGTAGGTGCTCAAATGAGAACCTAAATATCGTGAGAACCAATCATAACCATTAGATTAGAAAAAAAAAATCAAGGGTCCATATGTTAGATACAATTGATACACTTAGATACATTACAAAAAATTCGATTACACTTGGATACAATAGGTTAATAAGTATTGTATCTAAGTGTTGCACTTGGATACACTATGTTAAAAACTAATGTATCCAATTGTTTTTCGAAAATTAACTAATGTATCCAAGTGTATCCAATGTATCTAACATCTGGACCCTTGATTTTTTTTAATCTAATGGTTATGATTGGTTCTCACGGTTCTCATATAAAATGGTTCTCACAGGAGCGCGACCCAATATATATATATATATATATATTTATTTATTTATTTTTTCGGTTTGCCAAAAGTAATAGTTACTATAACTAAATGTAACAAACGTGTTACTTATATGTAACAGTTTGTATACATAAAAGTAATACATATATACAGAAAAGTAACAGTGTTTTTTTATATGTTTTCATCGTTTGCCAAAAGTAATACTTATTATAACTAAAATGTAACGGATATGTTATTTATATGTGACAGTGTTTATACATAATTTTAACACATATGTATAGAGAAGTAATAATTCAACCATTTACACTTTAGAACTAAAAACACTTGTGTTAGTAACATTGTAAAAATAAGAAAGTAACGATTGTTATAAACGAATGTTACATTTTACTTGTATAATAACATTGTAATACTTGTATAATAGTATATCTATATGTTTTCAAATAATAAGTTACAATGGGTTCAATTTATCATGATACATGTAAAAGTATTACATTATCTATAGAAATCTGTTGCAATTTCATCTACTAAAGTGTTACATTTACTTGTACAAATAATTACATTCATGTATATAAGTTATTATTTTTCAAATGTTACTTTCTTTTAAAAAATACAATCAAAATACTCAAAAATAAAAAATATTCTGGAAAAACACTATTACATTTCAGTATAACAATAATTACATTTAGTTATTGTTAGTATTACACGTATTTATAGTTAGTATTACAGTTGAAAGATGAGTAAAATGAGCTTTTAAAAAAAATAAAAAAATGGTGTTACCTTTACTTATAAAAAACAAGGGATTTTTACCAATAAGTTTCTTGGAAAAGGTGGTATTTGCCAATAAAAACACAACATTTCATATTCTACCTTAGGGTCCTTGTGTTGAAATCAATTTTACCAATAAATCTCTCACCCATTTTAAATGGCAAAAATACCCCCAGCTCAAATAAAATCTTATTATTGACCATCTTTGACCGCCTACTAGACCTTTGACTTTGACTGACCGCCGCTGCCCACCGCCACTAGCCGCAGCCGCCGCCGGACCTCCAACCGCCGCAGCACGCCTCCGCCAGACCACCGTCCGCTGTCACCGGACCTCCGACCACCCACTACCGCCACAACCATCTGCAACCCCAAGTATTATAAATATTAATTATTTGCTCTTGGGGGTGTTTGTACCCAAGACCTCTTGGTCAAGACTCCTAACCACTATGCGAATCTTCTTACTTGTTCCATTAGTAGACTATTATATATTTAACACTACAACCTCACATTTTTGTTGATGTTTTTTTTTTTTTTTTTTTTTAATTTGGGTTAAGAGTGTTAATTCTTCACAATTGAACAATTACTCATTTTTTTTTAAAAAAAATGAGATAAATTTATTTCACAATTATTTAAAGAGCATTTGACAACACATAGTTCTGAAAATGAGTATTCTTTGTAAAAAATGTGCGATGAATTTCTTAGTTGTTACACTCAACTCATGTGTTAACAACTGAGAAATAAATTTACTAGTTCTTATATTAAACTCGTGTGTGAATAACTGAGAAATGAATATCTCATTTAATATTATATTAACAATAGAGAAAAATTGATAACTGAGAAATGAATGTACCAGTTCTTGTACTCAAATTCATATGTGAATAACTGAGAAATGAATGTCTCATTTATTATATAATTAAACCGATAAATTGAGTCATCAATTGGGAAAAATGAGAGATAATTTTATCAGTTTTTATTCAATTATGAATAGCTGTTAAATGAATGTCTCAGTTATTATATTCAAATTCATGTGTGAACAAATGTAAAATGCATGTCTCAGTTATTATAATGATTGTGAAAAAATGAGAGATGAATTTATCAGTTTTTAAAAATAAAAAATGATAAAATGACACAACTGAGAAATCAGTTGAAAAATGATTTTACAAGTGAAAAATGATTTTTTTTTTAAATTGTGAAATTAATTGAGAAATTAAAAATGATTTTTTTTCAAATTTTTACAAGTGAAAAATGAATTTTTTATTTATTAAATTTGAATTATGTGTTTGGGTGTACTTGTTTGATTCGTATGTCATTTTAAAATTTTAGGTGGAAAAAAAAAGAGAGAAACAGGAAGAGAGAAAGAGAGGGAGAAAAAGACGTAGAGAAAGAGAGGGAGAAAAAGACGTTGGGCTGGGTTGTGCGCACTGCGCGCATGAGCGAGGAAGAAGGGCATTCTGGTCCAGGAAAAAATTCAAGGACTTTTTGGTAGGTTTTCAAAATGTATGTCATTATTGGTAGTTTTTATTTGGCCTAGAGACTTATTGGTCAAAGCCTCAATAAACAATATTACTTATAAGTAACACAGTTGTTACATTTAGTTATACTAAGTATTACTTTTGGCAAACGAAAAAAAAAACAATAAAAAAATATAAAAACTAAAAAAAAAAACGAATTTTTTTCTGGGAAAAAAAATAAAAAAATAGGGCCAATGGGTTACTGCCACATGGAAGATTTTGAGTGGAGCATGAGTTGGGATCCTACGCTTCGCGGAGAATGTTGTACACGGGTCATGGGTCGACCCGTCTCTTCTATGAGACGGATCTAGGTGTTCTCACAAGAGACCTCCTCTTTTATAAATATCCCAAACAACATGTTAAAAAAAAAAAAAAAAAAAAAATCCATTGAATTCCTTCCTCCATAATACTTTCTTCATTATCATTCTTCATTTTACTTTTCTTGTTCATTTACATTGATTTGTTTAACCGGATTTTATATTTATTAATTATTGTTATACTATTAATAACTGTGAAATCAGGTTTTAAGTTTTCATATCTATTTTTTAGTTTTATAGCCTTAGTTTTTAAATAATGATGATCATTTTATTTTTGTTGTTGTTCTTCTCACCATATGTGGGAGCCTGTCGTTTCCCTCCTTTGTTGAGGGTGTGTGATTTCTCTCCTTTGTTGAAGGCTTTATGTGTTATTTTTGTTGTTTTTCTGATCACCGGAAATGTTGAATCTGACTTAGAGAAAGGAAAGAAGGCTACAACAGTTTAGCGTTGCAAATGATGGAATCTTCTAAAGTCAGGTTTTGTGAAGTTTATTTGTTGCAAAGATGTGCCTAGTAGAATCATTCATTTTTCTTGCAATTGTTAAGTCAAATTTCCAATATGTTAGCTGATGTAATTCTAGGGCAACGTTTGCAAATGCGAGTCCCACTGTTTGGGTCGAACTTTCAAAGTCTGGGGATAGTCGACTACTAAATATTTTATATTGTTATTAATAATATAACTCTATTGATTTCAAAAATAAAAATAAATAAATAAATAAATATCTCAAACAACAATGATATAAATCTACGATATTGAGTGATCATTTTCATTAGAGAGAGAACCATTAAACTTAATATTCCCCGTTTCAAAAATCACATCCTAGTTTTATTAAATTTAATTGAACATTAATCAAAAATATATTAAAATATTTAATTATTTTATAAAATTTTGAAATTTATTATTGATACATTAATAAAAAATATCAATAACAATTTTAAAAAATTTCAAAAAATTGATTAGATTTTAACAACTTTATGATAAAAACTCAAACAAACTGACTAAAAAAATAAATACGCGTCATTTATTCTGAGATAGAAGGATATAAATGTGTTTAACCTCGGAAAATATTTTGTATCTAGCAATGAAATGAATATGAATGCGATATAAATGTGTTTAGCCTCTGATTCGGTTCCTATTATACGTATTTACAGACCATTTGCATTATTCAATGATATTAGTAGGTAACCCGTGCTCCGCACGGGAATATATTCCGTTAATGTATTTGTATTTTCATTTTTTTATGTTTTTAATTAATAAATTAACATAATAACTTTATTTGAAAATATATGTATATTTTAAATTAATCAAAACATTTTCATAGCTTTGGTTGTACATAGTTGTAATAAATATGTTTTTTAATTAATTTAGAAGTATATTTAAGTTTGTTGTATGAATATTTAAAAAACTTAATGGTATTAATAGTATTATTAACATATATATTAACTATTATGATTAAATAATATAATTAATAGTAATAATTAATATATATTATAACAATTATGATTAATTAATACTATTAATAATAATAATTAACTTATATAGTAACAATTATAGTTAACAATTATATTTAACTATTATAATTAACTAATACTATTAATAGTATTAGTTAGTTATAATTGTTAAATATCACTCTTTTCGTCCCGGAGTAAGAGTCATACCTCCTATTTGCACCGAGATTAAGAAATGATGGAAGTAAAGTAAGTGTTGTGAGTGTAAAATTAAATTAGGAGAGAGAATGAATGGGATGGAATAATAAGTTGATTGGTTTTGTGTTAATTTTTTTAGTAATAATTAAAATAATTATTATAATTAACTAATATTATTAATTGTACTTATTAACATATATAATAACTATTATTATTCACTAATAATACTAATAGTTATAATTAACTTCTATATTAACTATTATAATTAATTAATACTCCCTACACCCTAGAGTAAGAGTCCTACATTGTTTGTGCACACTTATTAAATACACAATAGAAAATTGGTAAACATTGCAAATGTGTTGAGGGTATAATTGTCCAAAACACTATTCATTCTTTCTCATCATTTGTCCTTTTAGGAAATATACTTTTAGTGGGACGTACAAAAATAGAAAGTATGACTCTTACTCTCGAACGGAGCGAATACTATTAATATTAAATATTAACATTTATTGTATAATGATTAACTAATACTATTAATAATAATAGTTAACTTATATAGTAACTATTATGATTAACTAATAATACTATTAATAGTAATAATTAATATATATAGTAACTATTATGATTAACTAATACTATTAATAGTAATTTTTTATTTATTTAATAGTTAATAATTATAATAGTTAAATATAAATTGGGACACACCAAAAAGTAAAGTAAGAACTTTAAACTGGGACGGAGGTAATAATTGTCGCGCCCCAGACCCGTGGTCCTACTTGGCCCCACGCTCGGGACACGATTGGAAGACGTCATAAAATACTTTTGAAAAATTTTCGAAATATATACCTTCATAAAGTTTAACAAAATCGCACTTGAAATTCACAGACTTCCACTAACTTTCAAACAAACTTTTCAAACAACTTTCACAAACGAAAGTATTTAGCCCGAAGGCTTACAAACTTTTATACAAATGTACAAACACCGACATTATCCAACTGTCGTGCCCCAGACCCGTGGTCCTACTTGGTCCCACGCTCGGGACACGATTGGAAGACGTCATAAAATACTTTTGAAAATTTTTCGAAATATATACCTTCATAAAGTTTAACAAAATCGCACTTGAAGTTCACAGACTTCCACTAACTTTCAAACAAACTTTTCAAACAACTTTCAGAAACGAAAGTATTTAGCCCAAAGGTTTACAAACTTTTATACAAATGTACAAACACCGACATTATCCAAAATATAGGTGTTACAAGATGATAAAGTCAAGGAAACTCTACCCAAAAGGTTATACATCTAAGTAATGTAACCTTGACAAAACTCATATCCCAAACTCTTACCACCACGACGTCCTCCCGTGAAATTATCCTATTCCCTGGACTTGCCTTTATCTAAAACAGTAAACAAATAAGGGGTGAGAATGAATCTCAGTAAGCTACTAAAATGCAACTACGTTACATGCTGATATGATAATCATAAAGAAACAATATCAACAAATAATCATATAGCATATAGCACATAACATGAGAGGCTCCCTATCGCCAACCGTCCCATACCGGTTGGAAATAACGACCAACTCATCATACAACACATAGTGTAGGAGTAAACACTCCTACGGGAATACAAAGCCAAGGTTTACCCAATAAACATAACTGTCTGAGAAAACCATCTGAGAAGCATGAATAGCTGAAGCCGGGATCCCGAAAACCAAACCATAACCAATAGAACCAAAGTAACCAGAGAGGGAAATATGACACAAAGTCATAACCCAAATGCTCACCAAAGGAAACAATTCATCCCATCCAAGGCCAATCTGGACTGGGGAAACTGAGAAGGCACAGTGGACACCTTATAGTGAACTTGGCTTGTGTGCCACTATAATTCTCCCACCGCCTGACACAGAAGGTACCAATGGAAAACCTTATAGTGAATTTACTTGTACCACTATAATTCTCCCATTGCCTGACTCCACAACAAGACTAGCTGGACTTTCCACAAAGAGCACAGTAATAAATACTTGCTAAACAACAACAACCGGGCAATGATTCTAAAATAAAGAACCAAGCCAAACACATCACAAAGATGAACCAATCCAAACCACATCAAAAGATGTTCAACAATACCCCATGTAACACTTATTCATATTTCCTAACACATTTGTTCACAAAGGAACCAATTTCAAACACTAGGGTGTTCCACAACAACCCTCTGGGTACTCTAGGATATCACCTAAGACCTAGACCAAGATTTAACTCTAATTCACTTGGATTTAAACAACTTAAACTTTTCAGCAACCCTGGGCGGTCGCCCACACCAGACTGTGCGGCCGCCCAAAACACTCTGTCTCAAGACAAAAATCTTCCAGATAAGTGTGCGGCCGCACGCCCTATTTGGGCGGCCGCCCAACACACCCGCCAGGCCAAAACTTGAACAAACTATACTCCTTTAGTTCCACCGTTCCACAAGTATAAATATAATTTTTCTAATATACTAATATACTCATTTAAGGATACTTTTATTTATTTGCCCGTTCCAAGAATAATAGTATAATTTTTATAATATACTTATTTAACATTTAACTCAAGTTAATATTTTACCGTCCCACAAGTAGGAGTATACTTTCAAACACTTATACTAATATTCTCAGGATATAAACATACTCCATATACACCCTTGCATACAAACCAAGTCACTTACCCAGTATAATTATACTCCCTTTGTCCCAAATAAATAAGTATCACAAATAAATTCTTTTCACAATAATTCCACCACATATCACACATATAGCAAATATATGACAATTTTACTATTTAAGGGGACTTAGTAACTTACATATTTCTGGAAAAAGTATCGCAGAAATATGTTTTGTTCGGGTAGAAATGACCTACTCAACGCCCTGATCATTTTTATATAATTAGATTTTAAAACGGAGAAGTAATTAAAAGATATAAATTAAAATAGGATGAAACTTACCGTGAATGTTCATGAACCAGAGGGAGTAAAAGTTTACTCGGTGTGTGTGTGTGATTACGCAGAGGGAGAGGGATGGGAGGATAAGTATATAAGGATTTTTGTAAAATTTTCACTTTGGTCCCTCTACTTTCATTTTAAGCAAATAAGCCCCTGAACTTTAAAGTTACACTTTGGACCCTAAAGTTTCAACTAACTCAATTATTCCTTTTAACAAAATTTCTATTAACACTTTAACTACCACATATGCTCAAATAATATATGCAAGTCATAAAAAATATTTTCTAACACATAAAATGCACATAAAAGTTTCATTTTAAGTTAAGAAAATTAGGGTAGGTTTTGGGGTCGTTACAATAATTATAATAAACTAATATTATTAATAGTAATAGTTAATTGATATAGTAATTATTATGATTAATTAATATTAAAAATTAATATTTAACTTATAATAACTATTATAATTAACTAATACTCTTACTATTAATAGTTAACTGTTATTTGCTTAATATCATTAGCTAATACTATTAGTTACTGCATAAAGTAACTATTATAATAGCTATTACTAATAATAGTAATAGTTAACAAATATAGTTAACTATAATAGTAAATGTTACTAATAAGAGTAATAGTTAACTATAATGGTTAACTATTACTAATAATAGTAATAGTTACTATAATAGTTAACTATTATAGTTATCCTTTATAGTAACTATTATTATTAGCTAATAGTATTAGCTAATGAAAAAAAAATGAAAAATCACTTATTTATTAGTATATTGTTGATGTGGCTTCTCCAAATGCAAGCTTTCTCCATTGTTTGTCCACATGTCAATACCATAGCTCTTTTGACCAACTTTAATATATATATATATATATATATATATATATATATATATATATATAGACAAAAGGCAAAGAAAAACATTATTCAAATGTAATGTGAATGTAAAGAAGAAAGTTAGATGCCGACCCATATAGAATATAACATTATCCTAAAGGAGTACACTTAAATACATTAAATTGCTGAAAATAATAATAAAAAAACCTTAAAAAGAGTCAAGCCTTGTGTGAAAATTTATTAATAATTGGTCTGTCAACTTCGGCAACTCCATTATTTCATTAATAAATGCAAGTACTAGCCCACCATGTAAGACTTGTTATCTGTTTGTTGAATTGTGAATTGAATATCAATATTTTGGGAAGACCTAGATCAACATATCACACTTACCATCTTCCAATAATTCATTTTCCTTTGCTAAAAAAAAAAAAATAATAAAAAATAAAAAATCATTTTCCTATTTGTAATTTTTTTTCTTTTTAATTTTACTCATTGTTTTCTTTATAAAAGTATATGAATCATTATCAAGGTCACATTTGAAATTTTTTATTGTAATATTCATTATTTTTTTAATATATACTCCCTCCGTTCCGGGTAAGTTGCAACAATTTGCCATTTTGGGCATTCCACTTAAGTTACAACAATGTCAAATAAGGAAACTTTTTATTATTTTTATAATCCTTGACTCATTATCTCTCTTCCTCCCAACCACTCATTATTCTTCACTCATTCTCTCTCTTCCTCCCAACCACTCATTATTCTCCTTTGTTAATTTTTGTGCTTCCCCTTCCATATTGCAACTTACACGGAACGGAGTTATTGACAACCTCTTTAAATTTCTTACAACAGTTAAAAAAATTGGTCACTTTTTAAATTAAACCATAACACGTAGGTCATATTGTGAGTTTATACAGTATGAGAATAAAAGTGCAAATTGTAAATAATAGGCAAATTAATTTGACAATAAACTTGAAACTAAATTACTCCCTCTGTCCAATTTTAAATTTTAAATTTTCTATTTTGGGTGTCCCATATTAAACTTCAATACCAAAAAAATAATGTTTTCTATGCTTTTTTATTTGTGGGCCACACGTGTCATACTCACAACAATTACCCACTAACTATTCTCTATCATACTTTCTCTCTCCTACGTGTAATAGTATCATTTTTTTCTTAATTCTTGTACCCAATTTTTTTTCTTCATAAGTTTAAATTGAAATGGAGGGAGTATTTCGTAATAGAAAAAGAATGAAAAATCATTTGAGACGGAGTATACCATACGGTCGATACAGTTTAGCAGTTATGTCAAAAAGAGGTTGACCCGCGTATAGCGTGATCGGAGTAATTTGTGAAGACTTTTTCCGAGCCGCCTCTACCTCACGCCGACGTCATTTAACCCGCCACGACCGGCACATTTCAATCCATCTTCTATATAAACAGAAACTATATTGCTATCAAACCCACTTCATCATTCTATCTATCTTCTCATTTCTCTTCCAATTCAAATCAAATTAATTTCTATATTCAGAAAAAAAATGGCAAAGACCCCAGAATCCGAACACCCAGTTAGAGCTGTCGGATGGGCTGCTCAAGACACCACCGGCGTTCTATCCCCCTTCACCTTCTCCCGAAGGTAATTTTCCATCATCTTTCAAAACCCAGATCTTGTTCTATTGTTTTTGTATGTGCCCCTCCCCCCCCCCCCCCCCCCCCCCCACACAAAAAAAAAAAAAAATCAAAGGGGCTTTTATACCCAAGAATGGATTGTGATTGTGATTTGTGATTGTGCTTTTGTATTAATATTCTTGTGTTTGAATGATGCAGAGAAACAGGGGAGAAAGATGTGAGGTTCAAGGTTTTGTATTGTGGAATCTGTCACTCTGATCTTCACATGGCTAAGAATGACTGGGGCATGAGTTCTTACCCCGTTGTCCCTGGGTATGTTTCCCTTCTCTCTCTCTCTCTCCCATTTCATCATTGAAAAAATTCTGATTACATTCATATATGCAGACATGAAATTGTAGGAGAAGTGACAGAAGTAGGCAGTGGAGTAGAAAAATTCAAAGTTGGTGATATAGTTGGGGTTGGATGCCTTGTTGGATCATGTCACTCATGTGGAGCTTGCACTAATGATCTTGAACAATACTGTCCTAAACAAATCCAAACATACGGTTTCCCATACTACGATGGAACCATAACCCGAGGAGGCTACTCTGATCACATGGTTGCAGACGAGCATTTCGTTCTTCGTTGGCCCGAAACCCTACCCCTTGATGCAGGTGCCCCTTTACTTTGTGCAGGAATCACCACTTACAGTCCACTAAAACATTATGGACTCGACAAGCCCGGAATGAGCATTGGTGTGGTGGGTCTTGGTGGACTTGGCCATGTTGCTGTCAAAATGGCCAAGGCATTTGGTGCTCATGTTACAGTAATCAGCACATCTCCAGCCAAGAAGAAGGAAGCCGTTGAAGTACTTGGGGCAGAGAAGTTTTTGAACAGCAAAGACGAGGCTGAAATGGCAGCTGCAGCTTTTTCACTTGATGGGATTATTGATACGGTTTCTGCTTCTCACCCGATTGTGCCTTTGATCACATGCTTGAAGCCAGATGGGAAGCTTATTATGGTTGGGATACCAGATAAGCCAGTTGATTTGATGGTGCACACTTTGATTATGGGACGGAAGATTGTGGGTGGAAGTGCAATGGGAGGGTTGAAGGAGACTCAAGAAATGCTTGATTTTTCGGCTAAGCATAATATCACTGCTGATGTTGAGGTTGTCCCCATTGATTATCTGAATACTGCAATGGAGCGTCTTGCAAAGGGTGATGTCCGTTATCGTTTTGTGATCGATGTCGCTAATTCGATCAAGACAGAATAGATTGGATTAACCTTATGGGGCGCGATACTGAAGAATAATTTCTCTCAAAGAATGTGTTGTAGAGATAGTGTATGACAAGTATGAGTTTTTTACATGGGTATAAGTTGATGTTGTTTTAGTTATAGAGATTGTTTGTATAAGCTACCTTGCTGTTGGTAGAAGCTGTATGTCATCTCATCTTTGAATAATATTTATGTTTTTGTGTTCAATGTTCTTTCTTTTGGGGGGGATTATTTGACAAGTTTTTCTTTTTAGTCTTCACTCTTTTATGGTCCATTTTAGCCTGATTTCTTAGGACAACAGTTAAATTATTTGGCTTCCAAATGTGACCTCACATTTGAAAAGTGTCACGTTGTGGTTAAATGTGCACAATTAATTCGGGTAAACAAGCGCGATTATTCGAATTAGTGCCCTTGCACAACAACACTTTGATATCATGTCAATTTGTCATCATTCAAAAAGTTTAATCTTACCAAAGACTAGAAGGTCCAGTTTTACCTGGGAAGACTTTTTCATAGGGGAGGTCCATAGCATAAGGGTTGTTGTGTGCTTGATTTGTACAGACTTAGTTATTAAGAAACCAAGACAAACTTGAGTCAACAATAGTAATAGTAACGTGGAGAGGATACGATTGTTCATTCATAAAGCAAGTTGGTTAAAAGTAGACGGGTGAGTGATGGTTTTTTTTATAGGATAATGATATGTATAGTGAAAACTCAAAAGGGAAAACTCATAGTGAAACACTGTAATCCGTTGGATTGTAATAAATGTTTGTGAGCCCCACTAATAAAAACTCATCCAACGGTTTAAAGTGTTTCACTATGAGTTTTTCCTTTGAGTTTTCCCTATGGGTATCATTGTCCTTATTTATAATATATGAGCTTTATGAGGAAAAGATTGTCCAAAACACTGTCTTTTGCTATATAAAGAATAAATAAAGCAACTAAAAACTTAAACTGGGACATACCAAAAAAGAAAGTAATAACCTTAAACTGGAACGGAGGGAGTAATAGACTAGTTCATACCAGTGTTCTAAAAGACGTCCGCCTAGGCGCTAGGCGTTGATGAAACGCCTAGGTCCCGCCTAGGGGTGGCAAATTGGGTGTTTTGGGTTTATCCATTAAAGTTAAAAATCCATTGGATATCCGGGTATTTTAACTTTAATGGATACACCCAAAACACCCAATTTGCCACCCCCAGTCCCGCCTAGGATATTATAGTTATGTTTAAAGTCTCGACCCCGCCTAGATCCCGTCTAGGCCCTGCCTAGGCGTTAAGCCCAGCTTCGGCGCCTAGCGGCCGCCTAGCGCTTTTTAGAACCTTGGTTCATACAATATTCTGCAATAATCTCTCTATAAAGATTGTAACATACTAGTTGATAATGGAAATATCATGAAAAATTAAAATTTTAATTAATACTCCCTCCATCTTTTTAGTCTGTTCACTTTTGGTTAACGGAAATAAACTTCGCCCAAACATTTAATGTCAATCTAATCATCCTAATGAAATTCTAAAAATTGTAATTGATAAATAATCATTTTAATTTATCAATAAAAAAATTTAAAATTTCACTAGGATTGTTCGATTGACCTTAAATGTTTGGTCAAAGTTTACTCCCGTTAACCTAAAGTGAACGGACTAAAAAGACAGAGGGAACATTTAGAATAGTGTATAAATAAATAGTTTTATAATTTTATTTCTAAATTTATTATTTGAATTTTCTTCGTACCAAAAAATGAGACATTAAGCACAACATGGCTAGTGAAGCAACTGTTCATATCTTTAAAAAGTTTGAATAGTCAAATGGGAAGATCATTTTGGGACGGAGGGAGTAGTACTATTTTTTTTCTCCATTATTAATGGAGTATTTGACTATGAACATTTCCCGTTCTACAGTTTAGTCGTCAGAACCTTCCTAAAGTCAAACACTAAGATGACGATTTTTTGTGTCTCTGTCTGGTCTGCTTTACACATCTGATTCCCATTCCATCTTCAAACATATGGGAAGAATTTTGGAAAAAGTCATGTGGAGAGATAAGAGATTTTTTCCGGCGTTGACGAGCTCACAGCCTACCACTTTTGACCTCCAATCACAATCAATCTCCTACATCTTTGCCAACACAATCCCTCCCTCCCTCCCTCTATATAAACTCAATCCCTTCCGTACTCAAATCATCATTCAATCCTTCTTCCCATTTCTCTCAATCTTTTTAATACAAACACAAACTCAATTCCATCAACAATGGCAAAGACACCAGAAACAGAGCACCCAGTGAAGGCCGTCGGATACGCCGCTCATGACACCACCGGAGTTCTCACCCCTTTTAAATTCTCCAGAAGGTATTTTTAATCAAAACCCACAAATCAAATCCACCTAATCAGCGTCTGTATGTGTGTGTAAAATCATAGTTTGTGATTGTGCATCTAAGGTGTTTGTTGTTTGGTTTATGCAGGGCAACAGGGGAGAAGGATGTTAGGTTCAAGGTTTTGTATTGTGGAATCTGTCACTCTGATCTTCACATGGCTAAGAATGACTGGGGCATGAGTTCTTACCCCGTCGTCCCTGGGTGCGTCTCCAATTCTTCATCTCCCTCTCTTTCTCTCTAACTCTCTCTCTCTCACTTCATCTGATTCTATCGTGATTGGATTCATTTATGCAGGCACGAAATCGTGGGAGAGGTGACAGAAGTAGGCACCGGGGTACAAAAATTCAAAGTTGGTGACATAGTTGGGGTTGGATGCATTGTGGGATCATGTCACTCATGCGGAGCCTGTACTAACGATCTCGAACAATACTGTCCCAAGCAGATCCAAACCTACGGCTTCCCATACTATGATGGAACCATAACCCGTGGAGGCTACTCCGATCACATGGTTGCAGATGAACACTTTGTTCTTAGTTGGCCCGAGACTCTACCCCTTGATGCTGGTGCCCCTTTACTTTGTGCTGGCATCACTACTTACAGTCCCCTCAAACATTATGGTCTCGACAAGCCCGGTATGAGTATTGGTGTGGTGGGTCTTGGTGGACTAGGCCATGTTGCTGTCAAAATGGCCAAGGCATTTGGTGCTCATGTCACAGTAATCAGCACATCCCCAGCCAAGAAGAAGGAAGCAATTGAAGTTCTTGGGGCAGAGAAGTTTTTGAACAGCAAAGACGAGGCTGAAATGGCAGCCGCAGCCTTCTCTCTTGATGGGATTATAGATACAGTTTCTGCTTCTCACCCGATTGTGCCTTTGATCACATGTTTGAAGCCAGATGGAAAGCTTGTTATGGTTGGAATACCCGACAAGCCAGTTGACCTAATGGTGCACACTTTGATTATGGGAAGGAAGATTGTGGCTGGGAGTGCAATGGAAGGGTTGAAGGAGACTCAAGAAATGCTTGATTTCTCAGCCAAGCACAATATCACAGCTGATATTGAGGTTATTCCGATTGACTATCTCAACACTGCAATGGAGCGTCTAGCAAAAGGTGATGTTCGTTACCGTTTTGTCATTGATGTTGCCAATTCAATCAAGGTGGAGTAGGCTGTGATTCATGGTTCCTGAATAATAAAGTTTTTCCAGTGTCGTAGGGCAACTAGATGAGATGCGATATTTCTAGTTCATGATATTATTATTTTTACGTGTTTTTGACGTTTTGAGAGTGTATACGAGTTCTTAAGTATGTTTTATTACTGAGAAAGGATAGTGAAGAATACAGAGTGTTGTGAGTCTATAGATGTAATTTGGTGTTGTTGTAGGTGTTAGCAAAATGTTTGTTTACGCTGGCTTGCTGCTGTTTACGCTGGCTTGCTGCTTGCAGCAGCAGTATATCTTTCTCATCTCATTTTTGAATAAATTATCTTTGTTGTTTGTTCAATTTATAGACCTGTATAGTTCTGTTAAACTAATAAACACAAAATAAGAAGATAAATTTGATCTCCAAGCCTCAGGACATTGTTGTTTGTTCAATTTATAGACTTGTATAGTTCAAAACCCAACCCCGGAAAAGCTGAAAACTGCAGATAAAAATATGTAGAACTATATTCTGAGAGAAAGATCGATATACTAAAGTGGTAAAAGTAGTATTGCAAAAGCTGAGAAATAAAAAACAATCCATCACAAATCTTGAAAACTTGCGACAAGTGCCAATAAAACATGTATACCTAGGAAATATTTAAACCTGATTCAAAGAATATACTTAACTTTCAACTCTGGAGAACAAAATTCTTAAGCACCATCTTCAGACGCCATAATCTGCTGCCGCTGCACCTCTTCAGCCTTCCTCAAGAATTGGTCCCAACCACTTCCTTCACTTGTATCCAAATAATCATAAGGGACTGCAGTTTTCAGGCCAGGTCTTACTCCACACTGGCTCTCTACAATTCTGAATTCTGTCCCGTATTCTTCCTCAGTATTTTTCTCCAACTCCACCCAATCAAACAGCAATGCTAGTGTAGATTCACACCATGGGTTGAAATCCAGAAGTTTAACTCGCCCATCGTTTGTTACATAGACATCAAATGTGTAATTTTCTGATTCAAATTCCAGTTTCACCTCCTCCGTAAAGAATTCATGGATAGCACTTAACAACTCATCTTTCATCTCAACAAGAACAGGATAAAACACAGTGACCTCCCTCTGGGAAATTCCAACTAGGTGCTGATTATGTACAAAGCAGCGGAATTCCATCTCGGGATGGGTACCACTTCCTTAATGCAAGAACAAATCTTGACGGTTTGGACACGGTTTTGTTGGTGCAAGAATCATAAGCATGACAAAGATCATGGACCACTGAATCGGAAGATTTAAGTAAAAGAGCAATCTCACTGAATGAAGTGCATTTGAGATTCCCTGTAGAACTTATCCAAGCAGCGTCTTTCGGGCCGCTCCAATTCAGCTTGGGGAAGACAGCACCTCCAAGAGCTTCAATGGATTTTTTGACCTGCAGTTCCAGTTCTGGGAAAGAAGGAGGTGGTGCTTCTTGTTCTGATTCATCACCTGATCCTTCCGAGACAACAAAATCCTCTTCATCTTCAGGTTTATGGATTCTATTGGGTAAGGCATCATCGTTTAAGATGGAAAGGGGAAGAAGTAAAGAACCTTCATCATCGAGAAGGTATTGAACAAAGGACTCTGGCAGTTCATGAAATAGGGTTTTTATGGAGATGGACTTCAATTTTGGATACCATTCTTGAATTTGGCACCTATTTTTTTGTTCCACATTCATCTTCCAAGAGGTTAATCAAAACACGTTATGCAAGCCAAAAGGCTTTTCCTTCTACTTTCTGGACTGCATACAAAGGACACAAATAGCGATTGTAAATTCCAAAGTGAATAGATTACACGTTAGCAATCAAGTATCTTAAGGGAAAGAGAATGAGGGCAGTATTTTTAGTTGTTCCCCTGCCACAGGTGAAGAGCTCAAATAGTGCTAATAGTCCTTTGGTTTCCAGTCCGTCATACTACTTCCGTTTCAAAATGAATGTCCATTTTCGATCTTGATCAAGAACAAAAAAACGGACATTAATTTTAGGGCGATGGAGTAAATAATTTCTCAAAACCTACTTATAACTATTAAGGAATGTACCAAATTCACAACCAAAATAATTACATAGCAAAAGAGATTATAGTAGTAGACCTAACAAGAACAACAATCTCTACAATACTAACATTTTACAAACCTAAATAAATCTGCAGACAACCCTACTTAGTTAACAATTTTCAAGATAAACACATCATCATACCAATGGGGAAACCTAAAACAAAAATAGATGGCAAATACATAATAAAGCACAAACATCAAATCCAGACCAGAAAACTCAACTGATTTTTAACTCACAAATCAAAAAGTTCCATTCCATTCACAATTTCATCCATATAAATACAAACTCCAAATCAAATAAGTAAAGGCACGATTTTAAGCATCGTGATTGTACACACGTAAATCGAACTCAAAGGTTAAATAGAATTTGTTTGGACGGAGAATATATGCACCTGTTGTAGCTTGTTGAAAGGGGCGGAAAATTGCCGGCGAGAGAAACAAGGAACGGTGACGGGAGTCAGGGGAACCGTATACTTCTGGCCGTCGATGCAAGATAAAGATTGACGTTGTCAATTGAAATGGTTAATGGTAAGAATTTAAACGCGGCGAATTGTGACTATTAGAATTTGGTTGGACGGAGAATTTAGGTCTAGGGTTTTTGGGACGTGCCGCCAAGCAAGCCGATGATTTGATGGGCGCGCAAAATTTGTACTCCCTTCTCATTGCAAAATTCTATCTCATTTTAATTTTGAGTTAAGTGATGATTTTTGTTTTAAAATACTTGACCTTTTTTAGTATTATCACTTAAATATGATAAGTTTATCATAGTTTACCATATAAACCATTATTACGTTTATTCTATTTGATATGTAAATAATGAATTTCTTATTGTGTGTGAACTTTAAAACTGCAAGTATTTTGAAATGAAGAGAGTATTTCATTCTATCTCAAAATGAATATGTTTTTTTAATTTTGAAGAAATTTGAAGATTTTAATATTATGTAAATTTTAGTAACAACTGTGCATGGAAATCATTAAAAATAGGAGATTCTTGATTTTATTTTTCTCTAAAAATGGTCTTTCATATTGGGGGAATGAGTGAGGAGGGACCCGGAACCGCTCCACCCAAATTAGTTTCACCTCTCCACCCAACGGGTGAGTAGAAAATAGGAGATTCTTGACGAAATTGTAAGGAAAAATGTTAATTTTTTATGAAATTGTTGTACTTTTCTGCTAAGGCGACACGTACTTAACATGTAACTTAACCGACAATAATTTATTACTCCCTCCATCCAAAAAAGATGTCGTTTTAAGAGTTAATTTTTATTTCAAAATACATGTCGTTTCGATACTTTCAAGGTTTTTTTATTGTTGTATATCAATTAGACAAATTCTTATATACATCAGGTGCATGGGCGTGCGGCGGGCCGAACCCGCCCCGCCCGGCAGCCTCTCTTCTATTCCTAGCGCGACGCGCGTCATTAAAAAAAAAACCAATAACTTAAAAATGCTATATCTTGATATTTATAACTCGGAAAAATAAATAAAAATACCGTTGTGTTCGTCTCGAAGAGACGAATCAAACTAGATAGGTCATGATATGGTTTGATTTTAAAAAAAAAAACATATTTTTTTACACACAAAAGTTTGAGCTGCTCGTCAGCTTGAGATGTAACACTCTGTTCTGATAAAAGTAACAGTTTCATCTTCAAAAAGTAACACTTTTTACAGTCAAATGTAACGGCAATTTTACAAGAAAATTTAAATTGTTTGATAGTTTTTGTGGTTAGAAAAAGTAATATTTGAAGTGTAACAAAATGAATATATAATTATAATTTTCTATATAGATGAATGTAACATTTTTATTTAGTAAATGTTACTTTTCTTCTTTACAAAAAGAGTAAAAAATCGTCTATATAATCGAGTTGCATTTCAATTGTTACCTTCTCAAAAAAAAATGTTACATTTCAGATATAATGTTATATTTAAGAATATAAACTGTTACAATTGAGAAAAAAAATGTTACACTCATTTTTTATAAAATGTAAAATTAGTTTAGTTTGTTAATCTTATGTTAATTTTGAAAGAAAAAAAAAGTGTTACATTTGAAAAAAATAGTGTTACATTCCTTTATAAAAAGTGTGACATTAAAATCTTTATGCTATCTTTAATCTATTGCAGCAAAATTGTGGTACATTTTGAAAAAAAAAAAAGTGTTACATTTGAAGAAAAAAAAGTGTTACTTTTGTTGGGAGGAAAAAAAGTTTGGGTGGCAAAAAAAAAAAAAAAGGATCGGCTCCGTGCGCCGTCGCACGACGTGCGGCGGACGCCCAGGAGAGTCTCTCTATCAATATACCCTTATTAATGATAGTTGAGTATCTCTTGCACAAGCATTTAATTGCCTAGGTAATTGGTTAACTTTAGGGGTATATTAGACTTTTTCAATGCATTAATTGTATTTATTAAGAATTGTGCTAATGCTTAAAACAACATCTATTTTGAGACGGGTGAGTATAATTGTAATGACCAAAAACACTTATTTTGTCCACTGTTCTAAAAATCCTTCGCTTAGACCGCCTAGGCGCTAAGCGGTCACAGAACGCCGCGCCTAATTCAAATCCACCTAGACCAGATATTGAAAGATAATTTGCATTAATTTTCATTAAAATGCTGCGATTACCTTCAAATTTATCTAAAGCCCCATCTACAATTTTTAATATTAGTATTTTCAATCGAAAATTATATTAAATTTATTATTATATACATTTAAATTAATTGTTTGCATATTCCGGTGACATTTTCAACACTATTTCACCGAAATATTACAAATTATGTCTTATTCACGGCCCCGCCTAGGCCCCGACTAAGCCTCGCCTAGGCGTCTAGGCGCTAGGCCCAACTCCGGCGCCTAGTGACCGCCTAGCGATTTTTAGAACATTGATTTTGTCCATAATAAACACGCACCAACCACCTCAACCTCGATCTCACCCTTTTTTTTCCCTGCCCCCACCCCTACTATTTCTGTTGGAACAATTGATAAAACCCTGAATGCCTCGCTCAGTTTAGAATGAGATAGAGGAATAGATGAAGCGGAAGCGTTCAAGATCATTTACCTGTTGAATCCATGATGTGATCTTGAGGGAGAAGATGAAGAACAATTGTTAGGAATGTGTTCTTCTAAATGATGAATGTCTCTTTCAATTTCTCTCTTTCTCTTCTATCAAATGAAGATGATTATTAATGAGGAAACTAAAGATTCTAGCAGCCTTTAAGGGATGATGGAAGTCCCTTTATATAGTAGGCTTGGTGACATTTCATTTAGGGACCACACCTATTCACTTCTTAAGCAATGTTAATTTACCATTTTGCCCATCATAAATAGATAAATTACATTTCATGGATTCTACACATTGACTAGGTTTGACTATACTTTATATTAATGTTATAGTCATGATTTTATTAATGGAAGTATTAATAACTTGTGATGCAAGCCATTTTGATCCAACAATCTCCCACTTGGGTTGTAAAACAAGTTCTTCCTTTCAAATCATGAGTATAACATAAATGATAACCCTTATGTGCACTTTGTTGTCATCTATAACAATCTCGTCCATTAGCCATATAAGTATAGGACTAAAGGGGCAGTCATTGTAATTGATTCGCAACTAAACCCACTATAATCACATATACCAATCCAACTAAACGACATAGATCAAAAGTATAGATGTGTAGCATGGAACTTAATGAATATATAAACATATTCTCCAACTAGTCCAACTTTAACCAAATGAGATCAAACTTTAAAATTAATAGAACAATAAATTGAAGAAACAACACAAACTCCCACTATATTAAATGTTATCAAAAGTTGTTACACCCATATGAGCAACATGCTCGTGAAACACTAAAGGTGATAACGCCTTAGTAAACGGATCCGCTAACATAGAGTTTGTACCAATAAGTTGTATTTCTATTTGTTCTTTTTGTACCCTCTCTCTTACAACAAGAAATTTAATGTCAATGTGTTAGACTTTGACGAGCTCTTGTTATTATTGGAGTACAAAACCGCTGCCCTATTGTCACAATATAGCTTAATAGGTCTTTCGACGCTATCGACAATACGGAGTCCCTCAATGAATTTACGCAGCCATATAGCTTGATTGGATGCCTCGAAACAAGCAACAAACTCGGCTTCCATGGTAGAGGAAGTTACGAGTGTCTGCTTGGCACTTCTCCAAGAAATTGCTCCACCGGCTAATGTGAAGACATAACCAGACGTTGATTTACGGCTGTCTTGGCATCCAGCAAAGTCGGAATCGGAATACCCAATGATCTCAAGATGATCTGACTTTGAATATGTAAGCATGTAGTCCTTGGTGTTTTGTAAATACCGCATCACTCTTTTGGCTGCGACCAATGTTCTCTCCCCGGATTGCTTTGGTATCTACCAAGTATCCCAACAATAAAAGCTAAGTCTGGACGAGTACAGACTTGAGCATACATTAAGCTTCCTACTACTGATGCGTAAGGGATATTTTCCATATACTTGGATTCAAAATTACTTTTGGGACATTGATTTAGGCTGAATTTATCTCTTTTAGAAACAGGGGTGTCATGTGGTTTACAGTTTTGCATGCTAAACCTTTGTAATACTTCTCTATATAGGCCTTTTGTGATAATCCTAAAATACCCCGTGAGCGATCACGGTGAATTTGGATACCTAATACAAAAGATGCCTCACCAAGATCTTTCATTTCAAATTTATTTGAAAGAAATTTCTTAGTTTCTTTTAGAAGGTTCATGTCATTACTAGCAAGCAAAATATCATCCCACATATAAAACTAAAAATATAAATTTACTCCCACTGAACTTATGGTACACACAATCACCAATATTCGTTTCAAAACCAAAGGAAAGAATAACTTGGTTAAATTTGAGATACCATTGACGAGAAGCTTGCTTGAGCCCATAAATGGATTTCTTAAGTTTACAAACTAAATGATTAGTTTGCTCTGAATCAGTCACCATTTCTGGTTTCTTCATATAGATAGTTTCCTCAATGTCTCCATTAAGGAAAGCTGTCTTAACATCCATTTGATGAAGCTCAAGATCAAAATGTGCTACTAGTGCCATAATGATCCTAAAAGCATTTTTAGAAGATACCGGAGAAAATGTTTCTTTATAATCAATGCATTCTTTTGAGTAAATCCCTTAGCGACTAATCGGGCTTATATCTTTCCACATTACCTTGTGAATCCTTTTTGATCTTAAAGATCCATTTATACCCAACAGGTTTCACATCTTTAGGTAATGGGACAAGATCCCAAACATCATTATCTTTCATAGACTTTAACTCTTCATTAATGGAATCAATCCACTTATGAGAATTAGGAACTCTTAATGGCTTCATGGAAGGTGAGAGGCTCATCTCCCACTAGACCTAGGTGTCCTTCATTCTCGGCAAGATACACTTCATAATCATCCGATATTGCACTTCTTCTTACTCTATTGGATCTTCTTAAGGGCACCGATTCATCCTCATTTTGAGGTTGTTGAATTTTCTCATTATGATCAACGTTTTCATGTTGTTCAACATTTATAAGGGTTTCATTTTGAATCACATGTTCTTCTTGAATTTCAGGTGCAAGTACTTGATTTTCAATTGGAACTATGGAAAGAGGTATAGAAACTGATTCCATAGGAATGGATTCCTCTTCTTCAAATTCAAAATTATTCCTAATTTCCCCTCTAAATTCAACATTCTCAAGAACTAGCATTTCCCGTTTAAAAAGAGGTTCTAGTTTTCGGGTTGTAAAATTTATAGCCCTAGATCTCTCAGCATACCTACAAAGTAACTACTAACGGTCTTAGCGTCCAGTTTTCCCTCATAGGCTTATAAGGCCTAGCTTCGGCTGGACAACCCATACATGAAAATGATTTAAGGACGGTTTCTTATTGTCCATAATTCATAAGGGATTTTATTGTTAGTACCTTAGAGGGAGCTCTATTGAGAATATAGGCTGCGGTTTTCAAAGCATCGCCCCATAATGAGTGAGGTAAAGAAGTACAAGAAACCATACTTCTTACCATATCCTTAAGAGTTCTATTACGTCTCTCAGCTACACCATTCATGCTAGGCGTACCCGGCATAGTGTATTGAGGGACAATCCCACACTCTTCAAGATAGCGAGCAAAAGGACCCGGACGTTGTTCTCCCGAACCGTCATTCCGACCATAGTACTCCCCACCACGATCGGATCTAACGTTCTTAATAGTCTTCCCAGTTGATTTTCAACTTCGGCCTTATAAGACTTGAAAACGTTCAAAGATTGAGATTTATCATGAAGTAAATAAATGTACCCATATCGAGAGTAATCGTCTATGAACGTAATAAAATATTGTTGACCATACCAAGAAGGAGTAGAAATTGCCCACAAATATCCGTATGTATTAGTTCTAAGATACTTGATGCTCTCGATGATACTTTTCTTTTCTTGTTTGTAAATTTTCCTTTTAGGCATTCAATGCAAAAGTCATTTTTCGGAATATCAAGCTTATTTAAGATTCCCTCGGACACAATTGTCAATTTCTCCTTTTGGAGATATGACCTAAACGCCTATGCCATAAGGTATAAGAATTTTCGCTTGAAAACTTTCGCTTTTTAGATTTTGTTTCATTGTTATGGGACTCATTTATTGTTTGAGTTGTTAAGCAAATAAAGATTATCACTACTTGATAAAGTACTAGTACCAACAATAATGGAATTAAAATAAAGATCACATCTATTATTTCCAATGAACAAGAGTAACCCTCTTTGTCCAATACTGTGATAGATATTAAAATTCCTTCTAAACGAAGGTACAATGAATGTATTATTTAATACAAAATAATAACCGGTACTTAACAATAACCTAAGGTCCTATGCCTATTACTTCAACCGGGTTCCCAGCTCCCATATAGATGAATCTCTCATCTTCACTGGGTCTTCGGTAATTCAGGCAACCCTACATAGACATACTTATGTGAGTTGTTGCACTAGAATCCAACCCATGTATATGTAGGAATTGAAACTAAATTAGCCTCAGTACAAACAAGACCAAACGACATACCTTTCTTAGCACGCCATGCGTGATACTTAGGGCAGTCATACTTCATGTGCGTAGGGTCCTTGCAAAAGAAGCACTTCTTTTCCTTACGATCATCAGATGATCCTTTAGGCTTCTTATTGCTTGTTACCGCAATTTTCTTCCCTCTTCTCTTAGTCCCATGAGAAGAGGTGAATGCTAAATGAGCACCTTCAATTTTAGGTTGCTTCAACCTATCTTCCTCTTGTGTCACATGTGAGATTATTCATTAATATCCCACTTGTCTTTCTGACAATTTATAGGTCACCTAAAAGTGACCAAACTGAGGAGGAAGAGAAATCAACACTAAATGGACGAGAAGATCTTCCGATATGTCTAACTTAAGTCCTTTTAGTTTAGTTGATAAGTGAAGCATTTCTAAAATATACTCCCTTAAGTTCCCGGTACCCTTGTACTTCATGGAAACAAGCTTTCTTAAACAAGAACTTGTTTCCGACTTTTCGCTTTTGGCAAAGCGCCGTTCAAGGGTCTCAAGAAAGGTTTTAGCATCAACGTCCTCGGGGACACTGTTAAGAAATGCCTCCGGGACGACATTTTTCATGATCATAAGACTTACGCGATTAGAGCGTTTCCACTTCTCAGAGTTCAAGCGGTCCTCAACGGTGCTATCTTCACTAAGAGGAAGAGGAATAGGCTCCCTAAATGCGAGGTCTATGTCCATGCAGCCCAAGACCATAGTTATTTTATTTTTCCAAGTTTTAAAGTTTGTCCCATTAAGCATTGGAATATAACTCATCGCAGCAGTTATGGAAGAAGCATTAAGTAAATATGTTGGGAGTTGAGAACAAAAGAATGAACACAAAACATTTATAAGAAACTACATAATAAAATGATTAATTATATCAAATGAAATCCATCACAAGACAATTAACATGACATCAAAACTAATCTTTGGATTGCGAATTGATTCATAAATAATTGACTTAGATGACAAGTAATTTTAAACAGTATTTTAATCAAATGCTTAATCTTCCTTTGGGTAATCTTAAGCATTTGAGAAAACAACTTAATGTTCATCTTATTTGTCATCACATGAATACTTAAATCTAGTCAAATATCAAGATCTTCTTTGGAAAATTCAAGACATTTACATATTAATTCAAATATTCAACACTTTACAATTTTTGGGTTTTAATAACGTTAATCACTTAGGCGATAATATTATTTAAACAATGAATAAAATTGTCAAAGCATATAATTAATCAAAAAAATAAAATAATAATAATTATGGTTTGAAAAAAAAAAAAATGTTTTGTTAAAAAAAAAAAAAAAGAATAAAATTGACCTAGTAAGCATAATATGCTTAAACGGCACATCTTAATTGATGTCCTTTCATTTCCGAAAACCGACGCACATGTCAGCATAATTTGCACCAAGTCCATGTTCCATTAATTCATAAAAGCAATCATATTCAATGAACTAAAGGTACAAAGTAAAGCACACTTTCAAAATTACTAACTGAAATTCGCCAAACCGAATCCACAAAAAAAATAGTATGCCAATAATTACGGGTCAAGCAAGTAGATCGATATGGTATGTACTTAAAACATAAAACCACGCTATTTAGGATAATCTTGCTTTAAATAAATGGACTCAAGTAAGTAGATCCTCATGTTATGTACTTAAAACATAAAACCATGTTATGAAGGGATAGTCAAACTTGAACCATTGAGTTTATTTAACAAAACCTTTTCAAACCATTTTTTCTGAAATTTAGATGATGATTATTAGCACTATATGAATGAATTAGAGTCCTTAATAACATCAAAAAATTAATGATTCAACAGAAAAATGAATCAAAAGAAGCGTTTTTAAGGTTTTCTAAAAAGAACTCAATCTCAAACAAAATGAACGGGCTCTGATACCAATTGTTGGAACAATTGATAAAAACCCTGAATGCCTCGCTTAGTTTAGAATGAGATAGAGGAAGAGATGAAGCGGAAGCGTTCAAGATCATTTACCTGTTTGATCCATGATGTGATCTTGAGGGAGAAGATGAAGAACAATTGTTAGGAATGTGTTCTTCTAAATGATGAATGTCTCTTTCAATTTCTCTCTTTCTCTTCTATCAAATGAAGATGATTATTAATGAGGAAACTAAAGATTCTAGCACTTTTAGGGATGATGGAAGTCCCTTTTATATAGTAGGCTTGGTGACATTTCATTAGGGACCAACACCTATCACTTCTTAAGCAATGTTAATTTCCCATTTTGCCCATCATAAATAGATAAATTACATTTCAGGGATTCTACACATTGACTAGGTTTGACTATACATTATATTAAGTTATAGTCATGATTTTATTAATGAAAGTATTAATAACTTGTGATGCAAGCCATTTTGATCCAACATTTCCCACTACACTAGTCCCCGTCCATCTCCACTTTCTCCTTCTGTTGAAGTCATGTCTCGCATCAATTTGGAGAAAATAATTGATCTAGTATATAGATTAGATAGCATCACTCTTTAACATGGCATTTTAAAAGGGATGATGACCTAATTCTAATATGGTATCAGAGATGGCCCAAGTTGATGATGAATTTGTACTGTGTTGGGTTTGAGTCGATGGTCATGCTGGCATGTTAATAATCCACGGGTACAGTCGAAGTTCATGCGGGCCTACATGTAAGGGACCGTGTTGACGTCCCATTTGTCCCACATCAACTTGGAGAAAATAGTTGATCCAATAAATAGATTAGATAACCGCACCCCTTAACAAAGTATTTTAAGAGAATGATGCCCAAATTCTAAAACCTTCCCTCCCCTGTCACGTTCTTCATCTATAGCATCACAAATAAGTTATTGGTAACTTGACCCAACATCCTAAACATCAATACGTTTTGATCGATTGTGTGTGAGGTGAAGAGGAACCACAACTGAAATATTGCCTAAGGCATGTGGAAATCTATCAATGGAAATACTTGGAAGAGAATAAGTAAGTCTTGCCTAGTGATGAGTTATCACTCAACCATAGCAAGCACTAACAATGGCGGATCCAGGAGTTTTTAAGAGCGGGGATCTAGGAGTTTTTAAAAGTGGGTGTATAAATTAATTTTACAAAACAAAATGTTAAACGTGAAACTTGAAACTTGAACTTAAAACCACATGGTCTAAAATCATAGAATTAGAGATGGGTCAGAAGGAGAGAGGCTCAAGTGAGAGCATGGGCTGAACTGGGCCGGTAACAGACTGTATTGGAAGTTCGACCTTAAAAAACGGACATTGTAGAAGAGGTGATAAAGGGCTCATGTAGAAGCAGAGCGTAACCGATCAGGGCCACTAATTACTAGGCATTTTACTTGTTTCAAACTTCAAAGGGCTCACATAATGTCTATAATATGAAAAATGTGTACAAATATTTATTAATATCTTTTTTTTTTAGATGAATTTGGAAAATTAAGCTAACTATGTCCATAACAATGAGCACAAACTTCTATTTTGGGCGTCCCATTCAAATGGGCACATTACTAAAAATGGGAAGAATCTTTACTATTTATCCTACTCATTCTCTCTCCTACTTTACTTTTACACTCACAACATTTACACTTTCTCTCTCCCACTGACTTTTCATACTCACAAACATTTATACTTTTCTTAATTCTTGTGCAAGAGTCATTTTGTGCCCATTGTTATAGGACTGAGGGAGTATAGTCTAACAATGGTCAGCAGCTTTCGCACGACAAAGATGCAAACCCTATAGTGAGAAGTAGAAAGAAGCTAAAGGATATTGAAATTTTGTGAATTATTGTCTTATAAAAACTACTGATTAAACTACTACACTTTTTCTAGTTATGAGTATTTTTATTAAGAGTAATTATGGAAAGTAAAATCATGAAACATAAAAAATATTCAAACAAAATGTTTAAATATTTATACATATATATATATTTTTTTTGAAAGAATGTTTAAATATTTATGAAACTACAAAAGAAAATAATTTTTTATTTTAAATTGAAATGAACTTTCTTTAAGAAAAGGGAAAAATATAGTAATACATCTTTGATCTCAAAATAAATATTTTTAAAATTAAATAATATTTAGATACTTCACTGTCCTGAAAAGTTTGTCTCATTTTGATTTTATGATCTACACAAATGAATTTTGAACAAACATTCATGTCAATCTAATCATCTTAGTAAACCTTTAAAAATTGTAATTCATAAATCATCAAGTGATAAACTAATAATAATTTTTATAATTTCATTGTGATCACTAGATTGACATTGATGTATGATCAAAGTTAACATGTGTTTGTCAATTATAATTTTAATGAATTTTCAATAAAAATATGGACCTGTGCATCGCACAGGTGGAACCCTAGTAAGAGTAATAACAACAGATACTTGAGTTCGAATTTGAGGTTAAAGGGTTCTGTGAAAATTAGAAAACATTGATGATGGATAGGATATGATGTTGTTTTTTTTGTTTTTTTTTTTGAAACCAAACACATATAATATCATTAATGATATGAAATAAGATGGCACTCCACAATAGTCGGAGACTCATCTCTAAGTTGATGATTTTTACATACACTTGCGATCATCCACAAACTGTCCGCTAGAATGAAAAGGCCTAGCTCATCTTGTACATTGAAGCCCAACCTTGAACCAATTTTCCATTGGACGCCATTACCAAGTGATGCGCAAGTGCTTCTCCAAGCATAACTTGGACACGACCCAACAATGACCTTCAGATAATCCCTAAATGGAAATAATTTGGCGTTGAAAACACGACAATACAACGCACTTGGGTCGGCAATAAATTCCCAACCAGGCGTCTCAAACATTGAAACAAGAATAAATACAAACATCACATATAGGCTCTCAACACAATGGAGAGAATGCAAAGGCTCTCGACGAAGGAGAGAAGACAAAGGCTCCCGACAAAGGGGAGAAAGCAAAGGCTCCCTACAAAGGAGAGAAAACATGTAATACAACGGAAAGTGAAACAGATTGATTGCACGAGAGAATTGATAACGGGACAACCTTGATTCCTTGCGGTGGATGAAGTAAATCAATGGGGATTGTGTCATCGCTCCGTCTCTAGTTTGATCTTATTAGAAATCCATAAAATTACAAAGAAAATGAAATTACAATCAACAACACAATAATTTGTAATGTCAATAAATTGAAATTACAAAGAATTGTGATGTTGAAAACGATTTTTTTTTTTTTTTTTTTTTTTGTTTGGAATATTTCGGATATGCAGAGAGGGATATGATGTGTTGGTAGTTGCCATTATTAGAGAAATAAATTATCTTGGTATGATATCAACTGTCAACAAAGTGGTAGTTTTGCTATGAATGAAAGAAATCGTACTAAAAAGCGTAGCGGCTAATTGGCTGGCTGGTCAATAATGGCGTCGTAAAGTCATACTCTCCGATTCTTTCTACACTGACGCGATCTTTTCACGAGTCTCCGTAATTTCTACGCTAGAAAATCCATAAGCATGCGTCAATTTTTTTTATTTTATTTTTATTTTTTTTATATTTTGATCATTCAATTTTTTTTAAAGATATAAATACATAGTTTCTATCCATGTTATGTTTATGCATATTTAAGTTTAAATTGGAGAAATGAGAATAATTTTTTAAGATAATGAAAAACACCAAATGAAAAAATCAATATTAGAAATATTAAAGATTCTTGTTATTTTGGGCAGTTCACGAGTATTTTAAAGATTCTTGCTATTTTGGGCAGTACACGAGTATTAAATACTGCTTAAATTAAAATCTCTTTTATCTACGTTAAATATATCAAATACTATCAGTAATCCTTTTTCCATCCACACAATTATTGGCCATGGATTGGTATGAGAATCAAATGAGTTTTGGACTAAATTCTTGAGGGAGTTGGTTTTGGGGGAAACTAGTTCCTCCATAAGTTATAAAAAGTCATGTTTTTTAACCCTTTTTAAACCCTAAAAGGCCTAAACCCTAAACCTTAAACTTTAAACCCTAAACTTTAACCCCTATAAAAACAGGACTTTTTATAAGTTATGGAGAAACTCCCCCAAATTTTCTCTTCTTGAGGAATTAATACCTTTTTTTAAGAATATTGAACCCCCTCAATAATAAAGACAAATACTTATATGAGACTGTCTAACATACGACTTCAGCATAATAAAAAAGAATGTATACGGATTTCTTACGTTCATGAATACTCCCTCCGTCCCAGCTCACTTGAGACTTTTTGACCAAAACTGGTCAACTTAAGGTCGGTTTTTGACCATACTTTATTAGATAAATATTTTATGTTCCAAAAACTTTTTAAAAATTGTTATTGAGAGGATTTTTAATGGTGGTCATTTTACATTTTTTAAATTTTTGTTCGGATCATAAATATTTCTATAAAGTGTTGGTCAAACCGACCTACCAATTTTGGTCAAAAAGTCTCAAGTGAGCTGGGACGGAGGGAGTATACCCCTTTGAGGATTAAATTTTTTTTTTTTTTTTTTTAATTTGAGACTCACTAGCATATGACACTTCTTCACCGTCTCAGATCATTTAACTTGGTTCACTAAGCTAACAAGTCAAACGTCTTAGTATATTAGACATGACTTATAGACTAATTGACTTTTACATGGACTAGGAAATAATGCTACAAAATCCAAATTTTCGGGACCATGTGTGTGTGCTCATCCCCCTCAGTTGACTTAATGTTGTCATCATTTTTATTTATTTATTTTTTCTTTTTTTAATATGACTTGGGAGGGTAAAGATTATCCAGAAACTACCATCTCTAGCCACACGCACAAAAATAAATACTCCCTCTATCCTGAAAAAGATAGTCCCGTTATGACTTTTTATGGTCAACAAAAATAAGTTTTGACCAAATATTAGTGTCAATTTAATGATCACAATGAAATTTTAAAAATAGTTATTGATAAATCGCTTAATGATTTATCAATTACAAATTTTAGAATTTCACTAAAATGATTTGATCGTCACCACTGGTTAGTCAAAGTTCATTTTTATTGATCATAAAAAGTCAAAATGAGACTATTTTTCTAATACAGAGGGAGTAGTAATGTGAGACCAATAAGAACAAAAGAGAGAATTCATTCAAATGTGATAAAAGATAACAAGTAGCTAGTACAACAAACAACAAACACTCTTAGACACTCTCTGAAAATCACAAGAACTCATCAACACTCTCCTACCTCTACATTACATTATTTCATTAAAACAGGACCCAAATCCGAAGCCAAAAAGCACAATCCGCCTACTCGGTCTTGATTGAATTAGCAACATCGATGACAAACCGATAACGAACATCACCTTTAGCAAGACGTTCCATTGCAGTATTAAGATAATCAATGGGGATAACCTCAATATCAGCAGTAATGTTATGCATAGCCGAAAAATCAAGCATTTCTTGAGTCTCCTTCAACCCTCCCATTGCACTTCCACCCACAATTTTCCTCCCCATAATCAAAGTATGCACCATTAGATCAACTGGCTTGTCTGGTATCCCAACCATAACAAGCTTCCCATCTGGCTTCAAACACTGAATCAATGGCACAATCGGATGAGCAGCAGAGACGGTGTCAATAATCCCATCAAGCGAAAACGCTGCAGCCCCCATTTCTGCAGCATCTTTGCTGTTCAAGAAATTCACAGCCCCAAGAACTTCAATTGCTTCCTTCTTCTTCGCTGGAGATGTGCTAATAACTGTGACATTAGCACCAAACGCCTTGGCCATTTTGACAGCAACATGGCCTAGTCCACCAAGACCCACCACACCAATGCTCATACCGGGCTTGTCGAGTCCAAAGTGTTTGAGGGGGCTGTAAGTAGTGATTCCTGCACAAAGTAAAGGTGCACCTGCATCTAAAGGAAGGGTTTCTGGCCAACGAAGAACGAAGTGCTCGTCTGCAACCATGTGATCGGAGTAGCCTCCTCGGGTTATGGTTCCATCGTAGTATGGGAAACCGTATGTTTGGATTTGTTTAGGACAGTATTGTTCAAGATCATTAGTGCAAGCTCCACATGAATGACATGATCCTACAATGCATCCAACCCCTACAATGTCCCCAACTTTGAATTTTTGTACTCCATTGCCGACTTCTGTCACTTCACCCACAATTTCGTGCCTGCATAAATGATATTGTTCAATACATTGATACTATAATTCAAATTCAAGATCGATTAATATAAATGGATAAAGAAAGAAAAAATACCCAGGGACAACGGGGTAAGAACTCATCCCCCATTCATTCTTAGCCATGTGAAGATCAGAGTGACAGATTCCGCAATACAACACCTTGAACCTGACATCCTTCTCCCCAGTTGCTCTGCATAAACCAAACAACAAACACCTTAGACGCACAATCAAAAACTAAGATCTTACACAAAAAACCAGAGTAACAGATGAATCTGAGATCTGGGTATGAATCTTTTGATGAAAATGAAGAGAAAAACGTGAAGTTGAAGGAGGGAAACAGTTATGAAATTACCTTCTGGAGAAGGTGAAAGGGGTGAGGACACCGGTGGTGTCATGGGCGGCGTATCCGACGGCCTTGATTTGGTGCTCTGTTTCTGGTGTCTTTGCCATTCCAAATTTAGTTGACTTTTGATTTGATTATGGCTGGAGAAAGAAAGAACTGAGACAAAAGAAGAAATTGATTGAATGATGAATTGGGATTGGAGGAGTAGATAGGTATTAAATAGAAGGGAATCGGCGCGTAATTAGTGCTGCGCATAGGCGACTAAATGGCTGGCTGGTCAATTTCGACAAGCCGATTTTTTACCGAGTTTCCACAGTCTGAACGTGGAAAGAAGGGCGCTAAAATTTGTCAACGGGCAAATGCTAGGGGTACAAAAGAAATTCACAAAATGATGGATATAAAGTGAGGTGATGATATTTCATTGGTTGTATCGATTGTGGATCCGACACACTCTAATAAAAAACATCAATAAAATTTTGACACACCATTTTGTAAGCCATATTTTGTGGCACTTTTTTGTGACTTTATATTTATCCTTTGTCAACTGTTTTGTCATTCAGTCATTAGTCATTGTAGATCCTTGATATGGAAAGTATGAATAATTTAAAGGGTTAATTACAAATTAGGGCCTAAAGTTCCTCAATCGGGGTCTGACTTTTTTATTTTAGCGATTTAGGGCCGTATTGATATTTTTTGTCCTGATTAGGGTTTTCTGACGATTTCCATCAAAAACACCGTTAAGTGAACATGTGCGTTGCATGTGACTTTGAGTGAAGGTATTTTTGTCATTTCAGATGAAAATCATTAACGAATAAATTTGAATAATAATTTTAGTTTATTTTATTATTCAATGCTGCGATAGAACGTCGGCGGTGTTGGTTGATGAAGTTCAACACTAAACGGGTATAGCAAAATGAGGGGGTGATGACAAATAAAGGGAAAGTTGATAAATATAGCAGCCGCAGACAGCTTGATACATATTGAAATAAAACTGAACCATAAAACAAAAATCCAACAACTTGAAGTGCAGATTTCACTATGCAATAAGGTAAAGATAAATGATCTGCATGTGTATCTATTACATATTCGACTTTGTACACGCAGCACCAAGCGAATTCGCAACATCAATGACAAACCGATAACGAACATCAGATTTCAGAAGACGCTCCATCGCAGTATTAACATAATCAATCGGGATAACTTCCACATCAGCGGTAATATTATGCTTGGCCGAGAAATCAAGCATCTCTTGTGTCTCTTTCAACCCTCCAATCGCACTACCAGCAACAATCTTCCTCCCTGAAATCACATTAATAACCCCATTTTCACATTACCATTCAAAAACGTCAAAAAAAAAAACCTTTACTGAAAACAAGAATTTGGGGCATGTGCAGTCAGACTGCCAGTACAGAAGTCCAGATAAATTGCTTACCTAAAAGCAAAGGGAATACAGGAAGCTCAAGAGGCTTCTCCGGAGCTCCAACCATAATAAGCTTCCCATGCGATTTCAGTACATTGATCAATGGTAATATAGGATGAGATGCAGAGACTGTATCAATAATCCCATCTAACGTTCCGGTCACAGCCTTAATCTCTTCCGGTTCACGGCTATTGACAAATTGATCCGCCCCAAGCCCTTCAATCGCTTCCTTCTTCTTACCAACAGAAGTACTAAAAACAGTAACTTCAGCACCAAATGCCTTAGCCATTTTAACAGCTACATGGCCAAGTCCACCAAGACCTACAACACCAACTTTCATGCCTGGTTTATCGAGTCCAAAGTATTTTAAAGGACTATAAGTAGTGATTCCTGCACATAGTAAAGGTGCCCCTGCATCGAGAGGTAAGTTTTCTGGCCAACGGACTACAAAATGTTCGTTTGCTACCATGTGATCGGAATAGCCTCCGTATGTTTAATGTTCCGTCTGAGTTGGGGAACCCGTAGGTGAGTATTTGTTTTGGACAGTAGTTTTCAAGGTTGATGGAGCAGTTTTCGCACGAGTGACACGATCCGACCAAGCATCCGACCCCGACTTTGTCACCAATTTTGAATTTTTCGACTTTGCTCCCAACTTCTGTCACTACCCCCACAATTTCATGCCTGCATAAATCGGAGCAATCAATATATGTGTATCGAGTTCTAATGCAAACTTGCAGTCTGCTATACTAAAACTGCTTAAAAGTCAATACTTTCCAATCCGTTTGTCAATGTCAAAGATGAACATTAGTGTTGTTGAAATGGAGTTACGTACCCGGGAACTACGGGATAAGTAGTGAAGCCCCATTCGTTCTTGGCGAAGTGCAGATCAGAGTGACAAATCCCACAATACAACACCTTGAACCTCACATCTTTCTCCCCCGTTTCCCTGCATAATCCAAACACATTCCACAAATATTTGACTACTCACCCATACATAAACATACACTCGATTTGAAGAGTCAAGCTACACCGTAGTTTCCAAGAACACATACACAGTTACACATACATATACACACAATGAAACTAAAAACAGATCCTAAAGAACTCTCATCAAGGTGTCGTTAGTTTTTCTTAAATGTCAAGTCATTTGTTGTTTTTACGTGTCAAGTCATGAAATCTGAATTCTCATCTGCAGCTGTCTGAATTATTTAATAAGAGGCACCGAGGCTGACTGATTTCTGAATTATTCAAACACAGTCTCAAACACACAATGAAACAAGATTAGGATTTTGATGACGGGTACCTTCTGGAGAAGTTGAACGGAGAAAGAACGCCGGAGGTGTCATTTGCAGCCCAGCCGGTGGCGGCCACAGGGTGCTCTGTTTCAGGTGTTTTTGCAGCTGCCATAATACTGAATATTTATTTTTGGGTGTTGGATTGAATTTATTGTGGCTTATGAATGAATAATGATAGCTATGTGTGTACAAATAAATAGGCCAACTTTGCCGTATTGTTATTCACATTTGCTAGCGGTTCATTGTGCAATTACATGGGTGTTTCCGTTATCATCTTCTTAAAAAAATAATTTCTTTTTGACGCACTTTCAATTTTTTTTATTTTTTTTTTATGCTGATTTTTTTCATTGTTAAATAAGTTAATTTTTAACGCACTATTGGATGCATGTTTTCAACTAATATACTCTCTCATCCACAAAAAAATGTTCAATTTCACAAGTCATAGCTTATAATAAAACAATATTTTAGTTTGTACATGGTTAAAATAATAATACAATCCAATTATTTCCTTAATCTGTTATAAAATAATTATCACATTTTTAATTATGAAAAGAAGTTTGGTGTAGTTTTTACTCTGTTACAGGTAATGTAAAACCGAGTCGATAAACTAAATAATAGTTTGACAAGTTTGGATACATTTTTTTAAACAAAGAAATATTTATTGTTACTTTGGAAAGTGATAATATTTAATAATAAAACAAAAAGGAAAGCAAAGGTCGATATACTCCCTTCGTCCCAAAATGATCTTCATGTTTGACTATTCAAACTTTTTAAGGATATGACCACTTGTTTCACTAACCATGTTTTGGTTGTGCGCTTTTAAATCCTAGATTGTAGAAATGAGCTATAAAAACTTTTTGGGACAATGAAACATGGCAAATGAGAAGATATTTTGGGACGGAGTGAGTATTTATTTGTGAAAAGAGTATTAAGGAAAATATTTTTCTTTGGTGGTACTGTAGATTAGTTGTCAACCACTTTCAATTATATAGTGATGATTAGTGAACCCTTTAATCATGCATATTATTTTACATTAATCATGCACACTAGTTTACAAAAAAAAAAAAAAAAAGAGAGAGAGAGAGACAAGAAGTAGGAGGAATCACTAGCAGCATAAATTACGACAAGAAGAGAGTTTTAAGAAATCAATTATAGTTTATGAGTTTGGCTAATGTACTTCCCTGTCATATGTTGTAATGAGGCACTTATAAAATAAATGATGATTAATGGTAGGTATTAGAAGTTAAAAAGTAAGCCTTACCTTCGGTGAGCGCTAGGGTTCGATCACTCTCGTCTCTTTCTGACATGGACATCGTCAAAATAAAAAAAATTGTATAATGTCATGGCCAAATACAACATTTCACAATGAATAGAAAACAATTAACAGATAAAGAGAATGTATAATTTATTCCTAAACTTTGGTATAATTTTCACTTTGTGACAGAAATATGACAAATTCTCATATACGGCGGGTGCACGCCGTGGGACGGGCGGTCAACCCGCCCGGCCCGACCCACCCGCCCAGGTTCATTAAAAAAAAAGAAAAAAAAAAAACTTTAAAATGTCATATCTTGTGATTTATAAGTCAATTTTTTTTAAAAAAAATACCGTTGTGTTCGTTTCGATGAGACGAATAAAAATACATAGGTCATGATATGGTTTATTTTTTTTAAAAAAAATACATTTTTTACACACAAAACAAAATGATCTGCTGTCAGCTGAAAATGTAACACTCTGTTCTGATAAACGTAACACTTTCATCTTAAAAAAGTAACACTTTTTCTACTGTTAAAGGTAACATCAATTTTAAAAAAAAAAAAATAGGTTTGCATTTCAATTGTTACTTTCTCAATAAAAAATTGTTACATTTCATATATAATGTTACATTTAGGAATATAAACTCTTACAATTAAGAAAAAAAAATGTTACATTCATTTTTTGCAATTGGGGTGAATCTTTATGTTATCTTTAATCTATTGCATCAAAATTGTGGTACATTTGTTTTGAAAAAAAAGTGTTACATTTGAAGAAAAAAAGTGTTACATTTTCGGTATAAAAAGTGTTACTTTTGTTGGAGGAAAAAAAATTGGGGTGACGAAAAAAAAAAAAAAAAACAGCAAAAAAAAAAAATCGGCTCGTTGTACGCCGTACAACGGCCGCACCAGAGACCCGCTCCAGAAATATACCATTCATAAACTATAATTGATTGCTATAAGGATATATTTCGCTGTAACTACTAACAAACTTGCCTCAACATATTTATAAAAAATAGACAAATGAAAAAGAAAACTACTAAAGTGATCACTCCAAGAAGTATATATTCTACTACTCTGTGTTTAGTTCACATCGAAGAAGGCTGTTCCAAACGAATGTAGTCATACATGAGTCCGTAAAATTGACTTCCCGTTTCAGTCTGCGACAGATAGATCGAGTTACTCCCATCTTGAAGCAGATAATTTGGGACAGCAATACTGAAAAGGCGATATAACCCGTGAATTCCATGTCTGGCGATTATGTTTTCCCTCCCTAAGTGACCAGTTCCAAAGATACGAGGTCCATATGGATCGTTGATGCGAACCTTTAATAAAACACCGACATAAAAGAAAAAAAGATTAGCACAAAACCTATTAGTAAGACTAGTTATATGGCCAAGGAAAAAAAAAACGTACTTGAAGTTTAGCAAAATTTGCGCCTGCAATTGCCAGTTGTAGTGTATAGTCTCCAGCCACAACGTGGTCAATATCAAATAGAATTTGCCATGTTGTCTCTCCAAAAGTGTTATTTCCTACATATCTACAAAGAATGAAAGTTAGCACAAGGGGAATTCCAGGGTGAATTTATGTCTATATATGGGTTTAAGTGCACCCACTGAATCACATGTTGTGTCTAGCTCAATGGAAAAGTCAGCGCATTTTTATATTACGATTGGGAGTTCAAGTTCCATAACAAGCATTTTTTTCTTCGCAATTTAAATTTTTACGCATTATAATGTAATTTATGCACTCACTTAAAAAGTGTTCTGGATCCGCCTCTGAACACACGCAATGCACAAAAATGGGAAAAGGAAATGAATTATTCTATGAATATTACCTGTTAACCTGAGCAAAGAACCAGTCTTTTTGATAAGAACTGGAATTAACGTCGTAGACCAAATCGTTATAAGGATATAGTTCTCCGTACCTACTCCATAATCCATATTGTCTAAACCTGTATGTCAAAACAGCATTAGTTCTCATAGTTAATAATGTGAGGTAGATTATGGAGAATAATGTGTGATTATTTATGATACTCCCTCCGTCCCAGAAAGATAGTCCACCTTTTTTGGTTGTTACTACGAGGGAACTTTGAGCAGTTATAAATGCTACTTATAATTATGTTAATGTGAATCTAAAAATTGATATTAATAGTATTTATAATGGTGTATCAAGAACAATTTCAAAAATTTCATTAGAATAATTAAAAGTAGCCTTAATTATTACTCAAAGTTCCTTCGTAAAACCCATGAAAATAGGGAGACTATCATTCTGGGACAGAGGGAGTATTTTTTAAGAGAACTAACTTGTCAGATTCCAAATATAATGGATTCACTAGAGATGGGGAAGGATCGGGTATGTAGAACTCTGCCGCTTTTCGATCAGGGATGCCAATTTCCCATAATGTAGGACCACTTCTTGGAGGCTGATATACTAAATTACCCATATCAAATTTACTTCCTGTTTATCAAGAACATACGAATCAAAATCATCAAGTTCATATCATTCATAACATTATATGAAAACTCATGACAGTATTAAAGAGATTATTCAATTTCAGCGCACCTGCATTTATAGTGATGTTATACTCGTACTGGTAATCTCCAATAAAACCAGGAACCCAAGCATTAAGGCTGTACTTTCCAGGTCGGATATTTTCGATAGAGAAATACCCTTGATCATCAGTTTGGTTCCAAAATTGATACCCCTGAGAGCAAAAATGTTAAAATTGAGCACGGGGAACTAATTATTAAGAACTTTGTAGTTAAAATGTGCTGTTTTTTTACGTTTAATAGTTTACCTTATTTTCTTCTTGCCATGATCCTACATCTCCGGGATTAGCCAACCCTATGTAAGCAGAGTTGGCAGGTATTAGGTCTTTGCTGATGAACCTAAACAAGTCAATTTATCAGTTTTTCTCCAAATTATTGGTTCATGAGGTTGAAGAAAAATATATTTTTTGGGGGGGTTAGGATAAGAAAATACCAGTCGCTGACTTGTAATCGACCACTGATCGTTCCACGACCGTCTGATTTCAGATAGTCTTCCGATTGTAGGAAATCATATGGCCAGCTTTCAGTTTCTTTGAGCATCTGATAAATGTCATAGTAGTAAAGACGAGCGACCTGAAGATAATATTTATGATTTCTTTTAATTTATGTATCGTAAAAATTACCTGTTGTTTGGCATCCGCCCAGAGTGTAGAGTAATCTTCTTGATCAGCAACAGAGTTTAAGTAGATGGGTACCGGGCCAAAAACCTTTTTCCATGGTTCTCCATTTCGAAATTTTAATATAAGCTTCTCTCCAACATAATGGCAACTAAAGAAATCCTGAATAGAATGTCCAAGAAAAACACAAAAAGAGTACGATAAAAAGTGTAATATTTGACTAAACACATAATGAGAAATTGAAAATCTACTAAATATCTAACATTGCCCCTCAAAAAATTTGAAATGAACTAGCTAAACAATATTTGGTTTCAAATTAGGGAGAAAAAGATGAAGATTGAAAGATAGTTTCTCTTACAGATAGTGCTGTAGGGCCAACATGAGACGTGAGTTCTTGCTTGAGAGGCCCAGCAATTTGAAACTCAGTACTTGGCTTTATAATCCAAAACCCGACGGACGGTGGTCCTGAGGAAATCCACCCATGTACCTTATTATCCTTGTTTTCAGTTGAGTATTGGTACTTGTCGTCCACCTGCGTATAATTATTACACAGTAACGAATCGGAAGCATTGAACTGAAATATCTTACTTAATAAAGGTTCTTAGCAGTTCAAAGAAAAAGCGATAAGATCATATACCTCCCCTCTGAGAGAAGGATTAGAAGGGTTTGTTAAAAGAACAGCTTCACCGTAGTCAAGCTTCAAACCATTTGCACGATCATTAGCTGATGGCATGATCCTTTGCCTTTGGTCTGAAACAGCCATGTAATGAAACCTACGAACCAGCGTATTCATTTCATTTTAATCAAATCTAGACAATAATTAATTTTCTTCCATTGGGAATAAATGTATACAAACTGTCGTTAATTATCTCGATGAAAAGAATAAATGAATTAGTGAGAAGTGCAAGGTTTACAAATCATCTCTAAGCTTGAATGCGATACGCCCTTCATCAAGATCATAGTCAGGCCATCCAGATAAACGTTCAAATATTGCGTACGTGTAGAAACCACTGTAGCCACGCCGGATTATGAACCTGGAAAGAAAATCAAACAAAAAAGAATTATAGTGGCAAGTGAAGCTACTCTGTTTTCTTTTTTAATTTAAAAAGAAAACATAATATGCACCTTTTGTCTATGTTAAGAGGAAGTGCATTGTTCATCGAAGCATCCCAAGTTCGTGTGAATGATATCTCGACTTGATCATCCCGTTCCGTAATAATGTTGAATTGAGTTGCAACTAGCCTGCCAATGAGCTCATCATGTTTTAGTTATCTAAAAATGTTTATATAGCAACAATATTATGAGATAATTAGAGTCAACGTTAACAGATCAACAATAGAGATTTGTAGCTGCTATAGCATTACTCTTATGATGAACTTACGTGTCGAAATGACTTGGAGGAGTAGCATCAGCCCATACCACATCCCAGTACCTACAATTTTCTTTCAGATGTTAATTTTGTTTCCTTTTGTGAGGATGAAATATCGAAGGTAAATAAAATTTCAGATGATTTTTTTTGAAATATATCATACAGCTTACCCTCTGTTTGTCGGCGGGTTTCTTGTTTCCAAAATATTATCAATACCATTGTATTCTATTCCAGTGATCTTCCCCGCGGGAACTAAGAATGTGATACTCATTATGCCGTTGCTGACCACAACCTGAAAAATGCATATTTACCATTCTTAAGTAGAAGTGGAAGGCAAAATTTCATGTAGATGATGGGGAGTTTGATTTTTGTTCTCATTTTCTCTATGTTTCTCCTTTTTTGGTGTTTATTGTGTTTCTTATGTTTACCAAATTTTCTTCCCACCTACTCCCTCCGTCCCATAACCATGTGCACAAAATGGGCTTTGCAAGGGAATTAAGGGATGAATAGTAGTGGGTAGTTGTTGTGAGTGTGAAAAGTAAATTAGGAGAGAGAAAGTGGGGTAGTGAATACTCCCTCCGTCCCGGAGTAAGAGTCATACCCCTCGTTTGCACGCTTATTAATAAATATTGGAAGTGATGTAAATGTTGTGAGTGTAAAAGTAAAGTAGGAGAGAGAATGAGTGGGAGAGAATAGTGAATTGATTGGTGTTGTGAGTATAAAAGTAAAATAGGAGAGAGAATGAGTGGGGTGAATAGTAAAGATTCTTTGCCATTTTAGGAATAAGACTCTTACTCTGGGACGTACTAAAATGGAAAATATGATTCTTACTCTGGAACGGAGGGAGTAGTATATTGATTGGTGTTGTGAGTGTAAACGTAAAGTAGGAGAGAGAATTAGTGGGATGAATAGTAAAGATTCTTTGCCATTTTAGGAAATTGTGACTTATCAATGGGACACCCAAAATGGCAATTTGTGCACGTAGTTATGGGACGGAGTGAGTATATATATCTTCTTTAAATTACTTCTTAGCCATCACAAATTTTTTATTTGCTTTTTTTTTCCTCACCTCTTTTCAATGAGGAGTTTATATGAGCTGACCCCCAAATCATTTTGAGACTAAGGATTTGTTGATGTTGTTAACGAGAGGATATAACATCATGTAATCTACAGTAAGCTACAATAACTAAGTAAAATGGATTAACAAAAATTGCAACTTTACGTGATCATCGTATTCTTGCAGGCTGACGGGAGGATACGCCATTTCATCTCCACCGGGAGGATGTGCCATGTCATCTCCACTGGGAGGATGTGCCATGTCATCTCCATTTGGAGGATAAGCAATTTCATCTCCATTGTTGTTCATCAAAGTCTTTCGGCTGCAAAAAAAAGACATAAACTGGCATCAGAGTAGGCACTCCCAAGAATGTCAGCTAGAAAAAAAATCTTCAAACCACCCATCTGTTTTCGGCTCTCAAGCATCGAGATTCAGCGAAAGCAATCAAATACTCTCGTTTTTGAATATCATCCTATCAATTAGCAGAGAACTAAAATATTATGTTTTAACACAAACTAGAGTAAGGTAGGTGTAGTTACTCAGAAATCGACGAAAAATCATATAAAGTAACTCAATTCCAGTATTGCTTTTAATGATTTGAACTTGATAAGGCCAGTGAGTTTGATTACGCACATAATAATCTATAGACAAAATAAAATCCCTAAGAATAAAATACAAGAAATTAACAGCACACAATTCTTCAAACAAATAAAATCTGCAAACACAATGCTTAGTTACCAGTTTCTTAAATTCTAATCGAAAGGGAAGGGATACGAGAATGTACCATCTACAGATATGATAGGAGGCTCTCTTGATTCGTCTCTGAATTACTAGCGACATTCACAGAGGCATTTTCGCAAACGACTTGTGTACAGTGCTAGGTTCAGCAAGAAGTTTGAATAATACGAAAATTATCTCCCTCCCGGCGATATTTGAAATGGAATTTGGATGTCGAATGTGGTGGTAACGATGATTTTGTGGTTGCCGCAGTGGAGGCGAAGGTATCTGTTGAACGGTTGTTTGGAGGCGGCAGGCAGAGTCTAAAGAGAGTGGAGAGATCGGCGACCGTCATTTGGTAGGGAGGTGGTGGAGAGCTAAGGGTAGGTCAGAAAGTAAGGTTGTTCGGCTGGTGGCGCGGCCTGCTTGACGATCGGTAAGTGTGGACTGTGGAGGCCAAAGGGGTGGGACTTGGGACGGAGGTAATAATTGGCGCTTTACTTTGGAAGTTGGTTTGGAACCGCTGGTGGCGTTTTCTACAATTTGCCGCCAAACAACACCCTCGTGATTGTGATGGCCAATTCTATTTGCAAGACACCATTGTGTACAAGGCACATGAATGCCTAAAATACCTTTACTCGGATACGCGCGTTTCGTGTAAACGTAAACGAAATAATGGGTTTATTTCGCACACTTTTACACGAAATATGGCAAAGGTAGAAGTTGTTAGTTTCGCTTGATTTTATACGAAATAATGCGTTGAGTTTCACCCAAGTTTACACGAAACATAATACATGCATTTCACCAACTTTTACACGAAATAACACGATGTATTTCACCTAATTTGAGAACCATTTCGTATGCCTATACACGAAATGTTGAGAACCATCTCGTGTAAAGTTCATACGAGTTACATGGAACCATCTCGTGTAAAGGCACACGAAACCCATAAGAACAACTCGTGTAAAACCACACGAAATCAACACCGACAGTTTCAGATTTTTTAACCACCAATTCGTATACAATTCGAACAATAAACCCCAAATAAAGCAATCAAACACAATTACAACAATGTAGGATCAAATTTAAACTACAATTAAGCATTATAAGATCGAATTTTAGGCATAAAAGTCAATTTAGGAATTGAAATTGAAAGTTAAGGTTATAAATTGATGGAGGGAGTGAGAGATGGATGGTTTTTTAAAATGAATGGATTTGGGTATTTTGGAGGTATATATATAAGGGTATTATAGTAAATAACTTATGCCTTGCACAAACTCATGCATTGCAAATATATACACCCCTTGTGATCGTGAGTAGGTCAAGAATTAAAAAAGGGTTAATGACAGATTAGGGCCTGAACTCCAGGGGGCGTCTGAAAGGGGCCTGGGTTTTTTTTTTCGCTAGATCAGGGCTCAATATCATAATTTTTCGGCAGTTAAGGGCTTTTTTACGGAAATCGTTAGAAAAGTCAGTTAAGTGTCATGTGCCGAGCACGTGATCATAAATCTGGATGAAACTGAAATGAAAAGTTGTAAAAAAGGGTCAAAGTGTAAATTTTAAAATTTGAAAGGTTAAATCCAAAACAAAACCCAATTTCATAAACCTAAAAAATATCCCCCCCTCTTCATTTCTCCTCAATCCATTAAACCCTCTGTCCATTTCGGTGTACACGACCGGCGGCTCTCTTTCCCCGGTGGCTCATCTTCTTCCTCCGGCGAACCTCCCCACAGCAAATCCACCACCTGGTAATATCCATATGGTTAACCCAACCGCTTCTTCCTCGTTTGGTGACTCTAAGTTGTTTGAATTCGTTGAATCAGTCGGTAGTTCGTGGCGGCAGACTGGGCACGAATTACGGAGAGTTAGCCAGGAAAGAATGCAATCGGAATGGTAGATGTTCTTACACGGCATTTCCCGAGCTTCGGAGCCTAGAGAGAAGGCTTCCTTACAGACGGCACAACGAGTTTCGGTGCTGACGTCTTCATCGGAAATCTTGATCCGACAAAGATTCGACAATGGCCTTCGAAGCCGGCGGCTGCTCCACCCTTCCCCTTTCTGATTTGCTTGTGTGTTGTATTTTGTGTGTGTATAATCCATTCTACCCAGCAACTCTCTTTTTTTATTTTTTATTTTTGATTTTTGATTTTTGATTACTTTTTGTTTATTTTAATTTGTATTGATTTTAGAATTATTGTTGTTGGTAGTGGTAGCAGGATGATAGTGGTGGTTAGTGGCGGCGGTGTTTGACCGGTGTTTGGCATGGCTCTGGGTGGTGGCGGTGCGGTGGTTGCGGTCTGGTGGTGGAGATGGAGTGTTGGTGTGGTGGTCCGGAGCTAGTGATGGTGGTGGGCTGGTGGAGAGAATGGTGATGATAATTTGGTTGAAATGTAAAATTTGAATTTTGAGTTTCATTAACAAATTTGACTGTAATAAGATTTTATATTTGAACAATTTTTAGGTAAATGATTAGTGCTTAATCATAAATGTTAAATCTCTTAATTCAATTTCATTATCACTTTTCATACTCATAATATTTCTTTTTTCTTAATCTCGGTGTAAAGTCAAACTAGGAACTTTAAATGGGGACGGAGGGAGTACTTGATTATTTAGAAAAATGATTACTCCCTCCGTCCCAGTTTAATGTTCTTAGTTTGACTATGCACGCTTATTAAGAAACTAAGGCAAAAATAAAGGAAATGAGTCAAACAAAAGTAGAGAGTGAAAGATATGAATGTCCAAAAACACTATTCATGAAACAAGTGGGTGATAGTAAGTTAGGTGAATGTAAAAAGTAATTTATTATGTTCATAGAATAAAATTTAAATTTATTTATAATTTTCTTTATTTTGAATTTATTATTTAGAAAATAATCTAAATCGTTTTATATTTAATATAACTATTAGATTAATTTGTTTAATAATTCTTTTTTTTAATAAATTTATTTTATATATGATAACTACTTATTTATTATATACATTATTATTTAGAAAAAGGATTATTTCTTTAGAAAAAATATTTATTTCATTTTTAAACCTTTGAGTTTCAAAAATTTCATATCTTTGAATCAAGTTTGAACGCTCATAATAGCTGAATTGAGTCGAGGAGAGAATGCGCTAACTGATTCAAGAAGAGACGCCTCTCGCCAAGAGCATCTCTGAATACTCAAAATTTCATATCTTTGAATCAAGTTTCATGAAACTACACAAGTTTTAGCAAAAGCGACTTGGAGCAACAGCCTCTATAACATAATATTACATACCCTTTACTCCAAAAAAAAAAAAAAAAAAGACACATTTATCTTTCACATTACAGTGATTGTATAACTTCCTAAATTTCTCTTGATTCTAATAATTGTATTTTTATTTTTCACCAACCAACGGGCCGAAGAGGGGGTTGCGGTTGGGATTTCGAACCGCTCCATCGGGGAGTTAGCTCCACCCAACGGTGCCGATTGGAGCCACCTCATTTTAGCTACACCCAATGGTGCCGATCAAGGCCACATGTGTCAAAAAATTGAAATCATCTTAGCCGCACACCCAATCGGCACCATTGGGTGGAGGGGTGGAGCTAACTTGGGTGGAGCGGTTCCGGATCCTTGCGGTTGTTAGGGAAAGACTGAATTAACTAGTAGATGGTATTTTAAAAATCTACAATGTGAATAATAAGAGGAGAAAATTTTGGGGGAAACTAGTTCCTCCATAAGTTATAAAAAGTCCTGTTTTTATAGGGTTTAAAGTTTAGGGTTTAGGGTTTCATGTTTAGAGTTTAGGGTTTCATGATTAGGGTTTACGGGTTAAAAACAGGACTTTTTATAATTTATGGAGGAACTAGTTTCCCCCAAAACACACTCTAATAAGAGTACTTTTTTAAAAAAAAAAAAAAAAATCCAATTTAAGGTACATATTCGTCTATCTTAAAGCAAAAAAAAATAAAAAATCCATGTGTTGAAAATTAGAAGTCTATTATGTGAATAGTAAAGGGTCTTGTAAATTTTTAAATGAGATAATAGTTGGTATTTTAAAAAATTAGTATATTTTCAACTAATTTTGTAATCAATTTATTAATTTGAATGTTTGATCGAGTGTTTCTCTTTAATTGAGTTGGAGGGAGTACTAAAATTTCTTGAAGGTATTTTGTATTTTCAAACAATCTTTAAATTAGAAAATGAACATCTATCTAAGAACAAAATAAGTCATAATTTTTTTTGGCTATATAATATTTTCTTAGTGTGTGAAAAATGTTTAGATTACTTTTAGACCATCTCCAATGGTACTCTAAAACTCTAAAAATAGAGTATTGTTTTACTCCAACGGTAATAGAGCAACTTTATCACTTGCTTCAAATTTGGTGCAAGGGATAGTACTGCACTATCCCGTTTTTTCTTTTTCTTTTTAAATATCCTTTTTTTGTTTTTCTTTTTCATACATATGAAAATATTTTACAATATAAAATTATATAACCTACTACTCCCTCCGTCCCGGAGTAAGAGTCCTACCCCTCATTTGCACACTTATTAATAAATATTGGAAGTGATGTAATTGTTATGAGTATAAAAGTAAAGTAGAAGAGAGAATGAGTTGGAGAGAATAGTGAATTGATTGGTGTTGTGAGTATAAAAGTAAAATAAGAGAGAGAATGAGTGGGGTGAATAGTAAAGATTCTTTGCCATTTTAGGAATAAGACTCTTACTCTGGGACGTACCAAAATGGAAAGTAGGGCTCTTACTCTGGGACGGATGGAGTATTAAATACTTATTTTCCCATTATACTCCCATTAAAAGTGATTTTTGATTACTTTTTAATTGATTTTGGTAATATAGTTTATCAGATTCATATAAGTGTGTGTATACAGAAGATAAACAATAGTAACATTTATAATGATTCTCTTAAGCAGAAGAAGTTCTTATGAGCATTATAAATGACGACCAACAAATAACATCAAAAATAATGTAAGCGATAAATTACAAAAAACAAAAACAAAAAATAAATAAAAATTGTATGGTTTTTAAATACTATCCGTAATTTATACCATCACAATTTTATATGGAAAAGATATGAAAAATGAACTCACTGTCCTGTCACTGAGCCGGCGAGTGTAATCATTAACTGAAACAAAATAAACAAACTGCATCGTCTTCCATGCAACTTCATGTTTATAACACGACCAATAAACCTGCATGCATCACCATATTAATTCAGAAAATAATTTCAAAAAGTAACTATATTTATCTTGACAGATGAATGTTCATTATATATTTAAAAAAACAATTATACGAGTGTTCTTTTTTTTTAAAAAAAAAAAAAAAGTCAGATTCCCGTCGTCCTAAAATAATAGCTCCGTTTCTCCTTTTCATTGTCTCAAAAAAATTAATGTCATTTTCAAAATAAAATTCAAACTCATTAAATTTTCTATACTTATAATGTAATCATAAAATATTTAAAAAGTCAAATAAAACTATATTTTGAATGAGCAACACTCACCATGTTATTATTCTCCAGTTAGAAAACATATAACCAATTGAAAATACTCTGAACAACACAATTTACAACATGTAGGATAATTTTTTTTTTTTATTTATGATTGAAGGAAAAGTGGGACAAATTATGAGTTCGTCATGATATTTAATTTAACCAAAAAAATTGATTTAACCAAGAAGGATAACTTACAAAATATTTATGCAATTCTTTAGACAAGAATTTGCTTCCAACCCTCTTCAACAATCAACTATCATCTCTCTCTCTCCTCCTGAAATATTTTAATCTGCAATTTGTCTCCTCAAACGTTTATTTTATACTAATATAATTCTAACAAATCTCTTAATTGTGGTTGACTTTGAAGTAGGGAGGAAGTCTATACGAGTAATAGTTATTCTGAAAAAGGTTAAAGAAACCCAATATAATTTGACCACTAGTAACAAGCAAACTACATTACTAATAACTCTATTTCAATGTGACGTCCTCTTTATTTTTATTTGGGCTGGACTCGTGTGACCGTCTCACGGCGTGAGACCGCTCACAGCCAAGCCAAGCCGCCGAACCAGTCAAGCCGAGTCAAGCCTTTTTTTTTTTTTTTTGCCCTCCAACTTTTTTTTTTCTCTGTCATTTTTTGCTTGCCAGCAAAAGTAACACTTTTTATAAAGAAATGTAATACTTTTTTTCTCATATGTAACACTTTTTTTTCAAAAATGTACCACAATTTTGCTGAAATAGATTAAAGATAACATAAGATTGACAACTAAAACTAATGTTACATTTTATAATGAATGAATGTACACTTTTTTTTCTCAATTGTAACACTTTTCTAGGGATTTACATTCAATAGAAATGCAAATCCGATTATATACATGAATTTTTACTCTCGTTTTTTAAGAAAAAAAGTAACATGTTACATTCATTTATATAGAAAACTAGTATTTTTACCCGTGCCACTGGCACGACGACAGTATGGAAAAGAAGAAAGAACCACATTTAATTTTGTCCTCTCACATAAAATCCCTAACCTCAACTCAATTTCCTCTTTTTTGTTACCCAAACTCATCACCTTAAGGATCATTTTTTTTAGCATTTCTATCAAGTTTTTGTATCCGTCCCTTTTTTTGGATAATCCATGTACCAATCCGAATCAGTGAAAGCTTTCTTTTTTGGAGTGGAGAGGTTACATAACTATCGTGGGGAGTGGGATATTGGGTTATTTTAGATTAATTTTAGGCCGTTAGATCATTTTCTGAGATTCAATCACAACCGCTCTTTGTAAAGCGGTTATTCTTGCTTTCTATTGTAGTATAGATTATAATCATATATGCACTCTGTTACACTTTAAATATTACTTTTTTTAACCACAAAAACTATCAAACTATTTAATTATTTTTGCAAAACTGATGTTACATTTAACAGTAAAAGTGTTACTTTTTTAAGATGAAATTGTTACTTTTATCAGAATATAGTGTTACATTTCAGGAGACGAGCAGCTCACTTTTTTTGTGTGTTAAAAAGTATGTTTTTTTTATAAAAAAAAAAAAATCAAACTATATCATGACCTATCTAGTTTTGTTCGTCTCGTTGAGACGAACACAACGGTATTTTTTAAAAAAAAAAAATTGACTTCAAAATCTCAAGATATAGCATTTTAAAGTTATTGGAGATTTTTTTTTAAAAGGCGACACGTGTCTCGCGCTGGGAGGTCTAAGAGGACAGCTGGGCGGGTTAGGCTGGCGGGTTGTGGACATGATCCATGGATGATCCATGGGTGGATCCGTCTCGCCTTGTTGTGAGACGGTCTAACCCATGCAAGTCTTTGTCTTTTTATTTCTCCACATGCATTAATTTGATACCTACATGGAATTAGCAAAATAGTTGAAAACAAAAAGACAGAAATATTATAAATGTTATGAGTATGAAAAGTAAAGTAGGAGATTGGTAGAAACTTTTTGTTGTGAAAATGACAAGTGGACCTCATTGTCAATTTTAGGCAATAAAGCAACTAAGAACTTAGTCTGGGACAAACCAAAAAAAAAGTAAGAACTTTAGTCTGGTGGACATGGAGTAGTATTGATAATGAAGTAAAATTGTTAGTATAAAAAGTGGAATAAGAATTATGAGGGGGATAGTTTAATAAGTGGGTTTTATTAAATACAAAAATATTATACAATTTATTAATTTTGAATAGTGATACTGGGATTATATGTGCTATTAAGTCATAAAAGTGTTACATTTTTTTTCTTTTTGCATTTTTTCCAATTTTTAGACAAATAAATAGTTCAAATGTAGTTTTATCATATTACAAATAATGTGCAATCAATTAAAATACTTGACAAATCAAGTGCAAAACTTATTATTAAGGTGTGGAGTACCTCCCCTTCCCCACCCCGTCCAATAAAGAATGTTATTTCTTTTGCTTTTGGTTGGACATAAGAAAGTATCCATTTTATTATTTTGAGTGTCTTAGTGAAAAGTTTTATTTTTCTTTAAATAAAACTTTATATTACGTTTCTTCATGTGACTCATTTCTCTTACTCGTAATAACTTTGTGTTTACTATTTGTTATTCTATTTTCTCTTTCTTTCATATTCACAACTTTTAATATACTTTTATTTAATTTTTGTTCTAAAGATGAAATTGATCGAGAGGGAAGGAGTATAAGTATTTTGTTGGTCAACTTTTCCAAACGAAATGTCACTGTTATATTAATGTTGAGGAAGTCTTGTGTGAGACGGTCTCACACATGAGACGGATTTTGACAAGAGAGAAAATGGGCTTGCCCCGCCCCACCAATAGGGGGCAGACTATTTAATCTCTCAAGGAGATCCGTCTCACGTGAGAGACCGTCTCATACAAGTTTTTTTCATTAATGTTTGTAGTTTATTGTTAGCATTTCGTTTGAAGGATAACTTTACTAAAAAGCTCATGTTTGACTCACAACAAACATATTCTATTTAAATTGATATTCAGTCTAGCTACACTTGCACTTTTTTACTTTTTATAACAGCTTTTAATACTTAATAATGCTCTTTACTACACCTTCATTCCTAAATTTCAAATGTCAACTTTTGACTATATACATTTACATTTTACAGACTTTGATGTTTAAAATAAGAGGAAATCTTGTGTAAGACGGTCTCAAACATGAAACGGATCTTGACGAGAGGGGAAATTGACTTGTCCCGCCCCGCCCATAGGAGCAAACCATATACTCTCTCAACGAGATTCATCTCACGTGTGAGATCGTCTCACATAAACTTTTGTCTTAAATAAATAAATATGTTTATATTCATTTAGGATAATTTTGGAGACAATTCCTCAAAGGCCCTTCAACATAACATTAATGCTTATAAAAGGTGAGGCATTTACATATTTCCACTAAGGCCCCTATTACAAAAATATACAATCTATCCATTCATGCGTGCTAAGATTGTTCGTGCGTCATTCTAGCATCTGCTCCAATTGCCAATCATTTGAGTAAAGAAAATTGATATCCAACTCACAAGGCAACCCCCGCTCTAGTAGCCAAATAACAAAGTAAAAATAACACTGAGAGCTAACTAACAGAGTAAAAATAACATGATAACTAACTAACAGAGCAAAAAAGCAGTTATAACCAACTCTCTCATGCACAAAAACTCAGTGTTGAAATCCAACAATGAACCACTCTGTTGAAGCATAACCACAATTGAACAATAAGAGATCGAGGGGCGAGAAGGAATTCAAATTAAAAGTTGTTGTTATAAACTTTGATCCTATCGTTGTTGTATCAATTCTGCTTAGCATTGATGCCACAAAATGTAAGGAGGGGGGGCGCAAATAGAGTCGCATGTGGAGGTTGGGAAATCCTTGGTGGAGTAAGCATCCAAGGCCTAAACAACAATGAGTCTAATTCTAGGACACAAAGAGAGGGTCACAAAAAAGTCATGGGGGAGGATGAATGCGTAGAGAGAAGGGTAGGTACCAATGAAGGGTAACGGAAGTGTGCGTGCTTTGAGGGTTTGAATGTGTTAGGTTAGTCTGAGGATTCCAGTTTTCATTCAACTAACGGGGCTCTTACAAGTTTATGCTCTTTATGGACATGATGGGAATAAAGAAAATAGTCTGTCCTTTTTAAGACTTAGGGTCTTTTTGTTTTTCTTTTGTACTTCTTCCCCCAGACTAAGGTTCTTACTCTTTTTTTTTTGTCCCAGACTAAGGTTCTTAGTTGCTTTATTACCTAAAATTGATAATGGGACATACTTGTTATTCTCACAACAAAAACTTTTTACCCACTTTCTCTTTCCTACTTTCTCCTACTTCACTTTTCATACTCGCAACATTTACTTTTTATTAAACTCCGTGTAAAGTCAAACTAAGAACTTTAGTCTGGGACAGAGGGAGTATTGGGGGTTTGGGGAGGGGGGTGTTGGGGGAATAAGTCTTTCTGTTTATTTTTTCCAAGAATAAATGAATATTTCATTTAGCTACAAACAGAGGGAATAGTTTTTTTTGATGGCATGTAGGTTTCCATTAAAGACCATTAATTTATATAAAGACTTGACTCTATACCTAGCAGGAAATTACAACAAATAAACATCTCCCTAACATTTCCAATATACTATGCACCATTTTGCTATATAGAACAAAAGAATGTTATATCTACACATCCACCCCCTCTAGTTTGATGAAGTCTCAGGAGGCAATTCTAACCGAATATAGTCATACATAATTCCCCGAAAAGCCCTTCCACCTATCGCTTGCGTTAGGAATATGATGTTTTCCCCACCTTGAAGTAATGAGCCTGGAATACCGACATTGTATAGCCAGTATAACCCGTGAATACCATGTCTCGCGATCGCATTATCCTTGCCTATCGGTCCTGTTGTCACGTACGGACTTGTACCTTCCGGATCGTTGATCCTAATCTTTTGTACAAACATAAAAATTTGGTTAAGAAACTATGCATATATATATATATATACGTGTATATATATATATACACGACCTCCGTTACAGCTCAGTGTGTTTATAATTTGACTTTTTTGGTTAACTCAGTTGAACTTTGATCATATATTATGAAAATCTAGATATCTCTATGCAACTCTAAAAAAATATTATTGATATTATTCCTAACGGTGAAACAATAACAATTAATTGCATATGAGTATTTTGATTTTCATAAAATTATGGTCAAACTTTGAGTGAGTTGACCAAATGAACAGTAACTGTGCGGAGCTGGGACGGAGGTAGTATATATCAATTTGTGCATTCCAAGAAAATGCAGATCATTTCTGTTGTTTGTTCAAACTTCAAGTGATGGGGAAGAAGAAAAATGCATACTTGAAGTTCAGAAGTTGTGGCAGATGCCAATGCAATCTGCAGCGTATAATTCCCCGCCTCGTTGACTTGGTCAACATCGAACACAATTTGCCAGGTTGTTGGTACATAAGTTTTATTTCCTATATTCCTACAAAAATTTTAGAAACACTACAGTCATATTTGCAGCTGAGAAATGAAAACAGAACAAACAAATACACCAGAAGAAAATACCTTGTAACATGTGCGAAAAACCAGTCCGTCTCATACGTGCTCGAGCCAACTGTGTAGACCAAATCGTTGTCAGGATATAATTCAGTGTACCTGTCCCATAATCCGTATTGCCGATATCTATTTGAAATAAAGAAAAATGATTTATTACTTCAAATAATGGCCTACAAACCAGAAAAAATGTTAATAGAAAAATTTATTTTTGGTGGACCGACTTTTCTGAATTTTGAGCAACGTATAAGTTATTCATGAGAGTGGGGTTCGGATCAGGTATATAGAACTCTGCTGCAGTGCGATCAGGAACGCCGATTTCCCATAATGTAGGTCCGTTTCTTGGAGGATCATATATTAGAACTCCCATTCTGATTCTACTTCCTACATATAAAGAACATATAATCAATTTTTTTTCGTTCAATATATAAAAAATATGGACAGTTAATTCAGAAAAATTCAGAGCTCATTTTACCTTCATTTATATTGATGAAATATTCATACATGTAATCCCCAATAAACCCCGGAACAAAAGCATATAAACTGTAGTTTCCAGGTCGGACGCCTTTGATTGAAAAATAGCCCTCAACATCACTTTGAGTCCAAAACTGATACCCCTGAAAGCGAAAAGATGAATTTATAAGCTGCGAAATTGTATATATAGACAGACTGTATATATAGACCGACATATTTACCTTATTTTCTTCTTGCCATGATCCTACTCCTCCGGGAGGAGCCAACCCTACAATAGCAGAGTTGGCAGTTATTAGGCTTTCGCTAATGTACCTAAAACAAGAAATGAGCGCGTTTTTTTCTCAATAAATTTCATTTTTAAGGGTACAGATTAAAATAAATAGTGGTAATTAATACCTGTCACGGACTAGTAATCGACCACTAATCATGCCCCGTTCATATGATTTAGGATAGTCTGTTGACTGAGGAAAATCATACGGCCAGCTCTCAGTTTCTATCAACATCTGATACATGTCATTATAGTGAGGATTAGTAAGGTAAATTATTTTTTTCTGTTTTTCTTTCTTTTATATACTATATAGGAGTACATATTATTTCTGGGTACCTGTTCTTTTGCATCAGCCCATAATCTTAGGGGATCTTCACCATCAGCAACAGAGTTTACGTAAATAAAAACAGGGCCGAAAACCTTTTTCCACGGCTCTCCATTTCGAAATTTTAGTCCCATTTCCTCTCCCGCGTAATGGGTACTAAAAAACATCTGGACACCAAAAAAGGATTCTTAATTAGCAGAAAATGGACATTCATTAATTTAGGGACGGACGGAAGAAGTAAGAGTTTCTTACGGAGAGTGTAACCGGGCCCGCATGAGAAGTGAGATCTTGTTTGACGGGCCCACCTGTTCGAAATTCATTACTTGGAGTAATCATCCAAAACCCGACGGGTGGACTAGAGCATATCCATCCATGGACCTTATTATCCTTGTTTTCAGTTGAGTATTGGTACTTGTCATCCACCTACAAATGAAATTACTCAGAGTAGATCGAGTAAAAATAAAAGGCAACCAGATACTACAACAGCTCCCGTTATGCATAGGATCCAGAGAAGGGACGGACCCACATAGGCTTAATTACCAAATCTAACAATTTTATTTTGGGATCATGAAAATAGAGGCACAAGAATTGCATACATATATATACCTCCCCTTTGAGAAAAGAATCAGAAGGGTTTGTCAATAGAACTGCTTCTGGATAGTCAAGTTCCTCTCCCTGTTCACGGTCTTGAGCCGTTGGCATGATTCTTTGCCTTTCGTCCGATACAGCCATGAATCTAAACCTATAAACCATCAGATTATTTCTTTTAACGCCCCATATATATTACTTACGCGGTAAGTATATATTATGTACATATTTTCTGTGAATATATATAGTGCATGCAATATTTACAAGTTTTGTTTAAGCTTGAATGCCATTCTTCCTTGATTGATATCGATATCAGGCCATCCATCTAATCGCTCAAGTATCCCATATGCGTAAAAACCACTGTCGCCACGCCGGATTATGAACCTTTTATCTATGTTTAGCGAAAGTCCCGTGTCGTTGTTGTCAGAATTAGGGTTCCAAGTTCTTGTAAATGAAATTTCCACTTGATCTTCTTCTTCCATGATAACATTAAAATCTGTCCCTTCTAGCCTTTAAAAAAAAAAAAAAAAGACACCCAAAAATGACTTTGTTAGATTAGACTTACGAATTAGATTCAATATGCTTCTATTGCATTACGCTTAACAAAAATGAAATGTGTCCCTTCTTGGACATCAGATAAAATTAGAAGGATACAGAAAAGATTAGCATGACCCTTACGCAAGAATGGCACGCATAAATTGAGAAATGTTTTTTTTTTTAAAAAAAAAAAAAAAAAAAAAAAAAAAAACTTACTTATCATAATTGTCACCAGGATGAGCATTGTCCCTCCAAACCACGTCCCAGTACCTATAATTTTATTTAAAGGTGTTGTTACATTTTCTCTCCTTTTTTAGGATGGATACTAAAAAAGTAATATTTTCGAGGCAAAATAAATGTTTTTTTTTCTTAATAAAGAAAGGATATAGACATTTATTTATTTTATTTTCAACGGAGGTGGTATATAAATTTTGAATAATAGTGCTAAAAAGCAACTTACCCTCTATTTATTACTTTGTTCTCATCTTCCAACAAATTATCAATGCCATTGTAGTTTAATCCAATGACCATACCCTCAGGACTTGAAAACGTGACAATGAAGATGTCATTATATACCACAACCTGGGAAAATTTTAAATAAATACGAAAATAAATAAATAAATAAAAAGTAACAATTTTAGCTTAATTACTTTAATTTCTATAAAAATAAAAATAAGAACAACAAATTAAGAAAGTTATTGCAATTGTTTACATGATCGTCGTGTATTTGTAGTTGAACTGGAGGATATAATGATTCATCTTCCGTACTATTCCTTGAAATCCTTCTGCAGATACAATTAAAGTAGATTAAATTTTTGAAATAATGTCGCCGTTGGAATAAATTTCAATTTCTATAAATCACATTTTAATTTTTGGCCACCGCATGCGTCGAAATAATAAAATTGAAAAATCATCACAATTTAAATAAGAGAAGTCAAGAACGATTGTTGTAATGGAAAAGGGTGAAGGAATATTGTTTTTTAAGTTATTTATCTGTATCAAAATTCGTAATTTGTACGGATTGAGTATTACTGTAATTGTTGTTTTCCAGCCTCACGGGTGGAATTGTTCAAGAAAAAAAAAATCACGGGTGGGAAAATGGAATGCTGGTTTTAACCTTTTTGCAAGGACATGTTCACATGATCGATTTGTGTCACAAGTAGGAAGATAAAATATACTCCCTCCGTCCCAAAATGATCTTTTCATTTGCTATGTTTCATTGTCCCAAAAAGTTCTTCTCATTTCAACAATCTAGGCTTTAAAAGTGTACAAACAAAACATGGCTAGTGAAGCAAGTGTTCATATCCTTAAAAAAAATTGAATAGTCAAACATGAAGATCATTTTGGGACGGAGGGAGTATTTCATATGTGCATAATCAGTGTCATTAGTTTTTTACAAATTTTAGTAAATTATTATACATAAATAAGAAATTATTGTTTTTTTTTTCAAATATCACATTTCAAAATTATGAAATATTCTTAATACATTTTATCTTTGAAAGTGAATTGAACAAATTAAGTAAAGCACATTTGTAAATTCATTGACAAACAACTGCTTAATATTTTGGCACAAAAAAGTATTTTATTTAATTTAATTTTTTATTTTATACTCCTATAATGTATACTTGCATGTCTTGAGGGGGAGGGTGAGAAACTGAGAAGTGAGAACAAAAAAGAATCACAAGACAAGATATTGGGAATTCAATATGTCCTCACATGATGGACTGACAATAGCTAGAAACATTCAACAAAAACCACCTGCCTATATAGGATGTGGGACTGGAACCGCTCCACCCAAATTAACTCTACCCCTCCACCCAATGGTTCAGATCGAAGCCACATGAGCGAGCTCGTCATTTGTGTGGATAAAAATCACTTCAATTTTTGTGGGTCCTACCGAGTTATGACAAATCTCATTCGTCGAACACAAAAAAATATGAGGTGGCTCCAATCAGAATCATTGGGTGGACCGGGATGGAGCAAACTCCTAGGTGGAGCGGTTCGAAATCCGTAGGATGTGTATATACCTACGAATTGCTTAATTGCAACTTAGTGGAAATTCGCTCTTCAATTTAAAAAACCTTCGATCAGTCCCTGAATTTTTCTTTTCAGGGGGTCAATATAGTAAATTTGAAAATTGTAAATTTATAAAAATTACAAAAGTCAGGGGTACAAGTACCCTCCTCAAAATGCCTAAATCCGCCCCTGCCTTCGATTAAATTAAAAGAAAATGATATTTAATTATTTTTCTAAGCATAAAGAATTAATACTCTTAACAGCTATCTTAATCTTGCAAGTAACAGATTTTTAAAAATTTATAATATAATAAAAATTTCATACTTATAATTTTCAACTCCAAAACAATGATGCATCTGTACCAAAAAAAAGACACAATATTTTAGGATTTGAAATGCCAGAGAAAGATAATCTGGTTTTGCTGGATATTTATTAAGGTAATTTTATTTTAGCCTAATTAGTACACGTCTGTCCTTAAATTAGTGTCCAAATTTCATTTTAAGGGACATCTAAAAATCTCAATTTTTTGTACAATATGGTGGCAAAGATTCATATATAATCTTGTAATCTCATTTCCAAACATTTAGTTTTGCACGTATAAAGAGACCAGTGAAAAAAATTCGAAAAAAAAAACATTTAGGGACAAAGTTATGTTCAAAAAAGACACTCATTTAGGGACAATTTTTTTTTTAAAATGGACACTCATTTAGAGACCGATGGAGTAGTTAAGGCGTGTGGGACGCCGAAAAAAGATACCAACATTGTTAACAATGCAAAGGTTGTTTAGGTGGTTGGTGAAGGTATCATATCTAAAACAAAACAGACAGCACAGTCTTATTCGGATGGAAAGAATGCTAACAATTCAAAAGATTTGGGGTAGTGCAGTAAGACTTTAAAAAAAAAAGTCGTATAAATGCGAAGCGAGTTAAATTAACGGTTGAGATGGACGAGCTGAGCAAAATGTCCAAACTAACTCAAAATAATCTTCTCAACTTGAACCGTCTAAGATCAAAACGAACTGTAAATTGAAAGCGTGTTGGACTGCTGTGCAGCCTGACTGACTGTATACATAGACCTTGGATCTCTGTTCAAAAGGACCCTCACATATTTTGCACCGTAAAAGCCAAAATTAACAACTGAGAAAATGACAGGCCATACAATTATCTCATTTTATACCATTTTGTAGTACATATTTCATTCCACAATAAAACTCAAATGGCTTGCATATAAAATACTGCCTCCATTTCAAAATAAATGTTCGAAATCTTTTGCTCTTAATAAAAATATTTTGAACAAAAAAAACAGACGTTCATTTTTTGGAGTAATAGCACTTATAGGAGCTTTAAGGAAAGAAAAAGAAAAAAAAAAAGCAGATTTTCTATTCCAAGCTAAATTTCCTCTAATATTGATACAGTCCAAAACTAAGTATGTAATTAAATAGGAGGTGAGAAAATTGAGCTTAATTAAATGTAGAGTAATGAAAAGAATTAGAGATGAGTGAGAATGAACCTAACTGCCTTCTCACATCAGAGCATTTTGTAGACATGATAAGTAACTGAAGAAATATGAACCACATCAATCTCCTTGCATTCATCTCCATTTTTAACCCCATTTATTTTAAATAAATCAACCTGCATGAACATGAACATGAACATGTAATACAAACCCAGAACCGATTCAATAAATTAAGGAAAAATAAAAGCTTTTTGATCAAGAAAATAATTTCCCAAAAATTATTCAAACTTACCTTGCTGGTGGGGTATATATTTTCTGGGAAAATGGAAATGGAAATGGAAGAGATAGAGAGAGAGAGAGAGAGGGGGGGGGGGGGGTAAATGGTAAAGGATGGATGGGATTACCTACCAAGTCTTGATTTTGAAGGTACTGTACTTAAAAAGCTGTAAATCAAGAATAATGTATTTTCACATCGGTACAGCGGTGCACGCAGCGGTTCGAAATCCTAAGCTGAGAGTACAAAAAAATTGTATTAGGAGATTTGGTTTATTATTTTTCTAGGCGAAAATTGACTGCGTAATGCTTAATTATGCAATGAATGAGTTATTCTTTTTTGGGTTAGCTTTTTTGGTATGAGAATTCAATGGTTTTGTTGACCTCTTTTTTGGAAATTAATAATTGATTTTTATGCACAAAATTTTAGGACAAATCAATTTTTTTTAGTATATAATACTTTGGATGGGTTTTAAAACGTGCGGTCATATTTTTATAATGAATAAAATTTGTTTTATAAACACACGATGGTATTTTTGTAAATAACAAACACGTCATTTAAAACATGCGGTAACATTTTGTAAATAATTGATACTTAATTTAAAACGAATACTACTAGGGGCTCAAAAAAGTCACAAAAACTTGCTCATAAAATACTATGTGTAATAATTTTATTGGTATTATTAATTAGAGTGTGGCGGGTCCATTATCGATGCAACCAATAAAATATCGCCACCTCATGTTGTGAGCAAGATTTTGTGACTTTATTTTGTTCCCCTAGCATTGCTCATTTAAAACGCACGGTGACATAAAGACGCTACTAGTGACGCTCTTTAACACTATGAATAGCACTCTTTAAAGCATGTACTGGCAATCTTAAGCACAATGTGACACTCAGTAACACATGAATTGACACACAAATACACAATACTACAATTGGCACTCTTAAACACTGCAACTGATAGTCTGACACTCTTAAACATTACTATTGACGTACTTATAACACCCCAATGGTATTCAATATATAACACATGAACTAGCACTTTTAAACACTACAATTGACTTTTAAACACTACGCCTAACACTATTAAACACTACCAATGTCAGCATGCGAAGTTCTAATTATTTACATAATAGAATACGATTGTGTGAGAAGATTTACTTTATTTACAAAAATGTCACAATGCATTTTGAAACATAGTATTTTTAATTATTAGGAGAAACTTGTTTTTTATAAGACCTACTCATTTTCATTTGATTTTTTCCGGTATTAGCGCATATAAGTTGATAATTTTGTTTTGTTTTTATTTTCTATCAATTCAGTCTATGTCTAGACTTGAGTCAGGATCTCAAAAGCGGTATATTAAGCTCTCCTTATTAGATACAGTTACATTCTCAATGCTCGAACTTGAAAATTAATGATGTGATTAAGTTAAAACAACCTCAATAAGTTGATTCACGCACTTTAATAAGTTGATGAAATTTCTCGTGCCAATGAGATCATCAATTCTATTTAATTCATTTTAATTTTTCAGAAGAAAAAAATGCTTATTATTCCAAAAGTCAACGCAAAGTTGTCAAAGCTTTAGCCTTTAGGTTGAAACTGGGAAAGATGGTAGTGTCAACCTTTGTCGTACTTTACTCTATTCTAATAGCATGATTCATTTCAACCAACTCTGTTGAAGTTATATTAAGTCAATTTTGGGATTTCGAACCGCTGCGCCCCTAGTTAGCTCCACTCAATGGTTCCGATTGAAGCCACCTCATTTTAGCTCCATCCAACGGATGAGATGTGTCTGAGCTCGGTGGGACCCACAAAAAATTGAAATCATCCTAGCCGCACAGATGATGAGCTCGCATATGTGGCCTCGATCTGAGCCATTGGGTAGAGGGGTGCAGCGGTTTTGGGTGGAGCGGTTCCGGATCGGTCGATTTTGTTGAACAAACAACTAGCCTGTGGAGAAGGTACATATATTTTCAAGTCAATGTTCTTGCACTTCATTTCACCTTCTTCATCTCAAAGTAAAACTCAAAACAATGTACTTCTCCCTTCAAATGTTTAATCAAACACATATTTTGAGACGGGAGAGTACAATAATATTATGATCAATGACAGGGCTCAGATGAAAGTTAAATTACTTACTTCATCAACCCTAGAAAACCAGAAACGTAAAATATTGATCACTTGACTAAAAATTACTCCCGCGTCATCAAACAAATGTACATTTTAAAAATTCTTTTTTGTCTCAATATAAATGTCTTTATTGTAAAAAATATTTTTGAAAAAGTGAATTATAAAAAATTTACGCATTTTTGTCATTTAAATGTCAAAAAAGTGAATATTGTTAGAAAATTTACTCAATAAAATTTGGATATTCATTTGATTGGAGATAGTAATACTGTAGTCACTTCTGTAAAGTAAAAGTTGACATATAATAAGTCAAACTTTCATTAGCTCTTTCATGTTATTAAGAAGAAAACTCATAGTACATTAAAAACTTATTATTTCAAGAGACTTTGTAAAATAATGAAAACGTCCATTAAACAATGAATAATACTATGGGCACAAAAAAGTCACAAAAACTTGCTCACAAAATCCTAAGTGTAATGAGATTATTGATGTTTTTAATTAGAGTGCGTCGGGTTCATTGCTCTGAAACAATGTCGCACCCGAGAGTTATTTTAAAGGAATTTTTTTATCATCTTGTCCTTGAAAAAAAAAAAAAAAAAAAAAAAATTTGGCCCATTTTGATCAAACGGGCCTCATCAAAGCTGAAAACTGACTGGGCCAAACTAAGCGTATAAAATTTTACAATCCAAACCGGGTCAAATTCAAAGCTTGTAGAAACATAGTATGGGAAGTAGCTACCTCTTTTAGTACGTACTCTAGTTATTAAAATACTATCTCCGTCCTAAAATGATCTTCACATTTGATTATTCTTCAAACTTTTTAAGGATAAGAACACTTGCTTCACTAGTCATGTTGTGTTTATGAACATTTAAGCCTAAATTGTAGAAATTAGAAGAAATTTTTGGAAGAATGCAAAATGACAAATGATAATATCATTTTGGGACGGAGGCAGTAAAAAATTAGGGGAAACTAATTCCTCCAGGTTTAAATTTTAGGATTTAAAGGTAATACTAATATTAAAAAGTAAAATTTTACTGTGTGATGGAAGGAGCACATTAATACGACAATATTTAATAATTTTAACATCTTTTTATTCTAAAATTAATATAAGTAAATCACTTTAACTATATTCTTAATCATTACGTCCTCCGTCCCAGTAAAAGTGAAACTTTTTGTCAACTTGATTACACATCGGCCAATAATTTAAATAAAAAATAATTATCTTACTTAAAATATAAAAAGTGTTATTGAAAATATTATAATAACAAATTTTAAATTCTCATTAAAATCATTATTTTTTTCTTCAAATTGTTTGTCAAAGAAGTTGACGATGGGACGGAGGGAGTATAAAGCTAGTTTTTTTTTTAGACGTGTCCAAAATTAACCGGTAACCGGCTAACCGCCGGTTTTCAACTGGTCAAAACCGGCTAACCTGTAACCACCTCAACCGTAAACCGTCAGTTGGACGGTCCGGTTACGGTTAAGGATATCAAAAACCAGCCAACCGTCGGTTCATAACCGTCGAAGTAAACCGTTGGTTAAGCCGGTGGTTAACCGCCTAACGGCTAGTTTTTTAACTTTGGTCCAGCCCCCCCCCCCCCAAGTCCCTACATGTGCCTTGACTGTCCAAAAAACGGCTAGTTTTCAAACTAGCCGTTACTTTCCGTTAATTTGCTGACTTTTTGGTCATAAATGAAGAAAAAAAAAAAAAAACATTTTTTGTGAAAAAATTTAACCTATAAATACCCCCTCTATCCTGGCATTTTATTTCCACACCTTCTCAGCTTCTCTCTACTCTTTCTCTCTCTACTAATTCCTGAGTCTCTCACACTCTCATTCATTTCCAGTTAGTTTGTTAACATTTTCTGTTAGTTTGCAGAATTTCAGCCAATTTTCTAATTATTTCCAGTTAGTTTTCTAACGAAATCACTTTTCTAATTTTTTCCAAAAATTTTAGTCACTTTTTTTATCATTTCCAGTCAGTTTCCAAACATTTTCCAGTTAATTTTCAGAATTAAAGTCAATTTTTGGCCTTTTTAGTTAGTTTTTTAACAAAATCAGTGTTTTTCATCATTTTCAGTCAGTTTTTTTACGATTTCCAGTCAGTTTTTTTTTTTAACAAAAATGGTTTCATCTCGAAGGAGCGGCAAGGAACATGTTGATTCTTCCTCCCTTAATCGAGATTTTGGTGATTTTGAACAACCTTTTGACGAAAGTGAGCAACATGTTGAAGAAAGTGTTCAACAAAGTGGTAGGGGCGGCCAAGGCCGAGCTCGGGGTGAGGGAAGAGGTGGTTGTTGGGGTCGTGGACAACGTCAAGCACGAGAATCCAAATACGACACTTTTACGATCCATTTCCGAAAAATACAATTGTACATTTTCGAACGGAATGTAACTATTGTGATAAATTTTACCGGTTCACAAAAGGTGGAGGGGATGGGACAATGAACTTCCACACGAGAACGGTGCATCCCGAGAAACTTGGGATTGGTAGTGATCAAAGTCAATTACAATTTGCTCCTAACACTCAAGGCACATCTTCGGTCTTATTTAAATTTAACAATGTCATTTATAGGAAAGAATTGTGCAAATTTGTGTGTTAAAGGGCTTCCTTTTAACTTTGCGGATGATGATTTTTTTTTAAAGATTTATTAGACTTTCTTTAAATCCCGCCACCTCAAAAGTACCACGTACGACTCTCATACACGATATAAAAAAGGTGGTATTGGAATATTAAAAAAAAAAAAAAAATTGATGTTTTATCAAAATTAGATCACAAAGTTTCAATTTGTGCCAATGGTTGGAGTGATCATTGGCAAAGAAATAATTGTTTGGGTGTTACATGCCATTGGATAGATAATTCATGGACTATCCAAAAAATTTTACTTGCATATGAAAGTTTTGAACCACCTCATTCCGCGGAAATATTTGTAGAAAATTGCACGGTATTTTTTAAAAATATGATCTTTTGAATAAAATATTTTCTATTTCATTTGATAATGCTAGTGATAATACCGCTAGTTTACCGGATTTGATTACTATTTGTCAACCGTCACTTGGGGGTAAGTTTTTCCATTTAGATGTTTATGTCATATTATTAATTTATGTGTTAAAGATTTTTTGAGTGCGTTAGAGCAATATGTTAAACCTATTAGAGATGCTCTTTCATTTATTGCAAGAAAAAATAAAATTACAACAAATTGATCAAATGTTTGAGGGGTAAAAAATTACAAGAAAAATATTTTTCTATGGATGTTCCAACTAGGTGGAATTCCTCATATAAAATGTCAATCGATGATTTTGAGTATAAAAAGCACCTTATGGATTTTTTTCTTACTATGGGCTATGATATCCCTTTATTTGCTTATCAATGGAACGCGTGCACTAATTTATGTCAATTATTAAAGATTTTCAATACCACTACTTTGGCAATGTCGGGAGTTTATTACCCAACTTCCGTTTCAGTACTTGAGCAATGTGTTGCAATTGTTCCAAGTTCTAATAATTTAAAAGATTGCGACATTTTAAATTCATATATTGTTTCTATGAGGGAAAAATGGCTTAAATATTTTGATACTATTCCCTCTCTATTTTTGGTTGCAAAGTTATTAAATCCCCGTATTAGATTGGACGATCTAGAGTCCATAATATCTTTTTATTATTTGAATTTGTACTCCGATGGGGACGGATATCATGAAAGCCCAAAGAATATTGTTGTAACTACAAAAATTGACATGTTAAATCTTTTTAACGAATATAATGCAACTCATGGAAATCCTTCTGAAGATGTTCCACAAGATATTGATAGTGTTCCACAAGATGGATCCATACAGTTTTTTTAATACTTTGTATTCCAAAAAAGGTCTTAGAGTGGCTTTTTCTTCATCTTCTTCTTCTAACATTCCCTACGAGTTAGAAATGTATTTCACTGCCCCTTTTGAAATTGTACAAACTACTTCAAATCCAAATGATTTTGATGTTTTGAAGTGGTGGTCACAAAGGTACGAAAATTTTTCTATACTCTCTTTAATTGCAAAATAAGTCTTAGCTTCTCCCGCTTCAACGGTGGCGGTCGAATCGGCATTTAGCGTAGGAGGAAATGTTTTGGATGCAAGACGTTCCCAACTAACAGTTGAAAACTTAGAAAATCAACTCTTACTTGGCGATCGGGTTAGAGCGGAAAAGAGGGAGCAAGATATGCCTTATGAAGAGGATTTAATAGATCCACAATATCAATACGATTTGGAAGACTCTACTATGGGAAGTTCGGAAAGGGACGGAAATTAGAATAGTTTTTAACTTTTTATTTTAATTTTTAGAATATTTTATTTTTATTTAATTGTAATAGTTAAGTTGGGGTAAGGTTCCATTATGTCCTCCCTTAATTATAAAATGGAAAGGTTTGGTTGTCCCCCTTTTTGTAATTTTAATTTAATTAATAAAATTTAAGGGTACCGTCCCTTTTTTTTACATCAAAAAAATATGTTTTATATTTTAATTCAAAAAAATATGGAATGAGTTTCACATTTTATTTTATTTAAAAAAAAACACTTCAGTTTTTTTTAGAAAAATGTCAAAAAAAAAAAAAAAAAAAAAAAAGAAAAAAAGAAACAAACAAAAAACTATGCGCAAACCGGATTAACCGGTAAACCGTAACCGAAGGGCACGGTTAGGCGGTTAGGTTACGGTTAGGGGAAACCGGTTTTCATAACCGGCGGTTATAACAGTGAACCGCCGGTTTTAACCGTGTGGCCACGTCTAGTTTTTTTGCCTTATATTCAGCGGGAGTACTACTGAATAATCAAATAAAAGAAACTAACGGTCGTGAAAAATCCTCCCATTTCTCAAAATGATTTTCCCAATTTTTTCGGTTATTACGAAAGAACTTTAAGCAATAATTTAAAGTTAATTTAATTATACTTATAAAAAATTACACTTTGTTTTTGATACACATTTAAAAATACTATCAATTATAAATTTAAATTTTACTTATGATAATTAATCAAAGCAAAATTATAAATTAAAGCTCATTTGTCATGATAAAGGCATAAAAAAATGATAAGATTATTTTTGAGACAAAAAAAAGCAGTATATCAGAACATCTTAGTCTTAATCAGTTGGATTATTATTTTTATTCTACAAGTTAATGCCAACATTGTATTATGACTTGTTTTCATCGACAGCCGGCTTATTATTAGTGTTGTTATGTACTCTCTCTGTCCCTAAATGAGTGTCCATTTTCAAATCTTTTTTGAACATAACTTTCACCGGTTTCTTAATACGGGCAAAACTAAAGGTTTGGAAAGGAGATAAGAAGATTATATATGAATCGTTGTTACCAAATTGTTTAAAAAGTTGAGATTTTCAATGTCCCTTAAAATGAAATTTGGACACTCATTTAGGGACAGATGTAGTATTTAAAATTGATTTAAGAAATAAAAAATTACTTGGTGCATTGAGATGGCGATGGGATTATATTTTAATTTGTGAAAGATTAATTAGCGGTTCATAATTAAACGATGAAAGGAATCATAGTGTGTTTTTTAATGTACTTAATCTAGAAACATGCCAAATGCTTCTTGGCTAGTTTATTGACTTATTATAATTTGGTTTAGTTAATCAAGGGAAACATCAATATAATTATTGGAATTGCCGCTCAATCCCCTTATCTCTCCAATGATGTAAGAACAGGTCATTATTCTTTACTGATTTAACAATATACGACAGAAAGCCCACAGTCCCTAAAGGCATTACCCATATAGTCCCTCAACATAAGTTAATTTACATCTTAAAACAAAGAATATTTTGGCTAACCATATAGTTCTAGGTAGGGATGGCCAACGCCGGTTCAGGTTCCGATTCAGAACCGCCGGTTCCGGTTCGCCATTTATGTGAACCGTAACCGGCCCGTGGTTACACCGGTTCCGGTTACCACAATCCGGTTCCGGTACGGTTCCGGTCCCCCCTTTAAAATTATTGAAAAACAAGAGATTTTCGGTCCGGTTCCGATCCGGTTCGCTATTTATGTGAACCGTAACCGGCCCGGATTAATGGCGGTTCCGGTTACTCCGTTTCCGGTTTATTCGCCGGTTTGCTCCGTTTCCGTGCTTCTTAGGTACGGTTCCGGTTCGGTTTGGCCATCCATAGTTCTAGGCTTACATCTTCCACAACATTTTACTAAGACCCCCTCTCAACCTTTCACTTCCACCCCAACCACTATTACCTTAGGCTACCCCTCACCAACTCCGGCGACCACCATTTCCAGCGAACACCAACTCCGGTGGGAGAAAAAAAATAGCTTCATTGACTTTCCCAGTGACCAAACAGTTGAGAACCTATCAGTAAATTCTCAATTGTCAACTAAACTACTAAGAACATGAAGAACTCCGGCAACCAAACGACTGAGAACTTATCAGTAAGTTCTCACTTGTCAACTAAAATATTAAGAATACAATCAACTCCGGTAACCACCATCTCTGGCGACCATTCCGACGACAAAACAATTGAGAATTTATCAATAAGTTATCAGTTGTCAACTAAACTACTAAGAACACGAAAACCCAACTTTGGCGACCAAACAATTGAGAACTTATCAGTAAGTTCTCAGTTGTCAACTAAACTAATAAAACACGAACAACTTCGGCGATCGCCAACAATCGACTCCGGCGACCAAACTATTGAGAACTTATCATTAAGTTCTCTGTTGTCAACTAAACTACTACAACTGCAAACAACTCCGACGACCTCCAATTCCCGCAACCAAACAACTGACAGCTTATCAGTAAGTTCTCAGTTTTCAACTAAACTACTAAGAACACGGATCAACTTTGGCGACTAAACAACCGAGAACTTATCAGTAAGTTCTTAATTGTCAATTAAACTACTAGGAACACGATCAACTCCAGCGATCAAGAAACTGAAACTTATCAGTAAGTTCGCAGTTGTCAACTACTAAATCACGATAATCTCCGGCGACCACCAACACCGCGACTAAACAACTTAGAACTTATCAGTTAATTTTTGTTCCAAAAATACCAAGTAACATTTACTCTTGTAAACCTATTATACTCTTATTCATTAATTATGAAATATCTATTATATAAACATTTAAACTGCCTAGAAAATTGGATTCTGTTATTGGCGCATATGTCTTTCTGATATGTATTTATTAATATGTGTGAAAGAATCTAAAACGACATGTATTTTAAAAAAGATGGAGTAACTTTTTGGAAATTTAAAATTTGGAGACAATCTCTAATTAATGAATCGAATCTTCCCTCTTCTCATTCCTACTGCCCCAAGATTCTCTCCTTTAACAATAGTTTTTTTTTATTGAAAGAACATAGTTATAATTTATACTATACTATTTTGAAATAATAATTAGATGAAATCTGAATGCTATAACTTCTTTTTTTTTCCAAATAACAATGAGTGGGAGGAAAGAGTAAATAATATATGTTAGGGAAGTTTAGTTGATTTATGTATATATATAAAAGCTCAAATTTATATAGCATTTTTTTAATAGTTTATCCTTCCGAAATTTCCTCTTAAAAGCTGAAATTTTAGTGTCTTATTGAACCATCCTTTTTAATATTAATACTATAAGTTTTAATGAGTGTTAATTAGGTGAACATTAACAAATAAAAAAATCAATAAATAAAAAACATGGGAAAGAAGTTTTAGAAACTAAGATATTTAATTTATATTGAAATTTAAGTTGAAACTTTTTGGGTAATAATTTGTTTATTTATAGCTAAAACAATAAACAAATGGTTTCTTTGATTATTTAAAGTTCTTTCTTTTAAAAAAGGCTATAAGTTAATATTATTAAGTTTTTTTTTAAAAAAAAAATAGTTATGCAAATAAAATGAGACATTTATAGTGATTATATTAATTTATTTCCTGTTATTTATCAAAGTTTTTTGGTCGTGCGTTTAACGCACGAGTGTTAGACTAGTTAGTAAATAATTGTTAAGAGTATGACATGTAAAACTTATTAAATAAAGAAGTACTCTCTTTGTTTTATGATATGAGACGGTCGTAAGAGAAATCTTTAAATCCAAAACAAAAGTTTCACAATTTTCAGAGTCACTTTCTTTAATAAATACTCTCTTTAATTTATAATAAAATTTATAAAATTGAATAAGCGGGAGCTAACACAAAATTAATACTAATATTGACAGTGAAGTGTAGACACACCGTTCTAAACTACTCATTTATGATTACAAAAGAGACATTTCTTTCGTAATATTTCGTTCGATTTCTATTAACTTCATTAGTTTTGAATTTAACGAATTAACAGACATTCTATCTAATAGGGCACAACAGAGAATATGCATTGATTGTCTCGTATGACAATGTGTCTCTTATGAGACAACTTGTTTTCTAAGAGACTAAATCCCCAGAAAACATGTTAGATTTTCTTTCTTTATCAGTTTCGATTTTTTTTTGGTAAATATAAAATCACAAAAAAAATGCCACAAAAAAATTGTTGGTGTTTTTAATTAGAGTATGCCGGGCTCACAATCGATGTAACCATTAAAATATCGTCACCTCACTTTGTATACATGATTTTGAAAAATTCTTTTGTGCCCCTAGCATTGCCCATTTTTTTATTTTTTTTTGATGACTTTCACTCTCCTAGTATGGGAGTAACCTAAATTCTGATTTTCCAAGCCTCTTGGAATAAGGACTTTTATTCTTATCAATTTTTTTTAAAAAAAAACCCTTCTGTTAATGGCATTAACAAATATAAATTAAATTTAATCAAATATTATAATGATTTTTTTTTCATGAATGATGGGAAAGTATATCAACAAATTAGAGGAATGGGTTGTAATATGTGCCATGGCACATGATAGGGGTGCACAAGAAAGAAAAAAGAATGTCACTAGGACATAGCTGAGTGACAAAATGAGGGAGACATAAGATCTTGTTAGAGACCTGCAATGTGGTTTCGATTCTTGGTTCAAGCATTTAACCGGTAGTAGCAATGAATGAGAGACTGAACGTAAAAAAAAAAAAAAAAAAGTTTTGAAGATGAGAAAGGAGATGGTGAAATAAGGAAACAGTATTTAGGATTTATGACGGTTAGACGAAGTCAATTCATACATGGTAGAGAATAAGTAATATGAAAGACTCAATTTTATTATGAACAATAGGTTACATATTTATAGGGTTACATAGAAAGTTCAAGATTTAGTCTAGCTTGTTGTACAAGAAACAATCTCCTAATGATATACAATATCTAGATTAATATCTAAAAGATATTTACAAAATATACTTAGGAATATATAATCTATATAATATTAGAAAGCAGGAACATTTCGAGCTTCCACAGCGCGCCACCTCATAATGCCACCTCATAATGCCACGTGTCTCCATTCTTTCATTCTATTGGTCAGCTAATTTTGAGCCTTTCAACATAAAAAAAAAAAAAAAAAAAAAAAAATGAAGAAGAAGAAAAGAAGACGCCGCCGCAATGCTCCAGCAAATATTTCTGTATTCTCAATTCCATTCTCCTCCTCCCCAATTATCAATTCCAATCTCCTCCCCATCCTCCTCCATTGCCGTGCACCAATCAATTCCGCTCCTCTGCTCTCTCCCTCTCTCTATAACCGGCAGCCTTGAAGACGAAGACGATAGGTTTAGGCGCCGAGTCAAATCTGGTGAACGCCGTAATCAGCAACCTTTCTCCTTCTCCGACAAAAGCTCTGGCTTCTCTGCCTATCTCCGGCATGGTGGCCATTTCAAGGTGAGTTTTCTATAATGGCCATTTCAACTATTTTTTTTTATTAGTTTTTAATGATGATAAAGATTCAATTTTTATACAATTTCATCGATTTTTCGAAATTGATCTATTGAATTCAGAAAAACTTCAATCAGATAGGTAAAAGGTGTAATCTTTATATGTAATTCTTTCAAATTAGTTGGGGTTTTTTTTGGGGGGTTTTCTGAATTTATGATGATAAAGATTCAAGTTTTATACAATTTCATCGATTTGAAGATCTGAAAGGCAAGATTTTTTTTTTTGTCGGTATGATGATAAAGAAATTCAATCAGAAAGAAAAAGGTATAATCTGTATTTGTAATTTTGTATTTGTCTGCTCCCTTTACTCTCTCTGATTTATGCAATTTATATTTCTGCAATATGGTCATTTCTTCCCAGATCCTCAGTACGAAAATGTTCAGCACGTTATTTGTTGTGATTCTTTTGCGACTTATGCATATGACTTCGATTTTGCAAACACTACAGGATTTTCAGGTAACGACATTTGACTTGGTAATCTTCAACTTCTTTGCTGCACTTCTTTTTCTAAGGACATTAGCATTACTAATTATCAATAGATGTATAATCATCTGGCCTTGCATTTCATAATCGTAAAATTGTTTTGGATGGAATGAGTTATGATACCGTATGTAGCATCAAGCCCTGCACTTCTTTTTCTAAGGACTGTTCAAACTAATTATCAATAGATGTATAATCATCTGGCCTTGCATTTCCTAATCGTAAAATTGTTTTGGATAGAATGAGTTATGATACCGTATGTAGCATCAAGGCAGTTATTAATCTGCAAGGCATCCTCTTCACGCCGAGTACCCAATAGTAGCAATCGTTTATTTGAATAATAAATAATTATCCTATTGTTTAGCTCATTTTGAGGCTTTCAACATTAAAATAAAAAATAAAAAAAATTAAAGATTTCGGATGATTTGATAGAATTATTTGAAATTTGAAATTCAAATCTTGGTCAATTAAGATGATAAATTTCAATAAGAATAACCTAATTAAGGAGATATATTGAAACAGCCGAAATTGCGATCCTAATTAAGGATATATTTCACAATTTATTCTTATCCTAATTTAAAAAGAGGTTAAAATTAGAATAGCATAAGGAAAGAAGATAAATATTTGAACTCCAATTCAAAAAGCTGTATTTAAGGAGATATTTCACAATTTATTCTTAACCTAATTTAAACTCCAATTTAAAATCATTTGCAATTGCAATTCCGTCTATATTTGGAATTTCTTGATTTTCATCATCCTTATATAGAGTTTATATCTATAAATAATTTGCAAAAATATTTAACCTCCTTGACTGCGTTTATTTTTTTTAAACAGACGTCTCTTACTCTTTGTTTCTTCATTCAGACGGCTAAAATTTCTAGGCCATCTACGAGGTAAGTCGGAGTTCTTCCTTTTATTTCTCTTATTCTAGGTTCTTCCTTTTTCTTTTTGAGTGTGTAGTGTGTTTGTTTTGCATATTCATGTCCATTCAAATTATTATTTTTAGTTTGATGGGTGAGGGAGGGGGTTAATGACATTCAAAATACATTTCAAATATGCAACCAATTGTCTATTATGCAGTCTTATTTTTTAGTCTGACTCAAAATGAATTTTCAACCTCATCCGTCCCAAAAGGATGTTTTGTGATTCGATTATGCAGTCTTATTTTTTTTTGTCTATTATGCAGTCTGACAAGGAGGGGGTTAATGACATTCAAAATACATTTCAAATATGCAACCCATTGTCTATTATGCAGTCTTATTTTTTTTTTGTCTATTATGCAGTCTTATTTTTGATGTTATATACTCCCCCACCCTAAAATGAATATTCAATTTCAGTGTGATTATGCTATATACTCCCTCCGTTTCAAAATTAACTCAATATGTATTTAATGGTTCCAAAATTAACTATGAAGAGAGCACAGAAACTGGATTTTCAACCTCATGGCCATATTGTGTTAATTTTGGAACCATTAGCATTTACAACTCAGCATAGCCTGGGAGGTAAAAATCCTAGCATAGCCTGGGAGGTAAAGCATTTACAACTCAGCATTAGCATGCATCAGTTACCTCTTCACGGCAAAACTCTTCTAGAAAGGTGCATGAGTTCCATTAGATAGGTAAATCTTTCTTCTTTGTATTCTCTACATTAACTAACTCACTATAGAATCAACACATTAGTTCAGCTCCAGTCTGTCAAAATAAGCTTCATGTAAGTTAGTATTTTCATTTCTTAGTTCAAGTTATAATTGAGGAATGCTATTTTTTTTGTTTGCAGCCTCTATTCTAATTTTTTGTGACGTTTGTTTCAAATCCTTTGTCTCCTTTGTGTTGTTCGTTCTTTTTTTTTTTTTTTTGCCTGCCTACAATCTTGATCCTTTCTTCTCAGATATAAATTTTACTTTCTGATATATGATGATGTATGAGTTGATGCCATGTTTATCGGCCATGATCTATACTTTTGAATTTAAGTGAAATTTGGGAGTGTATTGATTTTGATTCACTACCACCATGTCTTTGAGTTCATCATAGCTAATTTTACTCCCTCTGTACCAAAATGATCTTCTCTTTTGTCATCTTTTAATGTTTTTTTTTTTATTTTTCTTTCTGCAGGTTCTTCCTTTTCATTACTAATCGCCATGGAAGCTTCAATTCTCGCACTTAAATATCTCCATAGCCGGGTGGTTCTTCGCACATTTGACAGGACTTTCACCAAAGCCAGTAAACCAGAGCCATTATATGCTCTACCTAATAATAAGGTAACCAGTACAATGCATTTTCAAATATCTGTTTTTGCATTTTATCAAAAGTAAATACTACTAACTCTTTCTCTAAATATTGTCCCAAAAGTTTTCAAATATGCTTTTGATGAAGAGAAAATTATAATTTTTTTATATACTCATTTAGGGATAGAGGGAGTAGCATACATTTTTAAGCACGAATTTTTTTGATCCAGCTTTAACTATATTTATTAATTACAGGAAATGACAGTAAACGGTCGGGTGATCCTTTCGTTTTTGTTTACGTTTGCTACCAGTCTAACTTGGCCAGAATTCACAGAATTTTTTGAGAAGACAGGCTTGAAACCACAAGATAATCCTGATATTTTGCTTCAGGTTTTTACAGTCAAATTGAATGAACTGGTCAATAGATTGAAAGAAGAAAAACTATTTCCTTATTTCAATACACCTAAGTTATTATTTGTATAGATAAGCTTTAGTGTTTATTTTTACTATCACTGCCTATGAATATATTTTGTATAATTAAATAGTTTAGTTACTGATTAAATTCATATAAATACAGGTTTGATGTGCAAGGTGTTTGAGAAGCGAGGTCTTCCTCATGCTCATATTCTTCTTTTTATCAAAATTCAAGACCAATCCCGCATCACCCATGTCGCCAACACCTAAGGATCAACGTTAGGGTAGAATAAACGTTAGCCAAATTTGTTTCCAGTTTGTTTTTCTCTTTTATAATGTTTTTTATTTTAAATTCATATAAATACAGTTTGTTTTTCTCTTTTATAATGGTAGAACGTATAATTTGCCTACAACTTCTGAAGTGGCAGCTCTTATCGAAGGTGATATTCAAGATGCACCTGATGTGAGAGATATTATGGTTGAGGAACGGTGTGGTGATTTTAAACAAATACACGAGTTCAACCCATGTTATCTTCCTCTTCAGTACCCGTTGTTGTTTGTTTATGGGGAAGATGGGTTTTATACCGATATTCCTAGAAATATGCCTCCAATGTCAAAGCGACCCAAACTTTCTTTGAAAGAGTTCTTATCATTCCGACTACAGAAGAGGTCTGCGGAAGGACCCCAACTTATGAGAAGTGGAAGACTACTGCAGCAGTTTATGGTTGATGCTTATATTATGATGGATACACAGAGGCTTCAGTGGATTCGTCATAATCAACCCGCTCTTAGGGTAGAATCTTACAGGAAACTTACAGATCCAGTTTCAAGAGGAGATACTGATCCATCGTCTGCGGGTAGACGAGTTGTGTTGCCGTCAACATACACCGGTGGACAGCGGTGGATGACTCAGAATTTCTAAGATGCATTAGCTATTTGCAGGTGGACAGGATATCCATCCCTGTTTATTACATTTACATGCAATCCAAAGTGGCCAGAGATTACAAGATTTGTTCAGAAGAAAGGGCGAAGACCCGAAGATAGGGCTGATATTGTATGTAGGGTGTTCAAAATGAAGCTTGATGAATTGGTAAAGGATTTGAAGGAAAAGAAAATTTTTGGCGAGCCTACTGCACGTAAGTAATTCTTTCACCACCATACCATGTGTGTTGTATTTGATTTATTTTTTTTTTAATATAATTACTTTATCCATTTGTCCCACATTTTTTGCTAATTTTGGTAAACTTGATCAAAATTACCAATTATAGTAGGACGAATGCTATATATAATAATTAATATTTTATTTGATTTTTTAGAGTGTGTCAACCTTTACGTGTAGACAAGCTTTTAATATGATGTTTTGTTCTATCTTTAAATCGAACATAAAGCTGTAATGCCAAATATCTATTTCTGTCTATATTATTTCTAAAAGCATTTTTTATGGGATTCGTCTTAGTTCAACCTAGATAGATCAATTATATAATTCCAGCATCTGTTGGAATTAAGGACGCGTGTCTGTGTGAGGGACCCGCGGTAGGGAAGTGATAGTAATGCTATGAATGGCCTGGATTCTCATTCTACAAAGTTACTGTATAAGCTATTTGTGTCAATCTTAGTTCTCTAAGTATAGGGCGGCTCATTTAAGCTGCTTTTGCTAGAATAGCTTGAAACGAACAATTGTTTTGATTGCTTGCATAGGCTTCAGGATTTAAATTTATATGGAGTTAATGTTGCTGTAGCCAACGAATTTGCTACTTCATTTCCTGACCAGACATTCCAATCTTCATTAATCGATCTTCTTATAAAAAATGTGCGAAATGGTAATTGCTGATTGTTTTTGCTGCCTACAATAATTTAATTATATGCATTTTTTATTTGATTCAGTTGTTTTCACAGTGGAGTTTCAAAAGCGAGGTCTTCCCCATGCTCATATTCTTCTGTTTCTAAAAAGTAAAGACCAAGCACTAATTGCTGAGGATGTCGACAAGTGTATAAGTGCTGAGATTCCTGATAAAGAAACTGATCCGGAATTGTACGAGGTCGTCAAAGAATATATGGTTCATGGTCCTTGTGGTGTTGCTAACCTAAAATCCCCTTGCATGGATAACAAGAGATGCACAAAGAACTTCCCTAAAAACTTGAATGAAGGCACGTCCGTTGACGAGAACGGATATTATGTTTATCGGAGGAGAGACACTGGTGCTAATGTAGATAAAAATGGAGTTATGCTGGATAATAGATATTTAGTGCCTTATAATCCACAGCTGTTGTTGAAGTATCGGAGTCACATAAACGTGGAATATTGTAATCAAAGCAAATCAATAAAGTACTTATTCAAGTATATCAGCAAGGGAAGTGACAGAATAGGGGTAGGATTTGAAGTGGATGATGAAGTTAAAAGATACATCGATTGCAGATATGTCTCTGCATGTGAAGCGATGTGGAGAATATTTGGATTCGATATCCACTATAGGATACCCGCTGTAGAGCGCTTATCTTTCCATTTAGAGGGATACCAAACCATTCCTTTCAAAGATGGCGATTATCTTACGGATGTTGTGGGTAAGCCTACTGTTAGCCAATCACAATTTTTACAGTGGATGAAGATCAATCGTGAAAATCCAGAGGCTCGACAATACAAGTATTACGAATTTCCGCAACATTTTGTTTGGGACAAGTCAAAGCGAGAATGGCGTCCTAGAAAGAAAGGCACATCAATAGGATGAATTTATCATGTTCCCATCAATTCAGGCGATATCTACTATCTGAGGCTGATGCTAAATCACATTGTTGGTGCTACATCGTACGCGGATTTGAGAACTGTTAATAACGAAGTGCATGATGATTACAAACAAGCATGTTATGCACTAGGATTATTAGACGATGATAAAGAGTATGTTGATGGAATAAAAGAAGCAAGTGAATGGGGATCACCGGAATATCTAAGAAGACTATTCGCGATGCTACTATTATCTAATAGTATGTCGAGGCCACAAGATGTTTGGAATCAAACTTGGCAATTACTGTCAGATGATATCAACTACAAGCATCAGAAGAATTTTAACAATCCTGGTAAATATTTTAATATGTTATATCTGATTTTTTATTAAATATCTTAATGCTTATTTGATGTGTCATGTTTTATTCGTTGGTTTTTAAACTATACTCCCGAATTCTGCGCAGAAGCAACACTTTTGGAAAACTTGATCATACTTTAACTAATAATCTAAATATAATATAATGAATCTAACAAAATATTAAAAATCATTTTTGGGAATCACTATAAATGGTGATACAATAAATCATTTTTAAATTTTCATTAAAAATAATATATTTAATTTAGATTAGAGGTCAAAGTTTGATCAAGTTGACTAACAGTGTCACTTCTGCTGGGACGGGGGGAGTATTTAATTAATCATTTTTGAGCATTTATTGTTTTAATGTGAATCTATTTTTTTATATACAGGTCTCACACTCAGCGAAGAGCAAGTTAAAAATTGTGCATTGGCTGAAATTGATAAGTTGTTGGCAGCAAATTGCAGCGGTCTCCATAATTTTAAAGATATGCCTCAACCAAGCAATTCTGTCATTTCTGATTCGGAGAATATGCTAATATTGGATGAATTGTCATATGATGTTGATGAGATGAAGGCTGAGCACTCTAAATTGCATAAATGTTTGACTGAAGAACAAAGGATAGTTTATGAAAAGATCATGACTGCAGTTGATAGAGGCGATGGTGGAGTGTTTTTTTTGTATGGGTATGGTGGCACGGGGAAGACTTTCATATGGAAGACATTGTGCTCGGCCTTGCGAAGAAGGAGGGATATAGTTCTTCCGGTGGCTTCTAGCGGTATAGCCTCCTTGCTACTTCCGAGGGGTAGGACTGCTCACTCCAGATTTGGCATACCCATCCAGGTCGATGAAAGCTCAACCTGCAGCAAGATTAAGCCTGGTTCTGATTTGTGTGGTCTCCTAAAGAGAACGAATCTCATAATTTGGGATGAGGCTCCGATGGCCCACAAGCACTGCTTTGAGGTGCTTGACCGAAGCTTGAGGGATATTATGCGTACTAATGATGGTCGTTGCTCTAATAAGCCCTTCGGTGGATTAGTTGTTGTGTTTGGAGGAGATTTCAGGCAAATATTGCCCGTTGTGCCTAAAGGAAGCCGACATGATATTGTACATGCTACCATTAGTTCGTCTAAACTTTGGAATTCCTGTGAGGTCCTAAAATTGACAAAAAACATGAGATTGCAGGTAAATCATCTTCTTTTAAACTTTAATATTTTACATTTACCTATTGCAGTAATTAAATATTTCTATCTCATTCATTGTCTAAATGTATGTAGGTCTGTTCCACTTCCTCTTCTGATGCTATGGAGATCAAAAATTTTGCTCAATGGATACTAAGGGTAGGAGATGGTGATGTCGGTGAAGAAAATGATGGAGAAGTGGACATTAAATTACCAGATGATATTTTGATAACGGATGCAGCTGATCCTATTGCAACTATTGTTCAAAACACGTATCCTGACATATTACATAATATGGGTATTGATGGTTTTTTTCAGGATAGAGCAATTTTGGCACCAACTAATGAGATAGTAGATACTATCAATGATTATGTGATGTCACTATTGCCCGGTGAAGAAGTGTTGTATATGAGTTCAGATAGCATCAGCAAGGAGGACGGAGATATTGCTGGCCACGAGGATGTATTTTCTGTTGAGTTTCTTAATACGATTAAATGCTCGGGCTTGCCGAACCATTCCATACGTCTGAAGGTTGGGTGTATAGTCATGCTACTCAGAAACATTGATCAAGCTTCGGAATTATGCAACGGAACGAGACTGATAGTTACAAATCTAGGAAAACATATAGTTGAAGCAAGAATGCTCTCTGGAAAGAATACTGGCATGAAGGTGTTTGTGCCTAGAATGATGTTGAGCCCATCCGATTTGACAAAATTCCCAGTTAAATTCCAACGTAGACATTTTCCATTGAATGTTTGCTTCGCTATGACTATAAATAAGAGCCAGGGACAGTCTCTTTCTCATGTTGGGCTTTATCTTCCTCGGCCTATATTCAGTCACGGGCAGTTGTATGTGGCAATCTCGAGAGTTACAAGCAAAAAGGGGCTCAAAGTTCTGATTTGTGAAAAGGATGGTCAAACCAGCGATATGACCACTAATGTGGTCTATAAAGAAGTTTTTCACAAATTATGAGGTAATTATAAATTTTTATTTATTATTATTTTTATTCTTCTTTTTCTTCATTTTATTGGTGAGTGGGGTGGGTAGGCCGGTAGGGTGAAGGGAGGACCAATACTCCCTCCGTCCCTCTGTAACTTACAAATTTTGAGTTGGACACATTATTTAAGGAAAAAGATTATGTGTTGTGAGTGTAGATAGTTGAGTGGGATAGAGAATAGTAAGTGGATAGTTGTTGTGAGTATGACAAGTGGGCCTCTTTGTTTTAAAAGTATTAAAATATTTCCTTTTGGGACTTTGTAAATTAAAGTGAGACAACCAAAATGGTAAATTTTGTAGATTAAAGAGGGACGGAGGGAGTATGTGTTATTGTAAGTTGATAATTATTAGATGGAACGATGGTATGAAAAATTTACTTACATGTTCTTGATATTGCATTTGTAGAGGAGGCCACCAGTTCATTTGGAGAATTCAAGGAATTCAAAAATGATTTTTGTGCTCATTAGAGATGATATGCTCGCTTCACTGGGTGCCTGTCTTCCTGGCTGTTCGACCTTTGATGCTAAGGAATTGACTGTTTCTGTTGGGGCCAATTTATAGCGCTTTCCACCCAAAGAGAAGGAAGCACCTGATGTTTTTGACTTCTTAGTGCGGAGAAATTCAGGAACAGCAAAGATGAAACACATTCTCCATATAACTTCCTATGCCCATGATTAGGCAGTTAAGCGGTTAACACTTCGCAGGAGGTTAAGCACGTTACCACAATTTCCCCTAATTATTCACTTGCTTTCCAATTTCCCTCAAATTTCAAAGGAAGATGTCCTAAATTGGTTGAAAGAGTCTAAGGAGAACTTGGAGAAAGAGAAGGCTGATGTTATGTCTAGCAACAAAAGCTTTCTGACAATTTAGACATGGAATCTGGAGAAAGAGAAGGCTGATGTTTATTGTCAAACTCATCCTCATCTTGATGTTAACATCATCGGTGTACTTTATATATCAATGTAGATCATGAGGGGTTTATTAATGAAAAATGTCAAATTTGAATATAATTTAGGGACGGATTGAGTTTTTTTTTTTATATTATTCTTAATATTACTATGCTCCCGTCGAATCCCGTCGAATGTAATCGCTGTTTTGTTTAATAATTGTTTGTTATATTGTCATCAATGATTTGTGAAAGAGCAGCAGCCCCTGTTATGTAATTGTCTTGGTTTATTTATGCATTAACATTGCGGGGTGCCAGGGCACTTTGCTAGAGAATGCCCTAACAATAATAACTCATGATGGACTAACTGGACGTAGAAAGAGCAGCAGCCCCTGTTATGATGATCTCTTTCTACCAAACCAAGTAAATTTGGTGTTATTATTCAGCATGTTTGTTTTTACCATCTGATTTGAAACCAATTTTTAGTTTTACTTTACCTTTTTATTATTAAACAGTTTACTTTAGTCAGTTAAAAGACTATTTTTTTTATATATTAAATTCATTTGTAGTTGTATAGTAGAACACTTTCATTACAATGGGATTGCATTTTAATAAGTAGACTACTTATCAATGGGACGGAGAGAGTGTGTTTGTCAATTCAATTGACAAGAGTTATGCCTTCTCTCTTTAGGACCATTATGATAACAACAACAGTAATAGTACATCTGTCCTAAATGAATGTCCGTAGAAATTTAAAATTTGCTCTTGGTAGATATTAAGTTTGATTTTATTTTTAAGGCAATTTTGGGAAGGAGGGAGTAATGCGCAATCCTTAAAATGTTAGGATATTACGCCTATGTTTGTCTTTAATTATGAATAAGTTGTGACTTTACCACTTTTGATGTTTCAATTACCAGATCATGCATACGACGCTTGGTGACGTCCACGTGAAACTGTACCCAGAAGAGTGTCCAAAATCTGTGGATAACTTCACAGCACATTGTAGAAATGGCTACTATTATAATCTGATATTCCACCGGGTCATCAAAGGATTTATGATACAAACTGGAGATCCTTTGGAAGATGGTACATGTTGGCAATCTATTTGTTGGAGGGAGTTTGAAGATGAATTTCACAACAGGTAATTACATATTTGTGCTGATTAGCCAATAGTATACGATTTTACAGCAATTTGAGAAAAGACACCAATTCCTATGCTTTCGACTATCATTGCCTTTAACATGTGGTTAAAGGTTCGAATAGTTTTGGTCAGAACTGCAGTTGGTTTATGACTTGTATATTTCACTTAGCTTCTTCAGAGCTTAATAAGCCAAATATTCCATAAACTCAGGTTCTGTTGAAAGTTACATTTGAATCTGTGCTTTGGTTAAATATTATTACGTTCCTTAGATATTACTACTTCAATATACTTAATTTGGAGAAGAAAGATATGTACGTGACATCACTCCTGAATCCTGATGACTCCCTGAAGCTACTTTGACACTAACAATATAGTGCTCTAGATGATTTTCTTCTTATACATCTTAAGCTTGACAGGGAATTAAATTCTGATATCAAAGCTCAAGATATTTTCTCAAGCTTTAACTGGGATATATTTTGATAATTCTTAAAAATGTGATCATTGTGACTGTTATTTTTAAGCTAAGGGACCTTGGTCTCCGGGGTTTTTTTTTTTTTTCATTATGTTTCTTATGGGACAGCTACGACATCTATGCCTAAAGTTATTTGTTTAACTCATTTTGCCAAGGAACTCACATTTTGGTATTGATATCAGTTTAAGTTGTTTGACCTTATTTATTTGGAAAACTTACTGCTATTCAAATAGCATTTATTTCCAAATTTAGCTCTAGATTCTATTTGTTGTAAAGAACAATATGATGCTGAACTGAAATGCTGGTTAAACAAATGGCAATTTTTAACCGGTTAATTTCTTATCATATGGAAGGTGAGTCTCACTTTAAGATCATTTAGGGACGGAGGGAGTTTTTTTTTTTAATTCTTAGCATTACGATGCTCCCGTCGAATCTCGACGGGTTACTCACTAGTATTTTTTATAAACAGAATACTCCGTGTGGGGGCCACTCTGTGTTTGTATGAGTGAGAAAAGGAATCAGGAGCAACGTGGCAGAATCACATGGGCATAGGACCATCATATGAAGGTGGAGGTGTCAGTGCGGCGTCTTCTCTGCTCTCATCATCATCCCCTCCCCTTCCCCTCTCTTGGAATCAATGCCCTTCATGAAACCCTCCTTCTTACGTCATCTTCAATGTCCACATCACTTTTCATGGTCCCCCCCCCCCTCCTCCCCCTTTTCTCCTTCCATTTCTCTCTCAAACAGGAAAAAGAAGAGGCAACAATACATGGGTTTGAAAGACCTATGTCTCTCAACTTATTTGTTTTTTTCAAATTATAGTTTTTAAAAATTATTACTTCTATTAAATTTAAATGACTGGCTTTGAAGCAAAATTAAAAAAAGTTCTCATGAAAGAAATTATTACTTATAAAGCTTTAAATAACTTGGGACAAAATTAATACTTAAAAATCTTTAACTTACTTCATGAAAGAAAAGACAAAGTCATTTATTTTAAATTAGTATATTTTTTATTAAACAAAATATTTATTTTGTGACAAACATAGTGACTCCCAAAATAACATAAATACTAGTATAATAAAGTATTTACACTCAAACACAAAAAAGTACTCTCCATGTATTACTAAACAGTACTATATAAATATTAGAAATAAATAAATGAGGTGGTCTCCCATGAAAACAAGGGGATCCGTCTCATGCATGAGACGGGTCGCCCCATGACCCATGGGCTGAACCCGCCACGTGGCAACCCACCATTGGCCGAATTTTTATTTTATTTTTTTTTTATTTTTTTTTTTTTGGTTTTTTTTGAGTTTTTATATTTTTTTTTTGGCTTTTCAGTGGTTTAGCAAAAATAATAGTTACCATCTCTTAAAGTAACATTGTTCATAAGTAAACGTAATACTTGTTTTAAAAAAACAAAAGCTCGTTTTTACCCATTTGAAAAGTAATAACTTATGTATATGAATGTAATAGTAAGTTTATACAAATAAATGTAACACTTTGATAGACGAAATTGTAACAGATTTCTATAGATAATGTAATACTTTTACATGTATCATGATAAATTTGACCCCATTGTAACTTATTGTTTGAAAACAAATAGATATCTATACATATGTATTACAATTATTTACAAATACTATTACATATAAATAACACGTTTGTTACATTTTAGTTATAATAAGTATTACTTTTGAAAAACGAAGAAAACATAGGAATAACACTATTACTTTAAGAGATGGTAACTATTACTTTAAGAGATGGTAACTATTACTTTTCACAAACCGAAAAAAAACCAAAAAAAAAAATATAAAAATTTTAAAAAAAAAAAAAAAAAAAAAAAAATGGGCCAATGAGGGGCTGCCACGTGGCAGGGTCCCCCCATGGGTCCTGGAGCAGGGTTGTGGGTCGGGTAATGGGTCAAAAAAATGACCCGTCTCACCCATGAGACGGGTTGGAGTGTTCTCACACAAGTTTTTGTCTAAATAAATATACAACTTTTTTTTCAAATTTGTTTTGAATACTCCCTCCTTCTCACCTGATTTATGACAATTTGTCATGTTGAGCGTCCCACTCGATTAAGACGTCCCAAAATGGCAACTTTATGTTATTCTCATATTCAATGGGACCCACTTATCACACTCACAACAACAATCCTCTTGCTATTCTTCTCTCATTCTCTTTACTAATCTTTTTCATACTCACAAACAACACCTCCTCCACTCATTCTCTTTCCTCTTATTATAGTAGTATTTCTTAATCCTCTTGTCGAGAGAGAAAATCTTATGTCAGATGCGACAGAGCGGGTATTATTTATATTTATCATTTTAATTTTTTTGTCATTGCAAATAACTATTACTAAATATTAACGGCAATTTAATATCTCATGTGATTTTAAAAATTGTTATTTATAAAGTATTAATTTATTTATTTATTGAGATGCTTAATTAAAATAATTTACTTGTTTTAGATTATTTATGCTAATTAAAAATTAAATTGAACAATATAAATAAAATTGAGGAGGAGGAAGTACTATTTTTTAAAAAAAAATCAAAAGACATAAATTAAAAGACGGATATTTAGGAGACGGAGGTACTCCATCCGATCACAAATATAAGCAAAAGTAACTAAAATCACACTTATTAAGAAAGTAGTTAAATTTAGTTAATTGTCTTAATTTTATAATAAAAATATATTAAAATTACTAATATATCCTCATATTAAATGTGTATAAATTTACACTTGTATTTGAAAATGAGTAATTAATTAAGGGTATTTTTTGTAAAAGAGTATTAAATACGACAACATTTAATGAGTTTTCTATTGAAACCCAACTTTTTTGCTTATATTTAAGTTCAATAAAAGCCTAACTTTTTTTGCTTATATTTGTATCCGGAGGGGGAAGAAGATTTTTTTTAGGTTTTAGCTTCAACAAAAGAGACAGACGGGTTACGGCTTTTTCTGAAACACCGTTTCGAACGCCGTTACCTTTACCTCAGGTCTAGGGATGACAATTTGCCCGAACCCGAAGGTGATCCGCCCCGAAAAAGTAGGATTCGGGTTGCAATTTTCATAACCCGAGCGGATTAGGGTCGGGTCCGGTTTTTGATGTTGACCCGGCCCGGCCCGACCCGACCCGCACCTCCATGTAAAAAGTCAACATATGCTAGGTAATCATATTATAAGTGTAATTAATTAAGGGTATTTTTTGTAAAAGAGTATTAAATACGACAACATTTAATGAGTTTTCTATTGAAACCCAACTTTTTTGCTTATATTTAAGTTCAATAAAAGCCTAACTTTTTTTGCTTATATTTGTATCCGGAGGGGGAAGAAGATTTTTTTTAGGTTTTAGCTTCAACAAAAGAGACAGACGGGTTACGGCTTTTTCTGAAACACCGTTTCGAACGCCGTTACCTTTACCTCAGGTCTAGGGATGACAATTTGCCCGAACCCGAAGGTGATCCGCCCCGAAAAAGTAGGATTCGGGTTGCAATTTTCATAACCCGAGCGGATTAGGGTCGGGTCCGGTTTTTGATGTTGACCCGGCCCGGCCCGACCCGACCCGCACCTCCATGTAAAAAGTCAACATATGCTAGGTAATCATATTATAAGTGTTGTTAAATTTATTTTTATAGTTGTTTGTGAGTGAGGTTTTGATGAGTTAAGACTAAGGCTCCGTTTGTTTGGCGGAAAACAACTTTCGGAAAACATTTTCCCCATTTTCCGGTGTTTGTTAAACACCGGAAAATGGGGAAAATGTTTTCCAAGGAAGTGGTTTTCCTCCATTCCTAAGGAAAACGTTTTCCTTACCTCCACCTAAGGAAAACGTTTTCCGAAAAATGCTAACACTTCAATTGTTGTTTTAACTCCAATTTTTGTTTTTACGAAAATTATTTTTTAAATATACCCAGTTAATTAAAAAATGTCTAAAAATATTTTATTTTTATGAATATTTTGCAATATGTTAAATTATTAACTTTAGTCCATTATAATTACAAAACTACATTTCCATTTTACTTTATAATTGAAATTGGAGATAATGACTAATTTATTGATTATTTCTTTTTAATATATACTCTAGGTGATCAAAATTAATGTATCTAAAAAAGTTTTCCGGAAAGCATTTTCTTAAAATTCACCAAACAGTGGAAATTACATTTTCTGGAAAACATTTTCCAATAAATCGTTTTCCGGAAAACATTTTTCAAGAAATCGTTTTCCGGAAGTTATTTTCCGCAAAACAAACGGAGCCTAATTTGTATAACTCATTCAAATTAAGCTTAAACATAAATTAGGCAAAATCAAATATGGGATGGGAAAATTAGATTTTATGCCACCCGGGGCGGGGCGGATCAGGTTCGGGTTTCATTAACTTCGGGTCGGGTCGGGTCACTCTATTTGAGGTTAGGGTCGGGTTCGGTTTTGGAGAAACCCGCCCCGAACCCGCCCCGTTGCCATCATCACTACTCAGGTCATGTGGTGGGTCCCAACTGAAGGTCCTCATCAATAAGGGTAATAGGGTTGTAAATCGGGTGTTTTGGGCTTACCCATTAAAATTAAAAATCTATTATATATCGGATATTTTAACTTTAATGGGTACATCCAAAACACCATTCTTACCACCCAATCCTCAAATCGATGTTGACGTCTGAAACCTGTCGATCCCTTCTGGTGGACCCTCCCCTTACTTCATACCCCAGTCTTTATTCTCACTTGCACCTTACCCGCGTGTATTCCATTCACAAATCTTTGTGCGTCGATTAATGTATCGTGTATTTCACGCTCCAATGTAAAAGGGCCAACAGTCAGTTGACTGATGTTCATGTGGGTCATAACCAATTAGCGGGTTACTATATTTTTTTTTCCCGAAAATAGCAATAAAGCTATGAGGATCACTCGATTTATTTGGAATCCAGATCTCATGTATCACTATGTGTGTCATTCTCTGTGTCACAAAAAATTTAACGGCTCACAGTTTTTAAGATTAACATTTTATTAATATTATTCAAACATATTACGGCTGGATTACTTATGACACAGGGAGTGGCATACATAGTGATACAGGAGATCTGGACTCATTTACTTGTGCTTGGTTATAACGCGTTCGTACCTCATTTTTAACAAAATCTCACCCGATTTAAATACTCCTTTCGTCCGAACTAAATTTTTTGTTTTACTTTTCAAGAAAATTAAAAAAAAAAAAAAAAACTGTTGTGAATTTAAAAAGTAGATTATGAGAATATAAGAGAAAAAAAGTGGTTGAAGAGTTTTTGTCATGAGAATGACAAATGACTAACATTGTCCATTCTAAATAGTAAAGAAAATAAGAACCTCAGTCTGAAAAAATAAAATAAAAATAAGAACCTAAGTTTGGGAGAATGGAGTACGAGGTTATGTTGCTGCTCAATTAGTAAACGGTGGTTCTTCAATAGCTATTTAAAGTTTTGTACCAAATTTAAGAAAAGAGAAGAAAACAAAAAAAAAAAATGAAATTGAAAAGTAAAAATTGATATACTTTCTAAAAAGAATGAAATGAATGGAGTTGCAAGAAAAGTTTCCATAAATTATGCATCAGGGTTTAAAAGTGAGCTTGTAATGTACAACTAGTGTACTAAAGAATGGATATTAATTGATAATTTATTTACTTGGTAGCAAGAATGAATAAGTTTAATTTTGAGTTATATGAAATGAACCCTTACCATAAAATATGCAAAAGGGTTTTTGGCTACCTTGTATTGTATTGAACAACTAGTGTGTTTCTATAAAAATGTACTATTATTCAATAAAAAAAAATTGATTTATTTGCTAACAAGAATAAAATAAGTTTTGAGTTATATGAATCCTTATCATACTATTGGAATGAGTATGTTCCTATGAAAATTTAATACTATTACTCACTCCGTCTCATACTTATCGCTACTTATTTTCATTTTAAGCGTCTCATACTTATTGCTACTTACTAAAAGTGTTCACTTTTCTCTTTCCTATTCACTTACAACAACTATCCACTAGCTTATTTTCTCTCTCCTACCCACTCACAATACTTATTTTTCCAACGTATTTTCTTAATCTCCGTACACTCTGATAAAGTAGCAATAAGTTTGAGACTGAGGAAATATTTAATAAAAAAATTGATCATTTAATATTGGGAGAGGGCGAATTAGAGATCCATTTGATTGGCGCGTGAGGGAGCGTGAACATAAATAGTATACAAACAGAGTGGGACCCACTGCCAAAGTTTCTTCACTCCGGTAGTTGACGGGCCACTCCCCCCAAAATCTAGGGGTGGAAATGGTTCGGCTCAAACCGCGGTTCAGAACCGAGCCAAGCCAAACCGTGCGGTTTAGCTCGGTTTTTAAACTTATAAGGTTAAGCTCGGTTTTGAAAATTGATAAACCACACGGTTCGATTCGGCTCACGGTCTGACCCTTCAAGCCGAACCGAGCAAAACCGAGCCGAACCGTTTCGAGTTGAACCACGAGCCGAACCGTAGAGCTGAACCATAGAGCCCTTATATGGACCATTGATTAAATTTAGTGATTTAATATGAACCGTTAGATTTTTTTAGGAAATCCTAGATGAGATACCCTATCGTCGACTGAGTATTCATTTTCACCAAATCGACAAATCTCTCCGCAGTCATCCCTATCGTCTCCATTCTCTCATCTTATTCAGTTCACCCACGGGCCACGACTAGTTTCCACCATCATCCTTCTACCCATCGACGCCATTCCTCCGGCCAACGTCCTTCCTCCATCTCACTCCTACGCAGGCCTCCCTATTCAAGAGAATCAAGACATCTGCTAATTGAAACCCTAGCTCGACCTTTCAAATTTCCGGCGATTAAAGGTAAGTTTCATCCCTTATGCTTCTTCTTGTAATTTTATTTCCAATTTTGCTGTCATTTTTATTGGATTTATTTGCACTATAACTTAAGATTACAGTCCTTGCTAGTGCTAAGTGGTATAGTATGGTGTAAGAGTTGTGGTTCAAACTACGGTTTAAGCCACGGTTTAAACCGTAAAATCAGACTGTGGTTCAAACCGAGCCGAGCCGAGCCGTGATGGTTTAGCTCAGCTCGGCTTGGACTATTTTGTGGTTTAGCTCGGTTTGGGATTTCTCCAAACCGATGTATAGCGGTTTGGCTTCTAAATTACCCCAAACCGATCTAAACCGAACCATTTCCACCCCTACCAAAATCTAGGGTTAATTGCAATTTGGTTACCTGAGTTTTACAAAATTCTGCAATCGGTTACTAAATTTGTCAAAGTTGCGATTTGGTTCCTGAATTTGCTGAATCGGAGCAATCAGGTGTAAATCTCGTTAGCTAGTTAAAAAACTAACGAAATGGATATCATATGCAAAACATGTGAGTTTTATTGAGGGCAAATATGTCATTCTCACTCGTAAATGAATCTCACTTACAATATTTTAGTTTCAAGTGTTAAAAATAAAAGATTAGGGGTCAAAATGTAAATATGCCTTCATCTTCAACCTCTAGCATAACCCCCACGACCCAAAACAACCACCAACATCCTACCGCCACCATCTACCCACCACCACCTTCGCTATCATCAAACCCAGAAAACAAGCCATCATACCCAGAAAAATAATAATAAAAAATCTCCACAAAGACAAGTAAGGCCTTCTTAAAGTTGTAGCTGATTTAGATTCATCTTTCTTAACATTTCTGCAGATTTCTTGCTGATTTTCAGACTTGGGTGTTGACCTTGACCCATCTAATTTCTCATCATCTATACCTATTCCTATACTCCACAAAGAAACATACCATATGCAACACACTGGAAAGCATATCCAACAATCCAAAGCTTCAACGGCATCGACGGCGTCTCATTCCAACTCAGAAACAAAACTCCAACAGAAAGAACAACAAACGCGAAATTCCAAACCAGGTCAAGGACGACGATCGGCCGCGAGTACGCCCAATCGCTCTACCTTTCCTCGATTTGCTCAGCAGCCGATTCCCGAACGCGCATCGAGGGTTCACGTCGCATCCGCCTACTTCCGGCGATGCGCAGGAATCGAGCCATGTCGCGAAGGATCGGCGGACGGCGGACAAATAGACGGCTCCGAGAGATCTGGTCGGATACGGAGCCTGAGAGCAACGGCGTCGAGTTGACGGTGGTGCTGGTTGTGGTGGCGTCGCCGGGGGGGAGACGTCGACGTCATCGTCGTAAGTCGTCTGCTTTGTTGAATTTCGTGAAACTTCAATAAACGATCGAATTGATCAATGTTTTTTTAGCTGATTTTGAAAACCCTAGTTGAGAGATGAGCATGCAATTTGGTTACCCGGTTGGGGATGTTTGATTAAGAAAAGACATTTTTGCCCTCAGTAAAATGTCACGTGTTTGACACATGTGACGACTTTGTTAGAATTTTAACAAGTTAACGGATTTTAAACCTGATTGCTCCGGTTCAGCAAATTAAGGAACCCAATTGCAACTTTGAGCAATTTAGTAACCGATTGCAGAATTTTGTAAAACTCAGGTAACCAAGTTGTAATTAACCCCAAAATCTATACACTCAAAATAAAAGTAAAAGGTAGGCCTCAATCTAATTACTTTTTCCGGCCCAAAATAACTGTCACTTTAACACTTTTTTATATGTTAAAAAAATAATTATTGCTTTAGTATAATGAAAAAAGTACCAAATACTCCCTCTGTCCCACCCGAATTAGGATTTTTAGGTTGGGCACGGGGATTAAAAAAAAAAGTGTTAGTGGAGTAGGTGTTTGAGCATGAAAAGTGAAATAGGAGAGAGAAAGTGTGGTAGTGAACAATGAGTGGAAAGTTGTTGTGAGTGTGAATGTGAGTCTCATTAAATAAAACATTTATATTTTGGGGTTGTCCTAATTCGAATGTGACACCCAAAATGAAAATTTGTCATAATTTGAGTGAGACAGAGGGAGTATAACTTTGCTTATTATTATTATGACTTTCACTTACATTTCTTCTCACAACTAATACAATCAAATATTAACAACAATTTCCGTGTAGGGATAAGAGAGTAATTTGAAATAAAAATAACAATTATTTTGAACCAATAATTTAGTCCAAAACCGACATATATTTTGGACCGAATGGAGTATAATGTACTCCTATATCCCAAACGTATCGCTACTAACTGTGGATATACGGAGATTACGAAAATATATCGGAAAAAAATAAGTGTGGTAAATGCGTAGAAGAGAAAATAAGTTAGTGAATAGTTGTTGTGAATAGGTAGGAGAGAGAAATTTGAACACTTTAAGTAAGTAACAATTAGTATGAAACGACTAAAACGGAATAAGTAGCGATTCGTTTTAGAAGGATGGAGTAATTGGTTAATTAAAATTATCATTGTTTTTAGTTTTGATCTAAAACTTTTGCATTGTTAAAAAGTTGCATTTTAGCTTCTTTATTTTTTTAATCACTTTGTTTCAAGTTTCAACTAATGTAATATCTTCATAAATCTCAAATTTCATTTCTCATATTAGGTGACAATTAAAAAAAACTAAAGAAGGAAAAATAAAACATGAGTAAAGCGAATGTTCATCTTTTTAACGAACTATTCAGAAATTTCCAAGATGTTTTGTTGCATTTATGCTACATATTATTTTAAACAAATGTTTTTCAACATAATATTAGTGTCGATCAGTAGAGAATCAACTAGTTTAACAGTTAAACACATGCATACAAATATATTTCCGGTTTGTTTCAAAAATTGCAAATCTATTTATTTTCACATATTTAAGAGAAAATTAAAAAGTCATTATATTGAGTAGGTCTTGTGAAAAACGTGTTTTATCCTAAGAAAAGAAAAAACGTGTTTTTCCAAAAAAAAATGCCAGTGTTAATATCAAAAAGCGCCAGGCTTGGCCACTGGCACTCATAAAACATAGACACTGACACTTTCATGTGCCAGTGTTAGTGTTAAAAAGTGTCAGACACATACACTGGCACTTTTTTAGCACTGACACTGGCAGTTATGAAAAGTGCCAGTGTCTATGTTAATATGTGCCACCGTAATATCACTGGCATTTCTTAAAACTAACACCGACAGTTACAATAACTTCCAGTTTATTACAAAAATGCCACCGTGTGCGTGGAAACAACTTCCAGTTTATTTACAAAATTGCCACCACCTCATTTAAAAAACATGTTTTACCCTAAGCTTTAAGGTAAAACACGCGTTTTACTAGTTTTTCACCGAGTTTATTGCAAAACGGACATGTGTACTTTCATTTATTTTCAATTTGACTAGCAAACTTTGGAAACATCAAATGTGGATTGCGTACTTTCATTTTCAAAAATTTGAGACGACTTTTTTAACACCCGTTAAAAAACATAACGGAACACTCTGTATAATGGGTGAAAGTGCAAAAGATAAAACTTAAAATCCTAAAAGTGCAGATTTCAACACTCTATTACTCCATTGCTCTCTTCTTCTCTAAATCTACACATCCAAATCTCCTTCCCAAAGAACATCCTTCATCTTATCCGCCTTCGAATGAAGATCAGACATCATCTCCTTCCTCAACGCCTCGATTCCATCATTCCCAATCCTCAATCTCCCTGCCGAACTCCCAGCCTCCACCCGCACCGGCGACGTCGAAGACAGCGGAACCTTCACATGATCACTCGATCCACCCCGCACGAATTCCGGCTCCACACGCTGTCCGCCCAATCGCCTCTCCACCGCCAATTTCCGATCGCCGGTCGGCACAAAAGCAGCCTCGCCATTCGAAATAACGTTCACACACCTCATAACCCTCCGGTGCCCCCACTTCAATTCCATCGGAAAAATTATGTAGCGGCTTTGATCTCTCCATCAACTTCTCCCTATCCCTCTTCCCTCCCCTTGCCTATACAGCATCTACCAAACCAAAAACACAATCAATATTCAAAATTACCCCTTTCTCTCAGTGTGTGTTTCGAAGCTTTGTCGCTGTACTGTCAAATTTTCCCGAGAAAGTGAAAACTTTGACGGAAAATACAGAAACAGCGGTCGCTTCGAGGCGAGGGTTTGCTTCTCTTAAGCCTACTAATTTTAGGTTTTGTGTTTAATCTCGATCTGGACCAATTTAGGGTTTGTATGTGTAGATTTGGAGAAGGAGTCAATGGAGTGTTGAAATCTACAATTTTAGGATTTTAAGTTTTATTTCTTACACTTTCACCCCTTATACAGAGTGTCACGTTATGTCTTTTAACGGGTGTTAAAAAAGTCGTCTCAAAATTTTGAAAATGAAAGCACGCAAGGCACATTTGATGTTTCCAAAGTTTGTGAGTCAAATTGAAAATAAATGAAAGTACGCGTGTCAGTTTTCCAATAAACTCGTTTTTCACAATTATAGAAATAGAAGCTAAATAAAATAAAATAAAAATAAATAATTTGAGAGAGAGAGAGAGAAAGAGAGTGCAAAATTATTATGGCTGGTCTCAGACTCAGACCTTACTCTTCCTTATCTTCTTCTCCAGTTCCTCCTATGTTCCTCTCTTGAAGCTCCCGCCCCCTAACTCAGAAATGCGAAAAACCAAGCAACATAAATATCAAACCCACATGATATGATACAATCTCTTTGACCCAATCCACTGAATTTCATCAATTTTAGGTAAAATGAAGCGAGATCGAGAACTAGAGAAAGGGCAGCAAGAACAGAGCTCTTCATCAATGGCGGCGGCGGCGAGTTCAGCTGGTGGCTCGACATCCACTGGGAAAGAGAAGCAGATTTGGGGTGAGGAACCGGATTCCGGCGGTATGGACGAGCTTCTAGAAGCTTTGGGTTACAAAGTCCGGTCATCGGACATGGCTGACGTTGCACAGAAGCTTGAACAGCTAGATATGGTAATGGGCACAACGATGGAAGATGGGATTTCTCAGTTGTCGGAGACTACTCATTACAACCCTTCCGATCTCAACGGTTGGGTTGAAAGCATGTTGTCGGAGCTGAACAACTCTTTAACCTCTCCGACCAGCTTCGATTCGGTGGTACTCCAGGCTGAATCTTCAGGAACAATGATCGATTTCTCTAACAATAAACAAATCGCTCCAAGCGGTGGTGGCATGGTTTACAACGATGGTTCCCAGTACGATCTCCGAGCGATTCCCGGTGGGGCAATTTACGGAGCGGAGGCAGAACCCGTGTTGAAGCGAACCAAAACGATATCAACCGGATCCGATGTTTCCGTTCAACCCGCCCCGGTGGTGGTTGTTGATTCACAAGAAACTGGGATTCGCTTGGTACACAGTTTAATGGCTTGCGCCGAGGCAGTTCAGCAAGACAACATAAAGCTAGCCGACGTGCTGGTTAATCACATAGCAGTATTAGCCGCTTCTCAAGCCGGCGCGATGAGAAAAGTAGCCACTTACTTCGCCCAAGCCCTAGCTCGAAGAATCTACAAAGGTATCCTTTCCGATTCAATCGATCCATCCTATCACGAAATTCTCCAGATGCATTTTTACGAGAGCTGTCCTTACCTGAAATTTGCTCACTTCACGGCGAATCAAGCCATTCTTGAAGCCTTCGCCGGCGCAAGTAGAGTCCATGTAATCGATTTTAGCTTGAAACAAGGTATGCAGTGGCCGGCGCTTATGCAAGCCCTATCCTTACGCCCCGGCGGACCTCCGGCATTCCGTTTAACCGGGATTGGCCCGCCGCAACCGGACAATTCCGACGCTTTACAGCAGGTCGGTTGGAAGCTAGCTCAATTTGCCGATTCAATTAAGGTTGAATTCGAATTTCGTGGGTTCGTTGCCAATTCCTTGGCTGATTTGAATGCGGGAATGCTTGAACTCCGGCCGAGTGAGGTTGAATCGGTGGCGGTCAACTCAGTATTTGAGCTGCACCCGTTGCTAGCTCGGCCGGGTGGAATCGAGAAAGTTTTGTCGTCGATTAAAGCGATGAATCCCAAGATTGTGACCGTCGTTGAGCAAGAAGCGAATCATAATGGACCGGTGTTCGTGGACCGGTTCAACGAAGCTTTACATTACTACTCGACCATGTTTGACTCGCTGGAGAGCTCCGGGTTGACTCAGTCGAACACTCAAGATTTGTTGATGACTGAGGTTTACTTGGGGCGGCAGATTTGGAACGTGGTGGCTTGTGAAGGCGTCGACCGAGTTGAGCGGCACGAGACGTTGAGTCAGTGGAGGGGGAGGATAAACTCGGCCGGGTTTGACCCGGTTCATCTGGGTTCCAACGCGTTTAAGCAAGCTAGCATGTTGTTGGCTCTGTTTGCTGGTGGTGATGGTTACAGGGTGGAGGAAAACGATGGGTGTTTGATGTTGGGGTGGCATACTCGGCCGCTTATTGTCACCTCCGCCTGGAAACTCGCTGCCGGAGAACCTTGAACTCAGCGGATTGTTGGACTGAGTTGACTCGGTGCTTGTTGACTGCAAAAACACATGGGATGTGGGGACATATGGAAGACCAAACAGAGAGACAGAGCTGAAAAGAGTCAAATCTAGTCTTTTACTTTTCTTTTATTTTTACTGCCATAGTCAGCTTTTTTTACATTTTTTTGCCGTTTACCTTTTTTTTTTTTTATTTAATTGTTGTAACTTTTTCCTTAAATTTTGTTTTTTATTTTGCCTTCTTGTCTAGCTTCAAGAGTGGCTAGTGACATGAGCCAAAGATGTGTTAATATTTCGTCTTTAAATAATAAATGCCTGGTGACTTATTGTTAATATTTGATGGTTAGCATCTTCAATTTTCTTTTTTCTTGGCTTTCAATTTTCTATCATCCAAATCTGAAACCATGTACTAATTTGTTAATTTTGAGATCTGAAATTCATGTTTGAAAACTAAACCAGATTATTTGACGTTCGTATTTTTCATTTTTGTGAAAGTATCAGTGTTCAATATCCACATAACCAAATAATATAATATGAGCATGTGTGTCACTATTTTACACTATACTCCCTCCATCCCACAACACTTTGATGTGGAATAAGCCCTTCCCAACCCAACACCCAAGCAAATCGCAAGAAAACCCAGCACCACAAACAAGCACAAGAAATAAGAAACCCAAAGCAAAAGACAAAGAAATTGTTTACCCAATTCGTCAATATTTTTGACTACGTCTGGGGGCACTACCAAACCAGGATCTCGCACTATAATATGTAAATACTCCATCCGTCCCATTTCAAATTGCAAAACTTGCCAAAAAAGGTGTCCCAACTAAAATTGCAAAATCCAAAAATGGCAAGTTTTAACCTACTTGCACACTCATATCCATTAACCCACTAACTATTTTCTACCCCACTTTCTCTCTCCCACTCAACTATCAACACTCACAACACATCACCTTTTTCACTTTTTCCCTTAATCCACGTGCCAACCTAGTATTTGCAATTTGAAATGGGACGGAGGGAGTATGGAGTTACAATGAGTATGGGGGCGAGACATTGCTTATATAGGCATCCTAGAATAAAACCTAACCCTAGATGGACAAAGAAACCCGAAATCTGGCCTAAAATCCGACCCAGTTTCGACCACCCCCGACACTTGGGCGGTCGCCCACAATGCCTTTGGGCGGTCGCCCACAATGCCTTTGGAACCAAGTTCTCGCTGATGATCCTTCTGATGAAGTGGGCGGTCGCCCACAATGATCCTGGGCGGTCGCCCAGACCATCAGCCCCTCCGACGTGATTTTCTTCTTTGCTCCATTCGCTAGTTCCCGGTTGGTCCTCTATTCCAACAATCTCCCACCTAGAGATCAACCGCATATAAGCCCCGTATCCGTTCTTCAACTCATCCTTAGTGCCTTCCTAGTGCTCACCTCGATCGTGGTAGTACCATCCTCCTCCTTTATTCTCCAAGCCCCGTTGAAGCTATGCCCAGCTTCAACTTCCCCTTGATTGAGAAACCTGGAGCCTTTGCCTCTGATCTACACTCACCGTTAGATCTGCGCAGCGGAATATCCGGTCGTGGAGTATTTGGTTCATCTTCAGTGACCCCTTTACATTGGTCATCATGAACCGTGCCGGTCCCACCCGAGTCTGGAATATCCATGCGAATCTCTCTCACATCACAGCATTCCTCAAACTCCCTGAGCTCATACTCCCCACCATTAACAGACCTCAAGCATTTATCCTTGAGTCCAATCCGATTCTCCACCAAGGCCTTCCACTTCTTAAATATCCTGAAAGCTTCATCTTTCCCATTTAAGAAGTAATCCCAGACCTTCCTTGTCGAATCATCAATGAAGGTCATGTAATATAACACACCACTCAGAGAAGTTACCGGGGATACCCCCTTCTCACCCATGTGACCCAATCGACAGTGCCACAAAACCGTATCACCCGTGGCTGACGCCACCGCGATACTATCCTTGGTGTTTGTCAAATACAATCTTCCTTCCCTATTACCCCGAGCGATCTCACAATCCTCCTTGGTAATAACCCAGTTCCTGCAGCTAAAAGTTACCATGTAACCTTCTTCACCCAGCTGCCCAACTGAAATCAGGATCTTTTTCAAATCCGGAATGTGTCTGACCCCGTGTAGATGTAAGACCTTCCCGTCCGATGCTCCTATTCTGACATCCCCCTTTCCCTTGATTTCCAAAGGCTCGCAATCCGCCAGATAGACCTTTCCGAAATCACCGGAAGTGTAATTTTCCATCGCTACTACATGCCCGCATGAGTGGAATGATGCCCCCGAATCCAGCACCCATAATTCTAGCGCACTACTAACGCTCAGAATCAGTACATCGTCACCTTCGATTATCACATTCGCCGATTTATCCCATCGCATGGGACAATAGTGTCCTAACTCCTTACAATGATAGCACTCTACCGATTCTCTTGCAACCCTTGGTCTTTCTTTGTTCTCCACAGACTGATCCCCACCCCGATTACACTTTCCCTTGACCCTTTTCTACCTTTATTGCTAGAACCCGGCCTTCCCCTGCTAGTTGTAGCCAAGACCGATTCCGAAGTAGACGGTGTCCCCAACTTCTTTATGCGATTTTCCTTGCCCAAGAGGAAGTCCTTAACATCATCAAACTTCAATTTGTTCTTACCCGCTGAAGCATTTAACGCTGTCACCGTTCCGCTCCAACTTCCTGGTAAAGACGCTAGCAATGAACACGCATGAACCTCGTCACCGAAAGTAATCTCCAACGCAGCCAATGAGTCTATAACATCCATAAACTCATCGATGTGTTTAGCTATGGATCCTCCCTCTTGCATCTTGAGATTACCCATCTTGCGTATCAAATCAACCTTATTTGCAGCAGATGGAGTTTCAAATCTCTCAGTAAGATAATCCAATAGCTCCTTGGTGGTTTTCGCCTTCTTGGTAGTCTTCGCGATCCACTTCGACAAAGTAGATCGAACCACCCCTAAGGCTTTCCGATCCATGAGATCCCAATCTTCCTGTTTTTCGCTTTCCGTCTTGACTCCTTTTAGAGGCTTATAGAGATCCTTATTATACAAGAGATCCTCTATTTTCATCCTCCAAAACCCATAGTCAGACCCATCGAATATCTCCACCGCTTGTTTATCCTTGCCCATTCTTGATTGCTTGATAAACCCCTTTGATCGTCCAACCAAAGCTCTGATACCAGTTGTTGTGGAATAAGCCCTTCCCAACCCAACACCCAAGCAAATCGCAAGAAAACCCAACACCACAAACAAGCACAAGAAATAAGAAACCCAAAGCAAAAGACAAATAAATTGTTTACCTAGTTCGTCAATATGTTTGACTACGTCTGGGGGCACTACCAAGCCAGGATCTCGCACTATAATATGTAAATATGGAGTTACATGTTGGTGTTGGTGCCCTAGGCACGTTTGTTGAACGTTGTAAGTTATCATGATAATAAAGAGATAATAGGATTATTATTATGGCTCGTGTTTACTTATAATAATCTCCGTCCCTAGAGCTTCTTAAGTACTAGTATAAAGGCTAAATGATCATGGGATGATCATGTTAGATTTATGGGTACTTGTTTGGAACAAGGTACTGGACATGACCCGCGGTATGAGATTTATGTCATGGTCGATGTCATATATAAATCTCATATTAGTTATGTCATTTGAATCCTTAGACATGAAGTTATTATAGTCTTCCACTTGATGAACATTATGTTTGACATATTCAAACGCTGCCTTAACACGGTAGTTATAAAGGGTATGATTGGCATGATTGGATTCACGTAGGGAAGAATAATAAGCCAAATGGATTTGTCCCTCTTCGGAGAGATGTCAAGCTTGGGCCCCTCGAAGGAATGATGTTGGTGAAATGTTTGGCCAAACTCAAATGGATTGATTGGATCAATGTCATTTGGATTATCAACATATTCGGGATCGAGAAAAGGATTGAATAATACAAGTTGACTTGTTGACCATGACTTGTGTTCAATGACATCGTGGACAAAGGGATTATGACATGTTCTAAAAGGAATGCGAACTTGTATCTAGTTACACTATTTGGGTAGGTATGACGGTTTGCTAGAACCTAATCATATCTTATGCGTTCATGTTTGGGCTCATTGCCAACTTAGTGTAATCCTAGAGGGTCACACACAAATAGAACGAATCGTAAAGGACTAAATGGGAATTATGGAAAAATATCAGTGTTTGGCTCTAGCACGGTCGTGCGCCTTAAAATGGCACGGTCGTGCCATAAATCCAAACCAAGGCAAACCTGTCGACATGATTGGCACGACCGTGCCAAATTACCAAGCACGACCGTGCCGAAAATGGGCGGCTGGGGAATTCGCGCGGACTAGATGGCACGACCGTGCCAGATTGTAGGGCACGACCGTGCCAGTCAAGTCGGCCAGAATTCCTTGTTGCCTAATTTGGTGACGGGATTTAGGTTTCCTAAGTCCTTAAGAGTTAAGGATTATGACCTATTTAAGGATCCTTTTTACAGCCATTAGATATGTTGTTGTGAGTGCCTCCATAAGTTTTTGAGAGGTTATTTTCTTGTTCTAAGATCCCAAAAAGTGAAGAACAAGAATATTCATAATTCCATATAGTTCTTACAATTGTGAAAGCGTGTTTCATAATTTGGTCTAGCAACCAAGATCAAGTGTTCTTGATATTCGTTCGTGGTGTGGATACCGCTAGATGGTGAAACTTATCATCTTCATAGTTCGTGATTCTTGCTTTGTTCGTGATCAAGATTTCAAGCCTCCGTCGAATTCAAGGTTGCAAAATCAAAGGCATCAAGGGTTAGTATTCTAGTATTCATTATGTTGTATTTGACTTAATCATATGAATGGATCTATGGGCTTTGGGTTTCATAAATTTTAAATGCTTAATTCCGCTGCGCATGTTACTACGAAACCCAACAGTGGTATCAGAGCCCCGTTCATGTTGATTATTTCAATACTAAGATCATGTTGTGTGTATATGAATTGTTTATGTGCCTAGCATGATTTGAATATTGGGATTATGATGTTTATGTGGTCTATGCGTTTTATGTGGTTTATTGTTTTATAAACTTTAATCGCACTGTTCAATCGCAATTAAAATTATGGTGGATTTAAAATTGTTTGGATTATCAATTTTTGATTGGATCAAAGTTTTGATATTCTAGGGATTCAAGAATAAATCGTTTATTCAAGGTTTTGATGATCATGGTGATTGGATCACCAAGAACACCAAATCCTAATTGAATTGGGAAAAACAATTTTGAGATAAATTTTGGAACTTTAAAAATTTGGATTTTTCGCAAGGGGTCCGACCGGACCCAAGCCTTGACCCGGCCGGACCTAGGGTTTGGCGCGGGGGTAGGGTTTGGGTTTTGGGTGTGGATCTTGGGTTTAAATCTCCTATTTGTTTTAGTCTTGTGATTCTAAGATTAGTTCAAGGTTTGGATGGCTAATCTACGTTCATCGAGATTGTGTTTCCCAAACTTGATCGCAATCAAGGTTTCAAAGATAAAACGAAATTAGAATTATGAAGAGTTCATAATTGCTAAAATTGAGAAACAAAGTTCTTGATTCAATGATTGGAGATCCATGTGGAATTGTGAATGCAATTGGCCTACGTTCATCGAGACCATCTATTGCTTAGTTTCGGCCACATGGACTACTTTCTTGGTTTCTTGAATTAGTGCGGAATTGTGGTTGCCAATGGCTTAGTTCGGCCGCACTTCTTGTTGTCTTGATTTGGAGATGATGACCAAAGTTCAAATAATCTCATCCTCATAATTATAGAGAAACTAATGACACATAAATGTTGTGCTTAAATTAATGGAGATTAATTTAGTGGCTAAACTTGATGCGTAACATGTTTATCTTGTGTGCTCATAAATGTGTTGTATGCTATATGTGATGAACCTTCAAGAAAGTTTTAAGTTCTTTTTGCCATGCCATGATTAAAACACTTGTAACTACACGGGTATTTTCATGTGGGCTCGCCAAAGCGAGGTGCATTGATTTTATCTTTGTATGAGCAAGATGAGTGAATAAGAGTTTCCTATGCGTTTAAAATGGTTGGACTTAATTAGGCGTCAAAACAGTTTTGGGCCTAGGCAAAGATGAGATTAAACATGCTTTTGAAATTGGACCACTAAGAATTATATTGGATATGATTGACAAGAAATTGTCTACCTAATTAATTTGATTTTGAGCGATCCGCCAAAGCGGACTCAAGATTAAATTAAAGTTGGATCTTAGCCCAATTTAAGAGAATCACAGAAAGGAATCTAAGAGTCATACGGGATATGATTGACAGGGTTGTCTACCTAATTAATTTAATTTTGAGCGGTGCGCCAAAGCGTACTTAAAATTAAATTAAAGTTGGATCTTAGCCCATTTAAATTATATTATACATTGGATGTATAAGAAGGTTATATAATTTAGTGGGAGTATTTTTGGAAAATACATTATTTATCTCTTTAATGAGATTGGTACTTGTAAAATTTTGGAAATTTTGCATTGGTTGTAGATGACAACTAAAATCGTTGCGATTAATCCTTGATAAGGATAATGCTTCAAGAGAATGGTACAAACTTCATGGATTGGATCCTGAGCCTAAGAATCGTTCTAAGGCAAGAAGATGGGTTGTACATTCTTGATGGGCCTATTCCTAAAGAACCTAATGCCGGAGTAGACAATCACAAGAATCATGATTATGATTCTAGGAATGTGAGTTGTCTTATGCTCACGGTTATGTGCTCTTAAAATCCAACAAAGTTTAGAACTTGTAGAAGCCTATTAGATATGTGTGGAGTTGAGTTACATGTATCAAAGAGAAATCTAAGCAAGAGAGGTATAAAACCATTGTTGCATTAACTCATTGCAAAATGAGTAAAGGGCAATAAATGAAACTTCACATGCTTAAGATAAAGGCTACGTAGAGCATCTTGAGAAACTTGGTTGTCCAATTGGATTGGAGCAAGCCATGGATCTCATTCTTGATTCATTGTTTAAATGTTATGATCACTTAGTGATGGAATATAACATGCTTAAAATGAATAAGAATTTCTTCGAATTGCATTAACATGCTGAAAAACTGCGAAGATGAAGATATTGGAGAATGGTTCTCCAATGCTCATAGTTCATGATGGAAAGAGGCCAAATGCCAAAAGAAAAGTAAGACAAGAGTTGTCAAACCTAAAAGAAATAATTTTGGTTATAATAGTAACTCTAATAGATGCAATTTGGTAAAATGGCAATTGGATTGACCATTTAGAACTGTAGTCAAAATTCTGGGTGATCAATAAAAGGAATGGTAGTGGGACTACCACTCGGAATATTTATGTTATAAATTATTCTTTCTAAATTTAATTATTGGGTATTGGATACCAGAATAATTAGTAAGATGAAAGACTACTTATAGTAATGTTTTATCTACAAACAGTAATGATGCAATGGTTGCAACATTGTTCGTAGAACACTTGTAAAGTGACTTTACTGATGAAGTAGAAAACATTATTTTGTTATAAGATAATGAAGGATATTAATTTCTTATTTGGAATAAGAAAAATGCTTTATTTATTATGATTTACTTCATTGTGTTATCATATAAATAAATCTTATATCCTAAATCTTGAAGAACAAAATAATAAAGACTATAACATAAATAATTAAAATTCTTTATGCATTATTGTTTTGATCAAATAAATGAGAAATGCATATCTAAAATTCTAATGGACGGAGTTTTAAGTCATATGATTTGGAATCACATGATTTATGCAAGTCTTATTTACTTGGATCAAGACATCTTTTACTATGATTGGTAAAAAGGATAATGTCTTAATTGACCTAATACATTTTGATGTGTATGGTGCATTAAGAAGAAATGCTAAAAGAGAATTTTGGTTATACTTGATAAAACTATTCAAAAAATTATGATTGGATCATGATTATGGATAATTAAACCGAAAATTTGACAGTCATCATTAAAGTTGTGAAATGGTTTCACAAATTAACTTCACTAAGAATATCATTCTAAATGATATGTCTGCGTGAAAGTATAAGAACCTTATTGGATATGGTTCATTAGATGATAAAGTCAAATTGATCTTCCATTATTAATTTTGGGGTTATGTATTTGAAACCGCTATGATTATACTAATCTGAATTCCAGCTTGAGAGGTTAAAAGATGAAAGAAAACTCGGTTTGCCTTTCGCAAAGATTTAAGATGGTGAGACCTTTTGGAAAGGAGTTGTCTGGGACACACTCACATTTAAATCTAATAAATATATTTTCATGGGATATCCTAAGGAAACTTGAGGATATAATTTTACTCATAAGAAACAAATGGTTTGTTGATTATGATGATACTTTTCTAGATAAATGGTTTATCTCTAAAAGAATCAATGGGAGTAAAATGTATCTCGAATGGTTCGAGACCTAGAAAATATATATTTTAACCTAAGATGGAAGTTGAACAAGTTTTCACAAGGAGTCGTGAAAAGTCCGTTCAAAAGATATACAAGAACTTGCGTATGTGATAGGACACAATCTATGGCAAGAAATATTGGATATTTCGAAATAGAAAGTGTTGAGGTAAAGTTCATTTGGAATGAAGTATTTACCATCTATCAAAGATGCAATGTCAACTCCACATATTTAGATTTTAATGACTTGGAGTCATGAAATCTAAAAGGCAACCCATGTGTAATAATCAAGTTTGGAACTTGATCATTCTAACCTAAGGTGTAAAAACCAAAGGAGAGGAATGAGTTTTCTTGGAGAAAATTTTACATGGATAGCAAAGAAATTTACTAGAATTCTCGTAGTCACATGTTCATATTTGGAATATGAAAATTGACAAAATGATGTCAAAACAAGTGTTCCTCAACGGGAACTCACTTAAGGATGTATTGGATACAACCTAAAGGTTTTGACAGTCAAAGAAAATTCTGATAAATTATGAAAGTTGCAGAAATCCATTGGATGGATTAAAGCAAGCTTTTGGGAGTTGGAATCTCCGTTTCGATAAGTCAAAAGTTTGATTTGATCAAGAACGAAGATGAACCTTGTATATACAAGAAGATTAGTGGGAGCATAGTGCTATTCCTTATTTAATATATGTGGATGACATATTGCTCATTGGAAACGACATTCCTACACGTTAATCTGTAAAGACTTTGTTAAGAAAGTGTTTCGCAATGAAGAATATGGATGAAGCTACATATGTTCTTGGCATTAAGATCTATAGAGATAGATCAAGGAGGCTAATTGGTTTAAGCCAAAGTACATACATTGACAAAGTCATTAGAAGATTCCGCATGGAAAATTCTAAGAGAGGACCATTGCCAATGTTACATGGAGTTTTCTATGCAAAGACTCAAATGTCCTAAGAACAAATGATGAGCATGAGAAGACTGAATGGGATGCCATTTTGCTTCGGCAATTGGATCCATCATGCCATAATAAGTACTAAGCCGGATATATCTAAATGCTTGGAGCATGACGAGTAGATATCAATCCGACAACCGGTGAGAATCACTGGAAGGCCGTGAAACAATTCTTAAATGTACTTTAGAAGGACTAAAGAATTGTTAAGATCTATGGAGGGATGGAAGATGATCTCGGTGTATATGGGTACACAGATGCATACTTCCAAACTGACAAAGATGATAAAAAATCGCAATTGAGTTTTATTAACAATAGTGAAGCTGTAAGTTGGAATGGTTCCAAGCAGAGTACAGTCACTAATTCTACATACTAAAATCTAAGTATATTGCTGCATTGGATGCCGCAAAGGAAGTTGTTTGGATTAAGAAGTTCATTGGTGAACTTAAGATGGTTCCTAGTATTGTTAATTCAATAGACTTTATTAGTGATAATAGTCGTGCTATTGATCAAGCAAAGGAACCAAGGGCACATCCTAAATCCAAACACATACTTAGGCGTTTTCTTATCGTTCGAGAAATCGTTGATAAGGGAGACGTAAATATATGCAAAGTACCAACTAATGATAACGTTACAGACACGCTAAACAATGAGACTTCCATAAAGCTAAACATGATGGTCATGTTAGGTCCATGGGTATTGGATACCTAGGGAATTGGGCCTAGGGCAAGTGGGAGATTGTTGGTGTTGGTGCCCTAGGAACGTTTGTTGTGTTGTTGAACGTTGTAAGTTATCATGATAATAAAGAGATAATAGGATTATTATTATGGCTCGTGTTTGCTTATAATAATCTCCGTCCCTAGAGCTTCTTAAGTACTAGTATAAAGGCTAAATGATCATGGGATGGTCATGTTAGATTTATGGGTACTTGTTTGGAACAAGGTACTGGACATGACCCGCGGTATGAGATTTATGTCATGGTCGATGTCATATATAAATCTCATATTAGTTATGTCATTTGAATCCTTAGACATGAAGTTATTATAGTCTTCCACTTGATGAACATTATGTTTGACATATTCAAACGCTGCCTTAACACGGTAGTTATAAAGGGTATGATTGGCATGATTGGATTCACGTAGGGAAGAATAATAAGCCAAATGGATTTGTCCCTCTTCGGAGAGATGTCAAGCTTGGGCCCCTCGAAGGAATGATGTTGGTGAAATGTTTGGCCAAACTCAAATGGATTGATTGGATCAATGTCATTTGGATTATCAACATATTCGGGATCGAGAAAAGTATTGAACAATACAAGTTGACTTGTTGACCATGACTTGTGTTCAATGACATCGTGGACAAAGGGATTATGACATGTTCTAAAAGGAATGCGAACTTGTATCTAGTTACACTATTTGGGTAGGTATGACGGTTTGCTAGAACCTAATCATATCTTATGGGTTCATGTTTGGACTCATTGCCAACTTAGTGTAATCCTAGAGGGTCACACACAAATAGAACGAATCGTAAAGGACTAAATGGGAATTATGGAAAAATATCAGTGTTTGGCTCTGGCACGGTCGTGCGCCTTAAAATGGCACGGTCGTGCCATAAATCCAAACCAAGGCAAACCTGTCGACATGATTGGCACGACCGTGCCAAATTACCAAGCACGACCGTGCCGAAAATGGGCGGCTGGGGAATTCGCGCGGACTAGATGGCACGACCGTGCCAGATTGTAGGGCACGACCGTGCCAGTCAAGTCGGCCAGAATTCCTTGTTGCCTAATTTGGTGACGGGATTTAGGTTTCCTAAGTCCTTAAGAGTTAAGGATTATGACCTATTTAAGGATCCTTTTTACAGCCATTAGATATGTTGTTGTGAGTGCCTCCATAAGTTTTTGAGAGGTTATTTTCTTGTTCTAAGATCCCAAAAAGTGAAGAACAAGAATATTCATAATTCCATATAGTTCTTACAATTGTGAAAGCGTGTTTCATAATTTGGTCTAGCAACCAAGATCAAGTGTTCTTGATATTCGTTCGTGGTGTGGATACCGCTAGATGGTGAAACTTATCATCTTCATAGTTCGTGATTCTTGCTTTGTTCGTGATCAAGATTTCAAGCCTCCGTCGAATTCAAGGTTGCAAAATCAAAGGCATCAAGGGTTAGTATTCTAGTATTCATTATGTTGTATTTGACTTAATCATATGAATGGATCTATGGGCTTTGGGTTTCATAAATTTTAAATGCTTAATTCCGCTGCGCATGTTACTACGAAACCCAACATTACATTGAGTATGAGGCGGAACATTGCTTATATAGGCATCCTAGAATAAAACCTAACCCTAGATGGACAAAGAAACCCGAAATCTGGCCTAAAATCTGACCCAGTTTCGACCACCCCCGACACTTGGGCGGTCGCCCACAATGCCTTTGGGCGGTCGCCAAAAACCAAGTTCTCGCTGATGATCCTTCTGATGAAGTGGTCGATCGCCCACAATGATCCTGGGCGGTCGCCCAGACCATCAGCCCCTCTGACGTGATTTTCTTCTTTGCTCCATTCGCTAGTTCTCAGTTGGTCCTTTATTACAACACACTTGACACCCAAGAGGTGGACACAATATCTAAAGAAAATGAATAGAGAGAATGAGTGGGGTAAATAGTAGTGTTGGTTGAATAAAATGAGTGGTGGAGAATGAAGAGAGAGAATGAGTGGTGGGGTAGAGTGAATATAAGATTATAAAAAGTAGACTATTTTGGGAAGTGTCAAGTGAGCTGGGACGGACTAAAATAGAAATAAGTGTCAAGTGAGCGGGACGGAGGGAGTACAATGTAAAATATTAGTAGTAAATTTTATAAAATATGATGTTTTGACGCATACCTGCCCCAAACATTAGTACCCGAATCCAAACATTATGTACTAGACTGCTTGAACGACATGAACCGACCTAGAGGTTGGGCCGTGGTGTGTACAAACCAAAGCCCATGAATCAGGGCCCAAAATATAACCCAGCTAAGTGACATGCCGAGATGTAGTCCGTATGCCGCCTTGTTCCGGTTTAATAGGGATAAGGATGGCACTCCTAATATAACGCTGCACCAACAAGCAGAATTCAAATTCTATACAAAGACAATCTCTTCTACGAAATCACTGGGATAACTATCATCCTTATAAGGAATCTATTTCCCGGGACTACGTGTTCTACCTCAATACAGGATCCTTGACTTACTTGACAAGTCAGGACTCAATTCACCTACACTATATAAACAGGCCCTCAATATCATTTACGGGTAATGAAATTCTTGGCTTTACTCTAGTAAATTGATTTCTCTTTGTTTTATCACTTACAAAACAGATTCTTACTCTCACGCCGGAGGGCCTTCGCCTGTAAAGCCCCCAGCTAGTTCACTGTTTATTGTTTCGTGGTAGTGGTGCCCTAGGCACGTTTAATAAACGTTGTAATTGTTATCATTTATTTCATATCAATAAAGATATGTTTTGATTATTATTATTGTTCATGTTTACTTATAATAATCTCCGTCCCTAGTACTTGTTAAGCACTAGTATAAAGGCTAAATGATCATGGGATGATCATGTTAGATTTATGGGTACTTGTTTGGAACAAGGTACTGGACATGACCCGCTGTATGAGATTTATGTCATGGTCTATGTCTAACATATATCTCATATTAGTTATGTCATTTGAATCCTTAGACATGAAGTTATTATAGTCTTCCACTTGATGAACGTTGTGTTTGACATATTCAAACGCTACCTTAACACGGTAGTTATAAAGGGTATGATTGGCATAATCGGATTCCCGTTGGGAAGAATAATAAGCTAAATGGATTTTCCCTCCACGGAGAGATGTCAAGCTTGGGCCCCTCGAAGGAATGATGTTGATGAAATGTTCGGCCGGACTCAAATGGATTGATTGGATCAATAGCATTTGAATTATCAACATATTCGGAATCGAGAAATTATTGAACAAGACAAGTTGACTGTTTGACCATGACTTGTGTTCAATGACATCGTGGACAAAGAGATTGTGACATATTCTAAAGGAATGCGAACTTGTATCTAGTTATACTATTTGGGTAGGTATGACGGTTTGCTAAAACCTATTCATATCTTATGGGATCATGTTTGAGCCCATTGCCAACTTAGTATAATCCTAGAGGGTCACACACAATAGAACGAATCTTAAAAAAAAGGACTGTATTGGAATTTAGGGTCGAAGGACCTCAAGGGAATTTCTGGAATTATTCTGGGCCTCCTGATCAACCAAGCGGGCGCTTGGGTTGAACCAGGCGGGCGCCTAAATAAGCCGGAAAAGGCCTTGACCTTCTGCCCAAATGAGCGGGTGCTCGGGTGGTACCGGGCGGGCGTTCGGTCTGGCGGCAGAATTATTCCTAATTCGATTTAGGAAGGTTTTTGGCACAAGATTCCTATTTGGAATAGGTTTTAATTGTGTATAAAAACCCCAATTCGGCCAGACCATATGGAGTAGTGCTTTTGTGAGTCTCAAAGAGTTTGAGAGAGATTTTATTTTGTTCTAAGATATCATTGATTGAGGAACAAAATAATTCACAAATAAATTCCATATAGTTCTTTATTAAATTGTGAAAACGTGTTTTACAATTATTGGTCTAGCAACCAAGATCGAATAAGTTCCTTTGATATTCGTTCGAAGTGTGGATACCGCTAGAGGGTGAATTTTATCATCTTACAAAGTTCGTGATTTGTTCGTGATTAAGCTTCAAGATCTCCATCAAGACCAAAGAGAAAAATTCATAGCCATCAAGGGTTAGTTATTCCTCTATTCATCTTGTTGTATTTGATTTAATCGTATGAACGGATCCATGGCTTTGGGTTTCTTAAAATTTTAAATGCTTAATTCCGCTGCGCATGTCACTAGAAAACCCAACAGTGGTATCAGAGCCCCGTTCATGTTGATTAATTCAATACTTGGATCATGTTGTGTGTATATAAATTGTTTATGTGCCAAGCATGATATGAATATTGGATTATATGATGTTTATGTGTTATGTGATTTTATGTGGTTTATTGTTTTCAACTTTTATCGCACGATTCAATCGCAATAATTATTATGGTGGATTCTAAATTATTTCGATTATTAATTTTTGATTGGATCAAAATTTTAATAATCGGGGAAGAAATAATTTTGAGACAAATTTTTCGAACTTTAAAATTCAGTGCCATTCTGACCATTCAGGCGCGCTCCCGGTCTTGACCAGGCGGGCGCTCGCTGGTCAAAATATGTTCTGATTTTGGTAAAATCTGAATATTGAATTTTCGATAAATTCAACAAAACCAGTAATAGAACCAGTCCAGACCTGTTGATCTGGAATGGGTTTTGGGTAGTTGGTTTGTGTGTGGATTTTGGGGTTTGATTTTCCTATTTGTTTTAGTCTTGTGATTCCTAGATTGGTCAAGTTTTGGATGGCTAATCTGCGTTCATCGAGATTGTGTTTCCCAAAATTGATCGCAATCAAAGTTTCAAAGATAAAACGAAGTTAGAATTATGAATAGTTCATAATTACTAAAATTGAGAAACAAAGTTCTTGATTCAATGTTTGGAGATCCATGTGGAATTGTGAATGCAATTGGCCTACGTTCATCGAGACCATCTATTGCTTAGTTTCGGCCACATGGACTACTTTCTTGGTTTCTTGAATTAGTGCGGGATTGTGGTTGCCTAATGGCTTAGTTCGACCACACTTCTTGTTGTCTTGATTTGGAGATAATAACCAAAGTTGAAATAGTCTCATCCTCATAATTATAGAGAAACTAATGACACATAAATATCATGCTTAAATTAATAGAGATTAATTTAGTGGCTAAACTTGATGTGTAACATGTTTATATTATGTGCTCATAAATGTGTTATATGCTATATGTGATGAACCTTCAAAGAAAGTTTTAAGTCCTTCTTTGCCATGCCATGATTAAAACACTTGGTTATATATGCGTGATTTTGATGTAGGTTCGCCTCCGCGAATTGCATTGATTTTATTCATGTATGACCAAGATGAGGTTCATTAATTTAATGTGGGCTTGCCTCCGCAAGGTGCATTAAATTGAATGGTTGCTAGACGTTTAAAATGGCTGGACTTAATTAGGCGTCAAAACGGTTTTGGGCCTAGGCAAAAGATGAGATTAAACATGCTTTTTAAAATTGGATTTCTCAAAAAATCTCATAAAAAGGATCTAAGAATCATATGGGATATGATTGACATGATTGTCTACCTAATTAATTTAGTTTTTGAGCGGTCCGCCTCCGTTGACTCAAAAGTTAAATTAAAGTTGGATCTTAGCCCGATTAAATTATATTATACATTGGATGTATATGGAGGTTATATAATTTAGTGGGAGTATTTTGTTTGAAAAATACAATATATATCTCTTTAATGAAAAACCGGTACTTATTAAATTTTGGAAATTTTGCATATTTGTAGATAATGACTAATAACACTCAATCAATGTCGTTGCGATCGATCCTTGAGAAGGATAAGCTCGAAGAGAATGGTACTAACTTTATGGATTGGATCCGTAGCATAAGAATCGTTCTTAGGCAAGAAGATAAGTTGTACATTCTCGATGGGTCTCTCCCCGCTGAACCACCCCCTACTGCCCCTAGGGCAGAAAGAGACAATTACAAGAAACATCGTAATGATTCTAGAGATGTAAGTTGTCTCATGCTTGCTGCTATGTGTTCAAAACTCCAACAAAGTTTGGAACTTTTGGAAGCCTATGAGATAGGCGTGGAGTTGAGAACCATGTTTCAAGAGCAAGCTAGGCAAGAGAGGTACAAGACCATTGTTGCATTCACTACTTGTAAAATGAATGAAGGGCAACAAGTGAGTCCTCACTTTCTTAAAATGAAAGGTTATGTAGAGCACCTTGAGAAACTTGGCTATCCAATTCCATTGGAGCTAGCCACGGATCTCATTCTTAATTCATTGCCTAAAAGTTATAATCAGTTTGTGATGAATTATAACATGCATGGAATGGATAAGAATCTCTCTGAGTTGCATGGGATGCTTAAAACTGCAGAGATGAAAATTGTGGAGAAAGGTTCTCCCGTGCTTTTGGTTCATGATGGGAAGAAGGCTAGTGCCAAAGGAAAGGGTAAGAAAGTTGTCAAACCCAAAATAAGCAAGGCAGAGGTTGCCAAGGCTTCTGAGGCAAAACCTGATTCACAAAAGGATGCAATCTGTTTCCATTGTCAAGAAATTGGTCATTGGAAACGTAATTGCAAGGCTTTCTTGGAAGAGCAAAAGAAGAAGAAGAGCAGCAAGGCTGCGTCGACTTCAGGTATCTATATGATAGATATTCTCCTTTCTACCACTGATTCTTGGGTATTGGATACCGGATGTGGTTCTCACATTTGTCTAAATGTGCAGGGACTAAAGAATAAGAGACTGCTTAAAGAAGGTGAAGTAGATCTACGCGTGGGAAATGGAGCAAGAGTTGCTGCATTAGCCGTAGGGACTTATGAAGTCACTTTACCTTCCGGATTAATTCTTGTTTTGAACAATTTTTATTATGTTCCAGATTTAAGCAGAAATATTATTTCAATTTCTTGTTTGGATAATGAAGGTTTTAAGTTTCTTATTGAGAATAAGAAATTTTCTATTTATTTAAATGATGTGCTTTATGGTATTGCTAATTCATTTAATGGCCATTATATCTTGGATGTCAAGAATGAAAGTAATGACAATGTCTATCATGTAAACAAGAAATCTAAACCTAATGATGTAAATCATACTTATTTGTGGCATTGCCGTCTTGGTCATATTAATGAGAAGCGTATCTCAAAGCTCCATGGGGACGGACTTTTAGGTTCATGTGACCTCGAGTCATATGACACTTGTGAGTCGTGTCTTCTTGGAAAAATGACTAAGACACCTTTTACCAAGTTGGGTGAAAGGGTAAGCGACTTATTGGGGTTGATACATTCCGATGTATGCGGACCATTAAGTAGCAATGCTAGGGGAGGATTTCAATACTTCATAACCTTCACTGATGATTATAGTAGATTTGGGTATGTTTACCTAATGAAACATAAGAGTGAAGCATTTGAGATATTTAGAATATTTCAAAATGAAGTAGAAAAACAACTTGGCAAAAGTATTAAGGCACTTCGATCAGATCGTGGAGGAGAATACTTGAGTCAAGAATTTGATGATCATCTAAAGAATTGTGGAATAGTTTCACAATTGACTCCACCCGGAACACCACAATGGAATGGTGTGTCTGAGAGGAGGAATCGGACTTTGTTAGACATGGTTCGATCAATGATGAGTCAAGTTGATCTTCCAATATCCTTTTGGGGTTACGCTCTAGAAACCGCTGCTTTCACACTAAATCGTGTTCCAACTAAATCGGTTCAAAAGACTCCATATGAGATGTGGAGCGGAAAGAAGCCTTGTCTGTCTTTCATGAAGATTTGGGGTTGCGAAGCTTTTGTCAAAAGACTTGTCTCAGACAAACTTGCACACAAATCTGATAAATGTATTTTCGTGGGATATCCTAAGGAAACTAGAGGATATTACTTTTACAACCGTCAGGACAACAAAGTGTTTGTGGCCCGAACTGGTGTCTTTCTAGAGAAAGAGTTTCTCTCCAAAGAAATCAGTGGGAGTAAAATAAATCTTGAAGAAATTCGAGACCCAGAAAATAACATTGAACCTATAGTGGAACAAGAACAAGAACCACATGGAGTTGTGGAACCTGTTCAAAATACACAACCAACTCGCAGATCTAGTATGTTACGATCCGAGCCCGAGAGATATTGATTTCTCGTAATGGATAGTAATGAGGTGGAAATCATTGAGAATGATGAACCGTCAACCTACCAAGAGGCGATGTCTTCTCCTGATTCGGACAAGTGGCTTGGAGCCATGGAATCCGAATTGCAATCCATGCAAGACAATCAAGTTTGGAATTTGATTGATGCGCCCGAAGGTGTAAAAACCATAGGATGCAAATGGGTCTTCAAGAAGAAGACTGACATGGATGGGAAGGTGCATACTTATAAATCTAGGCTTGTAGCGAAGGGTTATAGGCAAGTTCATGGTATTGACTATGATGAGACCTTTTCACCCGTAGCAATGATCAAGTCTATAAGAATTTTGCTTGCCATTGCCGCATATCATGACTATGAAATATGGCAGATGGACGTCAAAACCGCTTTCCTGAATGGAAAACTACAAGAGGATGTGTATATGACACAACCAGAAGGTTTTGAACAAGATTCTAAAGTATGCAAATTGCAGAGATCCATCTATGGATTGAAGCAAGCTTCAAGGAGTTGGAATCTCCGTTTTGATGAATCGGTCAAAGAGTTTGGTTTCATCAAGAACGAAGATGAGCCTTGTGTATACAAGAAGATTAGTGGGAGCATAGTGATATTCCTTGTTTTATATGTGGATGACATATTGCTCATTGGAAACGACATTCCTACACTTCAGTCTGTGAAGACTTGGTTAGGAAAGTGTTTTGCAATGAAAGATATGGGTGAAGCCGCATATATTCTTGGCATTAAGATCTATAGAGATAGATCAAGGAGGCTACTTGGTTTAAGCCAAAGTACATACATTGACAAGGTCATTAGAAGATTCCGTATGGAAAATTCTAAGAGAGGCACCTTGCCCGTGTTACATGGAGTTTCTCTAAGCAAGACTCAATGTCCTAAGACAAATGATGAGCCTGAGAATATGAATGATGTTCCATATGCTTCGGCAATTGGGTCCATCATGTATGCCATGATTTGTACTAGGCCGGATGTATCTTATGCTTTGAGCATGACAAGTAGATACCAATCCGACCCTGGCGAAAATCACTGGATAGCTGTAAAAGCGATTCTTAAGTACTTGAGAAGAACTAAAGACTCCTTTTTGGTCTATGGAGGAATGGAAGATGATCTTGTCGTAAATGCTTACACGGATGCAAGCTTCCAAACCGACAAAGATGATAGCCGATCGCAATCGGGTTTTGTGTTTATGTTAAATGGTGGAGCTGTAAGCTGGAAGAGTTCCAAGCAAAGTACAACCGCTGATTCTACAACAGAAGCTGAGTATATTGCTGCATCGGATGCTGCAAAGGAAGCTGTATTGGAATTTAGGGTCGAAGGACCTCAAGGGAATTTCTGGAATTATTCTGGGCCTCCTGGTCAACCAAGCGGGCGCTTGGGTTGAACCAGGCGGGCGCCTGAATAAGCCGGAAAAGGCCTTGACATTCTTCCCAAATGAGCGGGCGCTCGGGTGGTACCGGGCGGGCGCTCGGTCTGGCGGCAGAATTATTCTTAATTCGATTTAGGAAGGTTTTTGGCACAAGATTCCTATTTGGAATAGGTCTTAATTGTGTATAAAAACCCCAATTCGGCCAGACCATATGGAGTAGTACTTTTGTGAGTCTCAAAGAGTTTGAGAGAGATTTTATTTTGTTCTAAGATATCATTGATTTAGGAACAAAATAATTCACAAATAAATTCCATATAGTTCTTTATTAAATTGTGAAAACGTGTTTTACAATTATTGGTCTAGCAACCAAGATCGAAGAAGTTCCTTTGATATTCGTTCGAAGTGTGGATACCGCTAGAGGGTGAATTTTATCATCTTACAAAGTTCGTGATTTGTTCGTGATAAAGCTTCAAGATCTCCACCAAGACCAAAGAGAAAAATTCATAGCCATCAAGGGTTAGTTATTCCTCTATTCATCTTGTTGTATTTGATTTAATCGTATGAACGGATCCATGGCTTTGGGTTTCTTAAAATTTTAAATGCTTAATTCCGCTGCGCATGTCACTAGGAAACCCAACACAATTCACCTACACTATATAAACAGGCCCTCAATATCATTTACGGGTAATGAAATTCTTGGCTTTACTCTAGTAAATTGATTTCTCTTTGTTTTATCACATACAAAACAGATTTTTACTCTCACGCCGGAGGGCCTTCGCCTGTGAAGCCCCCAGCTAGTTCACTGTTTATTGTTTCGTGTGTAGATCCGTTCGAGAAGTTTTCTTTGCTGGATTTATCCGAACCGTTAGACGAAAGGCTGATCCAATACGTTTTTGGCAGCATCACTGTTATTTAATTCTCAACTACATTTGAAAGTTTACAATTTACAACGCTGCTACGTGATATAATACGTATTAAAAGAAAAAACCATAAATTTAGCATCCACACGTAAGTTATAAAAACAAAAACCAAAAAAAAAAAAAAACATGGATTTAGTAAGTGTAAAGAAACATTCAGACAAAAACTTGTATGAGAACATCATGATCCGTCTCATAGAAGAGACGGGTCATTTTTGACCCTGACATGCAGGCAAAATAAATAAATAAATAAATATATATATATATATATATATATATATATACATACATACATATATATATATATATATATATATATATATATATATACATATATATTATATTTTAGTCTAATATTTTTTTGGGTATTTTTTCGGTTTGTCAAATGTAATGGTTACTATAACTAAAATGTAACAAACGTGTTACTTATATGTAACAGTTTGTACACATAAAAGTAATACATATACACAGAAAAGTAACAATGTTTTTTTTGTGTGTTTTCTTCATTTGCCAAAAGTAATACTCCCTCCGTCCCAGAGTAAGAGTCCTACTTTTCATTTTGGTACGTCCCAGAGTAAGAGTCATATTATATTTTATTTTTATACTCACAACACCAATCAATTCACTATTCTCTCCCACTTAATCTCTCTCCTACTTTACTTTTACACTCACAACATTTACATTACTTCCAATATTTATTAACAAGCGTTCAAATGAGGGGTAGGACTCTTACTCCGGGACGGAGGGAGTACTTATTATAACTAAAATGTAACGAACGTGTTACTTATATGTAATAGTGTTTATACATAATTGTAACACATGTATAGAAAAGTAATAATTCAACCATTTACACTTTAGAATTAAAAACACTTGTATTAGTAACATTGTGAAAATAAGAAAGTAAATTTTTTTATAAGCGAATGCTACATTTTACTTGTACAATAACATTGTAAAACAGTTACGTTTACTTGTATAATAGTATATCCATATGTTTCCAAATAATAAGTTACAATTGGTTCAATTTATCATGATACATGTAAAAGTATTACATTATCTATAGAAATCTGTTACAATATCATCTACTAAAGCGTTACATTTACTTGTACAAATAATTACATTCACGTATATAAGTTATTTTTCAAACATTACTTTCATTCAAAAAAAAAAACAGGAAAAACACTATTACATTTCAGTATAACGATAATTACATTTAGTTATTGTTAGTGTTACACGTATTTATAGTTAGTATTACAGTTGAAAGATGAGTAAAATGAGTTTTTTTTTTTTGTAAAACTGGTGTTACGTTTACTTATAAACAATATTACTTTATAAGTAACACAGTTGTTATATTTAGTTATGCTAAGTATTACGTTTGGCAAACGAGAAAAACAGTCAAAAAAAATTTATATATATAAAAAAAAACGGATTTTTTTTTTTGAAAAAAATAATAAAATATTTTGGGCCAATGGGTCGCTGCCACGTGACAGTTTTTGAGTGTATGAGTTGGGATCCTACGTTTCGCGGAGAATGTTGTTTACGGGTCATGGATCGACCCGTCTCTTCTAAAAAACGGATGTTCTCACAAAAACCACCTCAAACATTTAAAATGAAGTAAGTGGGTAAATAAAGGAAGGTGACAAATATTGGAAATTGAATTTGTAAATGTTGGCACAAGTTGATTAGAACGGGACTGCGAGTTTGATTATGGGAAACAAAGTGAGTAAGTTTAATTGGGTATTTGTCCCTGACTGTAAATTCTGAATTCTGTGACCAGTTGCCATAGGAACCTAATCTCTATACATAGTAACATAGCTCAACTTTGAAACTCGCAAAAGTAATACTCCTACATCTCATTTTATATTTCAAAAAAATAAAAAAAATTGGGCACAAGAATTAAGACGAAAATCTTTATATTATACTATAATATAGATAGTGGGGTAGAGTGTTGTGAGTATAGAAAGTGGGTAGGAGAGAGAAAGTGGGGGTAGGGAATAGTTAGTGGATAGTTGTTGTGTGTATGACATGTAGGTCCCACTAAATAAAAAAGTATAAAACACTTTTTTTTTTTTGATTTTGAAGTTTAAAATTGGACACCCAAAAGGAAAATTTTTGAAGTTTAAAATGGGTCGGAGGGGGTATAGTTTTCATTGCAAAAATATTAAGTATATAAAATGTCCCAAAAGTAATTTAGTCAATTAAATATACATTAATTATTTTTTTAGTATGCATCAAATTTGAAAACTACAAATAATTTGAAACGAATAGAGTAGTATTTTATTTTCTTGTCGATTTATTGACATAAAGTAACAAAATAAGCTAAAAACATTTGGATATAAATTGATTTGTCTATAGTTAATTGGATAGTGTTGTTGTAAATCTCAATGATTGTTAATTGAGTATACTCTTTTCCTCTCATTTAATTCTTTAAATACTCCATCCGGCCAGAGATATAAGCAAAAAAGATAAATAGAAAAAATATACACATATTAAGATTGTAGTTAAAGTTATTTAATTGTCTGATTTTACAGAAAAAAATGTTAAAATTACTAATATATTCTCATAGTAAGTGTTGTCTGATTTTACACAAAAAAATGTTAAAATTACTAATATATTCTCATATTAAGTGTAATAATTGTGCACTTTATTTGACAATGAGAAATTGATTAGGAGCATTAAATGTGAAAAAGGTAGGAACGGCAGACAACCATGCAGATATTTTCACAAAGTTTGTGATTGGGAGCAAGTTCCAACATTGTTTGGACTTACTTAATGTTCGCATCTATTAGATAGCAGAGGAATCGAGGGGGGAGAAAAGTTTGTTGTCGTGGAGATTTAAAGTCAAGATGGAGATTGTTGAGATAATGCCTTTGAATTTAGGGCGTCAAGTTAGAGGATTATTCAAACATGAAGATTTCATAATACCGGGACGAGCAGCAGGTGCATGGCCGAGCAGAGGTCATGACTCGGCCGACCAGAAGGTCTTCGAATGGAGAGTACTTTGATAGCTCGTGCTCGAGCAAGCAGAGCTGAAGACTCGGCCGAGCAGAACACGTCCGAATGCAGGTTTCTTGGAGCAGAATCACCTTGCCCGAGCAAGGCTTGGTGACTCAGCAGAGCAGACGGGTTGCACGATCAGGAATTGTATAACCAAAACTCGTGTATCATAGATTTGTGTGATCTTGTAATTAGTTTTCAAGATTGATAATAATATTCTCTCTCATTCCCATAAACGTAGCCAAGTTGGTAAACCATGTAAATTTATATTCTTGTGTTAGATTAATTTTTTCATCAAATCTTGTTTATTGCTCTAAAACACTCGATCACCATATTGGCTCACATGATGATGAATAAAAATTTTGCCATGCATTATGCATGCTCTAACATTCTACATAAATATCAAGGGCATTGTCCCAAAAGTTTATTTTTTACAAATCTCTTCTCCATAAGTTCTTCAAAACATATTGTTTATTTAGCAATTGTACTACATCAAATAACACTGCACACTGAGTATAATATTGCATGCCGGCGACCGGAGGCGGTTGATGAGCAGATTTTGACGACCAGTGACGTAAGTGGTAGTGGCTGGATGTAGTAGTATTAGATGCAATATTATTTTTTTATATTACGGCATGTTGAATTCAATATGATATAATATTGCATAAAACTTTTCAAGCATTTTAATTTAATGAAAAAGTTATGGGGGAAGTGAATATTACATAACAAAAAACTTTAGGGGCATTTTCCACCCCAACTTAGAAATAAAATCCGCACCATACATTAAGGTCCTCAACATATCCAACGACCAACTTGACAAGCATTGTTGGTCCAATTGTTTGCAATATCCGTACTAAACTACTATATGCCGTTTAAATTATACTCCATCTTTCCCAAATTAAAGTTTTTATTTTCTTTTTTAGTTTGTCATAAACTAAGGTTTTTAGTTGCTTTATTATTTAAAATTGACTACGGGACCACCCACTTATCATTCTCACAAGAAAAAACCCCTACCCACTTTATCTCTCCTACTTTCTCTTAGTTACTTTTTCATACTCACAACATTTACTTTTTCTTAATCTTCGTGTAAAGTTAAACTAAGAAATTTTAACAATTAATATTATTTTTTGAAATAATATTAATTGTAACATGATAAAATTTATAGCACTAATAATATCAAATTTTTGAACAATTAATATTATTAATAATACTTATGATTGAGCTTAAAATTTGAGGTTTTAGGCTAATTGTGCATGTAGAGATACATGGTGGCTTGCAGAGTAATTGTAAGAGTTGAAGGTCAAGGTGAATTAAATATTTGAACCCACTAATAATATCGAATTTATTGAAATCTCTCTCAAATCAAATCAATCATTTGTTAAATGTATACTCCATCCGTCCCTCTTTAATCTACAAAATTTACTATTTTGGTTGTCCCACTTTAATCTACAAAGTCTCAAAAAGGAAATGTTTTACCATTTTTTAAATTATGGGACCCACTTGTCATACTCACAACAATTATCCACTTACTATTCTCTACCACACTTTCTCTCTCCCACTCAACTATCTACACTCACAACACATCAAGTTTTTCATTTTTCTTTAAATAATGTGTCTAACCCAAAATTTATAAATTAAAGAAGGACGGAGGGAGTAACCGATAATTTAGATGAGCCCATGAATGGTACAATGCTTGACGCTAGGGGACCTTTAGGACAGGGTAGCCAGTTAGCCACCTTTCTTCCATGTGCACCATGTTCCCCAATTGCTCATTCTGTCTAGTTTTTTTTTTTTTTTTTTTTTTTCCTTACGGTAATGCGAAAAAACTTTAAGGAAATGAATTTATATTGATTTAATTATCTAAATAAAATTATAAAATTTGTTATTAATACATCAATATAAATACTATTAATAAAAATCTTTATATTTTTATTAAATTTTAAATTACCTTAAATACATTAAAATTTTCAATAAGATAATTAAATTGCTTTAAAATTATTGCTCAATATTCCTTCGCACCAACGTACAGAAAATGATGACATTTATGTGCATTTCACTATTTAAGCAGAACACCCAAGGAAAGAACAGCTCCCTCCGTCCCGTAATAATATACAAAATTATTTCTATTGTTGTCTCATTGATAAGTCACACTTTTTTAAAATGAAAATTTTATAATATTTTTTTATTCAATTGAACTTAGTTATTATACTCATACTAATAACTGGATCGCATAATCTTATTTGTGAGATCGAAACTTGTCTCAAGTAAACTTCATAAATATCGAATACATACCGAGTTAATATTAACTATACATCTCAATATGACATTAACTTGATCACAAATTGCAATAGAGCAAAAAATAGAGCAAAAATATGTATGTTTGTTGCAATGGTTCTTGATCTATACCATACCATCTCCATAACTTTTAGGGTCCCAACATTTTCGTGCACACATATGATGGTCAATTGGTCACTATTTGTTGAGGCAATTTTGGCCCTTACAAGAAAAATCAAAATTATTCTATACCTATACCTCAATTCAGGTGAAGTTGTTGTGAAACAAATTCTCACATGGCTTTGTTGTTAATTTACATGTCAATTTTGGAGATAGGAGAGTCCCCGCATGTCTTATCAACTTCATTGTTATGTGGACCAGATTAAAAATCATTTCAAATTAGATTGAATGCATCTATCATAAAAAGAAAGAAAGAAAGATAAAGGAAAAAAATCCTTAATAATTACTCTTTCCGGACCAAATTATAAGCAACAAAAGTGGGTTTTTTTTTTTACCTAAATATAAGCAACTCTAAGGGATTTCAAGACTATTTAATACTCTCTTACCAAAACTGCCCCTATTTAATTATTCATTTTCAAATACAAGTGTACATTTATTACACATTTAATATGAGGATATATTAGTAATTTTAACATATTTTTATTATAAAATTAAGACAATTAACTAACTTAACTACTTTCTTAATAGGTGTGATTTTAGTTATTTTTGCTTATATTTGGGACCGGAGGGAGTACTCCTTTTGTCCCGCTTTAAGGTTCTTACTTTCTTTTTTAGTCTGTCTCAACTTAAGGTTCATACTTTGCTTTATTACCTAAAATGGAAAGTGAGATTCACTTGTCATTCTCACAACAAAAACTCTCTATCTACCTTCTCTCTCCCACTTTACTTTTCATAATCGCAACATTTATTTTTTCTTAATCTCCATGCAAAATCAAACTAGGAACATTAAATTGGGACGGGGGAATACAATGTATCACAGATGTCATAGTTTTTTTTTGTTTTTTGTTATTTTTTTTGTTGGTTGGGGGTGGTTAAACTTGATTGAATGTGGGCAAAATAAATATGAAAAGATTTAACTATCCTCATAAAACTCCATAAGCTGTTGTTGATGCACAATCACCTCTTTTTAGAAATTCATGAAAATAATTAACTTCATCATATGCTCATAATAGAATTTTAATTTTTTTGAAGAGATGGTATATTATTTTATTTTGAATTTTCTTGAATTGACACTCATTGCAAAGACACGCCTATTGTTGAAATATACTTTATCTCACTTTAAAAAAAAAACAAAAAAACAAAAGGGAGCTAATCCTGGAGCACAAATAGAAGTAGAAAAGAGTCCACCAGCACGAGAAAGAGAGTCTCGAACCAGATTGTCCAAAAAAAAAAAAAAAAAAAAGATGTGAGGATCAACGATCTTGAGCAAATTATGAGGTCACTAGGGGAAGATTTTAAACATTCAAGCACTTCTTAAAAATTAACACTAGTAATAGTCAACGGGACGGAGTACAAAATTAACAAGTTTGACTTTCAATCATACATAGACTTGTACCGTGAAACTGAAGGGTTATGTATGACACTATAGAAAAGCGACATTTATTTTTGGACGGATTGAAATAAAAAGCGGGATTTTTTTTGGTGGGGACGTATAGAGTATCTGACAACAGCCTGCAATGCAAGTAGGCACCTCTGAGAAACGTGCATTTCAGACCTGGGTTACTGAAATTACACCACATTAAATCTGAAATAATATGAAAGTCGTGAATGAAAACACGTCAACGGGTAGATAGATCTGCTGGAGAGATCTAGCTACAACTTCTTTAATCATTCAGGTTGAATGATCAACAAAAAAAAGTTATGAATGGTAATATAGTAGTACAGTATATAAATTACAGTACATCATATGGCTTGCATGAATCGTATATCGAGTCCAAGATGCACAAACATTTCCTACCCTTAAACCGATCCTACGTGGTAATACAAGAATGCTTTTATAAATACTAGAAAACACAACCCATACGCTTAATCTTGTTGCCACATGCAATCAGGTGCAGGATAGGTATAAAGAGACTGTTCACCTTTCCTTACCCTGAGTTGCCCTAACCTGGTTTTATGCCCTTCCACCACTTGTTCCCGGAAGTCTGACCAAGTCAAACTCTTGTTCAGAAAGAGTTGACCCAACAACGCCATGTTTGGCCTGATTATTTTCAGATTGTTGAATGTTCTATGCCCGACCATGGCGTTGTGCATATTTCCAGGAGATGCAGAAACGAAGATGTCACTGTACATGCTTACGTAGTAATCGACTGCAGCTAATAAAGAAGCCTTTCCTTTTATTTGAGCCCTTTCTGCTGCAGAAGTTAGGCTCTTTTTGTCTTCCATTTGTGGGAACAATTTCCTTAAGGTTGAGATCCTAGCTTCCCCGCCATAGACCTGGACAAACACCCGTGTTTTAAATATTTGAACTCATAACCAGTGGCGGAGCGGATCCAGGATTTTTACTAAATGATTGCACAAATTGCACTACAAATTATATACTCCCTCCATCCCACAACAAACGACCTATTTCATTTTAGGAACAGGAATTAACGAAAAGTGTTTAAAAGTAGGTGGTATGAGTATTGAGGAAGGAGAAAGTGGGGTAAAGGAATACTGAGTGGAAAGTTATTGTGATTATGGCAAGTGAGTTCCATTAATAAATAAAGTACTCCCTCCGTCCAAAAAAGTTTGTTTGATTTTGACATTTTATGGTTAATATAAATGAACTTTAACCAATCATTAGTGTCAATCTAATGATCAAAAATTATTATAAAAAATGTTATCAATAAATCACTTAGAAATTTATTTCATTTATTGATAACAATTTTTAAATTTCACTAGAATGATTAGATCGACATCCATGTTTGGTCAAAGTCCATTTATGTTGACCATAAAAAGTCAAAATGGGACAAACTTTTTAGGACGGAGGGATTTCTATTTTAGGAAAATGGGACTTTCGTGCGGGGATGCCTTTGTGCACCGGGCTGCCCTTTTACGAAAATGGGACATTCCAATGGGACACCAAAAATGGCAAAATGGGTCCTTTTCACGGGACAAAGGGAGTATACATATACATATATATACATGTACCTGCGCACACGTATATAGTTATACACACACGCACACATATACATGTATGTGTATATATATTTGAACACAGTAGTGAACTCCAGAGGACTTGTGCAATTTAAATGAGGTTATAGTAAAATGCAATACCTTGTGAGAAGCAAGATATAGGCGAGTGGTGTTGTCAAAGCCTAAGGCAGCTAGCAACAATCCAATCTCTTCTGGAGTCAAAGGGCAACGCCCCTGATTTCTCAACTCCTCGTCAGTGAACTGAGAATTGAGGACTCTTCCTTGCCAAATTGTTTGTCGGTATTTAGCTAGTGCCAGCTTTTCAGCTTTACCCCCGCCAAAGTCGCAAGCTGAATGGGCAGCCATATCCTGAACCATGGTAAACATAATCTTTAGTACATTGGCTCTCATCATTTCAAAGCTGAAAACCAATAGGATCACGGAAATATTTCAAGAAGGGTGAATTTCACTGGCCATTCCTGAAGTTTGGACAATTCTCACTCCCCCCCCACCCCACCCCACACCCCCCGAGATTCGGTTTCGTCTCACTTTCCCTTTTGGCAATTTTATGTAAGCTAAATGACTATTGTACTCCTCCATGCAAAGTCAAAATTATGTTAAAGATAAAGGGTAAAGTAGTCTTTTAGCTTACATAAAATTGACAAGAGGAGGAAAGTAAGACAAAATTAAACCTCCGTGGGGGGTGGGGGGCAGTGAGACTTGTCCAAACCTCAGGGGTGGGCAGTGGAATTAACCCTTTCAAGAAGTGTAAACACACCTTGTCAAAGCGGAGGTGGAGGGCGACAAATTTGCCTGCTCCTTCTCTGCCATTTGAATCAGTAATTGGTCTAAGATACTTGGAACCAAGTACGTCACTTTCACCAGGAGTGCGAAGTCGGCTAACAAGTGCATCTCCAAGAGCTCTAACATGAGGAACAAAAGCTAATGCTTCAAAGTTGGCTTTGCAACGGAGTCGCTGGATGTCCGTTGGCATTTTGTCAAAAGCCAGTCGGTGCGAAAATGGTGAAATAGCCGCTATACCATAACTGGGTCATCACAAATTATTAAGAGGTATGGAGTCAGGACATGAAGCACTATTTGTTTCACTTTAATAGTTCTCAAAATTATTGTAATTGAAATATACTCCCTCCGTCCCTCTTTAACTTACAAATTTTGAGTTGGGCACATTATTTAAGGAAAAAGTGAACAAGTTGATGTGTTGTGAGTGTAGATAGCCGAGTGGGAGAGAGAAAGTGGGGTAGAGAATAGTAAGTGGATAGTTGTTGTGAGTATGACAAGTTGATCCCATTATTTTAGAAGTATTAAAACATTTCCTTTTTGGGACTTTGTAGATTAAAGTGGGACAACCAAAATGGCAAATTTTGTAGATTAAATAGGGACGGAGGGAGTATAGCATACAAAAAGTTATCATAAAGCAATGAAAATTTCAAGACATTTCCTAGGTACTTTCTTGAATATTACTCCTGAAGTTACTGAATTCAACTTTATGAACTGCCATGTCCGGATAGGCACTTGCAATGCCGTAATGTAGGCAGTAAGATACTTAATAGTTCCCTTGTTATTTCTACTAACTTGGTACTTAACAATACACTGGAAACAATCATAAGGCAATAAAAACTTGATTACTCTCAAAATGTTTTCTTTAATAATATTCCTTAAGTACTAAATACACCGCTGTTAGCTCTCATGTCCTAGTGTACTCTTGCAATGCTATGATACGATGCTATTGGTATTTATCTATATGCAGCATGAAAATTGACAAAAAATCAACTTAACTTCTTGAGATCCCAAAAATAGACACTCATTGTTTCCCTCTCTCCCACAATGATAGTCCCATTTCCCCTTTTTGCTTGTCCCAGAAAGTTAGTCCGATTTCCACAATTAAGGCTTCTAAATCACTGATTTTTCAAAACTTACAATGTAACCTTAAAATGTTTGAAGAGTCAAACGGGACTATCAATCTGGGAGAGAGAGAGTATTTGCTAGTAGTTTCTGGGAGATAATGAGAAAAACTCATCTGCAATGCCAATAGCAAGACATAACTGGCAGTAAATGTGTGGTATAAGGATTGCTAATTCTCCACATTCCTTAGCCTTTAACATGGAATACGATCTACTTTCTGTTAGATTCAAATTCTAAATATGAATGTGTCCAAGAAGGCAAGGACTCCAGGAAACTATACTACAGTGAGAAAACATGGGATTGCAAGTCCATTGCATCAAATTTTATTGAGTGCTATAGAGATAATCTGATTGTAATTAGCGTATGGAGTAATATTAGCTGCCTAGAAATATTCTACCTATGCTAATATTGGTATATTAAATTATCGAGCATACTTCACACGATTAGTAGATTCTTTGTGAAGGCTTTATATATCAGAAGTTATGAGTCCTAGTAACATCTTCATTAGGGATCCTAAAGGTGAAACGGATCAGTCTTTTCATGTCTTAGTGCCTTTCTTGTTTGTTATGCAACTGTTGAACAGGATTCCCGCATCCTGTCTTGCATCAGACTCGTTCCTGATTCTCATCAAAGAATGCAAATAACATTGTGCGAGCAAGCATTAGGCCGTTTAAAAAAAAAAAGTCCATTCATGGAACTCTTCAAATAACCCTCAGAAGAAAAAAAATGCAGATGTCATATGATTAAAGCAAGAGTATATGATGCAAAAGTTTGTGTTTACCAACCTTTCCAAGACAGGCAAGACATTATCTAGATACCAGTTGGCGGAAGCATGAAGTGGGGCAGTTTTGATTCTTGTTGGTCGGATAGCAGTGGCATAATACTCCCTTGTGCTCCAAGCATACTCCTCTGGCAACTCCATAACTATAGAGATATCATCCTTTAATACATTGATAAAGTGATCCAGATCAAAAATATCCATGAATGAGCTGCATATACAAAAAGTCAAAATGAACAAGGATAGCAACTCATTTTGATATCATTTCAACAATAAAAAATTGAGTCTTCGGTTTTATTTGTTCCATTTGACAAACGGCCCTAAAGATGCCTCTGGGAAGAGACCAAACTTGAGATCTCCCCCATATGAAAGTCAAAACTCTATCGCAGGACCATCCAGCCCACCCCGTAGGGATGATGAAGTATATGTATACAATGCGTATTCCATATTACATAAAGTCTAAATATAAGAATAACTATAGATTTGCATACCTTGAATCTTGCCAAACAGCATTCACTTCGAGATATGGGACAACAAGAGTTGCATTCAGAATCTTGGCAAGAGCTACTGCATCACATATCTGTTTGAACAGAAAATAGCAAAACATGAAAACAGAGAGAGGACATAGTTGTAAACTGAATTTTATATTAGTGTCTTCATTAAATTTCTTTGTAAACATCTGCTTAACGTACCCCCATTCTCTGCTGGTTCAACCCTCCATCAAGGAAGACCTGGATATATCCCTGAGATTCAGGAAGTGCTGCTTGGAGAAAGAGTGAGAATCTGTTAGTAAAATGACTTCCGCATTCAGAAAACATGCTAGCTAATTCGTGACAGAAATGAAAATTTCAAATAGCAATGTTGCTACTTACGGGAGTTGGAGGTAGATTGAACGCAGGGTTTCCATCCTTGGTTTGGCAAAGGCGTCCAGAGATCTGACAGCTGTCCATCCGGCTGGAAAAAAAAGGAGAAAAAGGCTTAAATACAGTACAGTACAGTACAGCTAAAAAAGACATGCATGAAACACATGCATTAACTGGCAAATTTTGGTGAAACACAACTTCGAGAAGTACTTTTTTTTTTTTTTTTAACAAACTTTGAGAACTACTTGTTACTATATTTTAGTGCATATAGAAAATTCAGTTAACAAGAAACTCACAGCTTGGTGTTGTATAGCACTCTTAAGCAAACGTGAGTGGCGAGGCTTTGGAGCATTCCATTCCTGCACAAGAAGATCAAACCATAAGACATTTACGCACTTCCAGTTCCTTGGATCCAACCTCAACGATTATGGTTATCATACATACAGAAAAAAAAAAAAAAAAAAAAAAAAAAAGAAGAAGAAGAGGGCATGCGTGAAATAGCATACTCCCTCCGTCCCAAAATGATGTTCCCTTTTGACTATTCAAACTTATGGATATGAACACTTGCTTTAGTAGCCACGTTTTGTTTATGAACTTTTCAATCTGAATAGTAGAAATGAGAAGAACTTTTTGGGACAATGAGAAATGGCAAATGGGAAGATCATTTTGGGACAGAGGGAGTACTAATTAGAAGAATACTACTATACATCTGGTTCAAGTGATTTTTTCTTGACACTTTTTAATCTTGGTTGCTGAGTGAGTGTTGTTTCTTTGTTAGGTTCTTTTGTTTGTTCATCACTGTTGTAGTTAAAATAATAAAAAAAAAAAAAGACTCAGGTAACTCCTAAAAGCCTCATTAAATTATTCATGTTTTCTCGTACTACCTTCAAAAAAAAAAAACTCAAGAACCTGTGTAACAATCTAATCTCCCCCCCCCCCCCCCTCATTTCTTTCTATTCTACCTAAGGAAATATCCTTTGTCCTGGCTTGGAGAAGGCTCTGTAAAAGGTAGGACTCTAAGCAAGACCAAGAAGGATTCTTTACCCAAACCGAAAGAAAAATAGATAGGAACCAATTCATGTTTGTTGAAAGGGTCATGCACCTCTAACATAATTCACAAGATATCGGTGTATGTAAACTCTCCAAACAAAGTACATTAATTAAGTAGTGATAAAGATAAACATGATCAAGACTGGTTTAAAGATACCTCAATACCATTAATTCTAGCTCTCATTTTTTCCTTTTTTTCCATTCTTAGAATCATAAGCCACATAAGATTTAAAGCCAAAGTCAATATCACATTGATAATTCAAGGCACATAAGAATTTATGGGTCAAGAATTTAAAACCAAAAAGAGACAATTCATATTTTGCTATAGTATTAAGCATCAACCCATCTTTAGCAGCTATCTCTGAATCCAGAAAAAAAAAAAAAAAACAACGTTCACCTTCATAATTTATAGCCATTAAAGATAATCAAAAGTTTAAAAGTTTATTAAGATTATACCCAAAAAAGAAAAGCAATTCAAAAAATAAAAAATTGAAATATAAATCAAACAAAATCACCCAATTAAGTCAACAACTCCTCTTTTCTATCAAGAAAAACTACACTTGAAGTAAATTACTCAAACTAACAAAATACCCACATCTAAAGAATGCCAAATTTTCACTTTACAAACAAAAAAAATATAAACCCTGATAATCGGAAAAAAAGGGAAATTATCATTATCCATGAAAATGTGAATTTTTCACTAAATAAAGAAAACCCAGTGCAGGAAAGTTAAATCAGTATACAGAAATGTGATGTATGATTCGTGATCAAAGCTCAAGAAGAAGAAATTTTTATTACCGACAAAACGGATGGGGAAGCGTGACCCAAAGGAGTGAACAGGAGCGGTAGAAGCAGCACAGAGAGAGCTGCAAGTGATACGCCGCCGTGGTGAGGGCGGCGGCGGCCGAGCTCCATACTAATTGCTACCAATTGCTGTCGGCGGCGGCAACCGATGCAAGAGGGAAATGGGTTAAAAGAAAGAGCTCCGAAATCAGTAAAAGACCAATCTTGATTGAATGAATGATGATGAAATTGTAGTTGAAGTAGTAGTAAATGAATGCAAGAATTCTTTGGTTTTTTTTTTTTTTTTGGGTTCTTAAAAAAAAGGAAAGCTAATCAAAGGGACCTTGAAACACTACAAAGTGTTTGAATCAATTTAATGAAATGAAAGAGAGTAGTAGGAGTGATGTAAGTAAGAATAATACTAGTTGCACGAAAAAGTCGTAAAAACTTGTTTACAAAATTTTAGGTGTAATAAATTTATTGGTGTTTTTAATTAGTGTGTTGGGTCTATTATCGATGCAACCAATAAAATATCGTCACCTCATGTTATGAGCAAGATTTTGTAACCTTGTTTTGTACCGTAGAATTGCTCTGTCTGCAAGTAATGGCATCTCACATGGGGTCACCTCTTCTTTCTCTTTTCTCTTTCCTCTTTCACACACTAAATACACATACGGTTTTGATCACGTTCAAAGGAAAGAATGAGAAAGAGATCCCATGGAGTATTTTTTTTTTTTTTTTAATAATGGGGTTGCAATGGACAGCTGCCTTGAATTGATTTGAGCTCTCTTTTCTTCCTAGTAGTAGATTTGGACCATGAAATGAATCAATTTCACGACATTTAGGGCAAGAGGACTATAGATCTGTAACAGATTTTATATGGGTTTGTAAACTATGGCGATTGCCTTGAAATGAATGATATTTTACAACTGTTCAAAAAAATGAATAAAGTGGTTTACTGATTAAATTTCAAATATTTATTTATTTAATTTGAACTCAATTCACAAAAATCAGATTCAATTGAAGGTGATTTGGTGATTTATTTTCAGGTAATTTGAACTCGCAGCTTTGTACTAACAATGATAGGTGTATTTTATTATGTTGTCTATAAATTTCCAATTTTTTTTTCTTTTTTGTACGGATAGAGATCAAACTTTTACTATTTCATGAAATTTCAATACAATTCATTTTGTTGAGGAACATTAGAATTCATTTTATATTCAAATGATTTAATTAATCATAATTGTTTGTTTGTTTTTTTTTTGAAAGAATTAATCATAATTGTTTAAAAAATAGAAATGGGTTGAAAGTAGTGTGACACTTATGATTACTCCAATAAAATGAGGAGGAAAATAAGAAAAAGCCGAGAAATAATGAAAGAGCAATGTTAGGGGCACAAAAAAGCTCACAAAATGATGGATACAAAGTGAAGTGGCGATATTTTATTGGTTGCATCGATTGTGGACCCGGCACACTCTAAAAAAGCACTAATAAAATTTTGACACATCATTTTGTAAGCCACATTATGTGGTACTTTTTTGTGACTTTATATTTACCCATAAAAATAGAGAGAAATTGAAATTGGAGATAATGATTTCGTCGTACATGTGTGTGTGTGTGGGAGAGAGATAGAGAGAAGTGCGGGGTGTCGTTATAAACGCAACGGATAGAAAAGGGGGGGGGGGGGGGATTATAGTAAATGTAGCCTTTTACGTGGCATCATTTTGCTTGATTGCCATTCCCCACTACCTCCCACTTTATCGTAATTGCTAAAACCACACACCTAATTCTTTTGATGTTAAATCACACTATTTCCTTTTTTTTTACCAAAAAAAAAAAAAAGTATAGTTCAATAATGAAAATAGCGTCTCACTCAAATATAATTTTTTAATTAAACACTGTTAGTGCAGAAATGTGGTGCTACCACAAGTGCTGCCAACAGTGTTACCCCAGACGGGATTTGTAATAGTTTCATCATTTATTCACAAAATTATTGGATATTAATGTTTAATATTTGCTGCAAGTTTAATGTTATTTGTAGGTCAAAATGAGCATTCAAGGTTGATGAAAATGCTGAGCTACAAACAAGGGAGTAGTTGAAGGAAAGATTTACACATAAAAGGAGTTATGGATAAAATGGGATTTTATCCATTCAAGCATGTGGGATTTGTGCATAACTAACACATGGGTATTTGACCCATTCAAAGGCTGATTATTTGAAGGAGAAATGTACAAGGCACATGAGCAAGGAGGTACAACACGGCAAAGCATTAACTTGGGCACAAAGAAAGTTTGTTCCTACAAAATAGGAAATGTGGAGATAAAGCCCCCCCAAGGCTCGGCCACTACTCCCACTCACTACCCACGTTTTTGTGATCAACTCCATGCCATGATGAGTATTCCCCAAGTCCAAGAAGCACTATAAATAGCAAGAGGGTGTGAAGATGAAAGCACGGCAAACACAACATACAACACACATCTTGAGAGAGAGAGCTCACCTATTCTTAGACCATTGTTGCTAGTGATGTTATAACACTCATTCCAACATCACAATCTAGTTCTTGAATGAACTATTTGTTGAAGGCTAAATTGGTCTAGCCTTTTGATTGTGATGTGAGTGTTATTTCTTTATTGAAGGTTCTTGTATCTAGCACATTTTGTACTCTTATTTTCTTTAGAGGATAGGAGTTGTTTAGACTTTTGTACTTAAGAGAAATAATTCTAGTGAAAGTATTTTTTGGCCATGAGGCTACCACAAGTTATATATTTATATAACTTGTAAAAATATATCTCTCTGTGTCAAATTTCCGCTGCAAACTTTTTCCAGAAATTATTTTCTGTTCGTGTGTGTGAGTGCTGGCAGAAGTGATATCGTTGCAGTGACAACACTTTGGATATCACTTCCTTTCTGACTTAAGCCTTGACCCTGCTTTTTCAATTGGTATCAGAGCTGGACACTTGACATACTAAGTGTTTGGTCCAGTTGTCATGGCTTTAGGTCTTGCTAATCTATCTCTTGAGAGACTTTCTATTCTTGATGGCTCAAATCATGATTCCCTGAGTGAGAGTGTGGTAAGAGAGTCATCATACATTAACGAACCTGACCAATCAGCCATGTTGACCACGGTTTGGGAGCAATCATTATCAGATTCAGAAGGTGTTGTGTCTGGTGTTGCCCGGAGTGCGATAACACCAAGCCCAACACTGAGCAGGTATAATACTTCCGTTTTTTCTGACATTTTATGCTTTCATGGTTCAATTGATGTTGATACAGGAAGTCCGGATGAGAATGATTTAAGCAAAGATGAGCTCATTGATGGGCTAAAGGATCTCTACGAGGCGCTTTTTAAAGAATGGAAAATAAAGCACAAGAAGGTAGAGATTCTAACAAAGGAGAATGATGAGTTAAAAAACTCAAATGATGAGTTGAGAAACTCATTGACAAAGCTGGAGGTCCTCCTTTCAAAAAGGGATGTTGAACTTGATAAGATGAGGTCGAAATTGACCTTAGCTTAAGCCACTTTCAAAAAGCTCAACACTGGAACTTCAAAGTTGGATGAAGTACTCAAGTTGGATAAGCCTCGCAGGGCAGGTATTGGGTTTCAAAATTCTTTTGACAATACTGTTAAACATCTTTTTAATGAAAATGACAAAACTATTTTTGTGAAAGAAAAAGCAATTAAAAAGGTTTATTCAATGAAAAAGTCCACGAAAAGAAAGTTTATATGTCATTATTGTAATGCTCATGGACACATTAAACCTTTTTGTTATAAACTAAAAAATAATTTGTCTAAAAACATGATGTCGTCACCTGTGTGGCACAACATCAGTGACAACACTAATTCTCAGAATCAGGTGTTGCCAGAAATGTTGCCCAACACTAGTGATAACACTCTTGGACAGAAAATCAATATTGTTCACACAAAAAATTGTGTACCCAATACCGGTGTGAAATATGATGATGTTTACACTGCCTTAAAGACTAACGATGCAGGTTCATGGTACTTTGATAGTGGATGTTCACACCATATGACGGGTAACAAAAACTTTCTAAAAAACTATGAATCTGTTTGTGGAGGCTTAATGACTTACGGGGGAGGAACCAAAAGTGAAATTATTGGGAAAAGGACACTAGATATTCCTAGATTCCCAAAATTGAGCAATGTATTGCATGTTAGGGGGTTGATGGCTAACCTAATTAGCATAGGACAATTGTGTGATGAAGACTTGGAGGTAAAGTTTAATAAAAATACTTGTGAAGTTTTTAATCACACTAACACTTGTGTTATGACAGGAAAAAGGTCTAATGACACGTGTTATCATGCTTATGGACAAGAAACATGCAATAGAGCTCAAGTAGATGACACAATTTTGTGGCATCTAAAGTTACTGGACCCTGCAGAACATTCAAGAGATGCTGAAGTCTTAGATTTCAGAACAAATGTTGGCCACAGAGTTGGACCAGGTGTTAGCCTTAGTGTTATAACACCAGAGGTAACACCCGTGGCAACACTAGAGGTCAGTCCAGTTACACAAAATAAAATTCATGAAAACCTTTATGAGGCTGTTCATGATCAGGTCAAGAGACATCCCTCAAGACTCCAAAAGAATCATCACATATCCCAAATGATAGGGGGAGTAAGTGGTGGGATACAAACAAGACCAGGTGATTATCGAGAAATCGTAAGGTATGTGTGTATGTCTACCACATACGCTAAGGTAAGACACTCTTGTTTTATATTTTCTCTTGCACCTGTAATTTTTTTTGAGACATTTAAATATGGTTATTGGATTCAAGTTATGCAATATAAGCTTAAACAATTTTCTCATAATGATACTTGGATTCGTCATCACTTTTTAAGAGTTTTGGTTGAAAATAAATTTATTCAAATAGAGCATATTGACACTAAATATTCAATTGCTACAACTTTTACCAAATTTCTGATTTTTTGTCTCAATTAATCTACCATCTTACGGATGTTGTTGTACATATTAAAAAAAAAATAAAAAAAAATTGTTTTAGTCTTTTTAAAGCGGCACTTGCTGACCTTTATGTTATGATATGGTTTATACTTAGGTTAACAAGTTAGAAAAGGTCTCCCTTGTGTGCTTAAAGTGACAAAGTCACTAAACAATAAATGTGTGAAAATTGAAATAGGCAAAAGCATTATATATTCCCAAAGTAACTCGGGGCACGGCGTTCGCTGCGACGATGCTTCCTTGCCAAATGGGAGTATAAAGTGTTGGTTTTATACTTAGTATTAGGAACATGGAGTTCGCGGCTACAGTGTATCCTACTTGAACAGTATGAAATCTAACACAAAATTTTATACACCTTATAAAGACTCGGAGCACGGAGCTCGCTACTACGATGCTACCTTGTAAATAAAAAGGTGTAAAAATGCTTTAAAAGGTTTGCCTAAAGTGCGAAATAAAAGGAAAAATATCATGAAAATTTTCAAGGGGATCTGTTCTGATGTGTTATCCTAAGTGTTGCCAACATTGTCAGCAACACATCAGTAGGTGCTATATTAATTTTTTTTATTATTTTAGTTACTTGAGTTATACATAGATAAAATTTAAAAATTAAAATGTCATAACAACTTCGATTTGAAATTTGAAATTTTGGATTTTATCTTTGTACAACTCTGATTATTTTATTTGTATTTTTTTTCTTTTTCATTTAAAAAAAAAAAAAAAAAAAAAACCAATCTTTTGGTTGGCTTGTTGAAGTTTGTTTTCCATAAAGACTAGAAAATATTAGTCATTGTTTTGTGGATTACCTAAATTTGTAATCAAATCCATCTAGTCTTAAAACCACTCTCCGAAATCCCATTATCACTCTCTCTTCCTACCTTCTTCTATATCTCTCTATCTCAACTCGATGTTTCAAAATTTCCCTTATTTATTTTTGGCAATGTTGCCGTCAGTGTTAACATCACTGACAACACTTATAGCACTACGTGTTTTAAGGTTCATATTTTAATTTGCATAAATGCTTTTCATTTTCTTTCTTCACAAAAAGAGGGAGAAAATGTGATGAACCGGTAATCATGCACATGTGGTAAAAGAAAGTGTTTCGGATTCTATTTTTAAATGGAATTCTTATTAAGGGGGAGTTTGATATCTAGATCGAGATTGAAATGTTGATCCTATTAGTGTTAGATGTTGGGAAAATGTTACAACATTTGATTTTATTTTTGAATGAGATCTTACATTAAAGGAGACTTTATTTTAAGGGGGAGATATCTAACTTTATCTTGCAGGAACATCACATATTTATTTTGTGAAGAAATGTGAAACTAAGGGGGAGATTGTTAGTGCAGAAATGTGGTGCTACCACAAGTGCTGCCAACAGTGTTACCCCAGACGGGATTTGTAATAGTTTCATCATTTATTCACAAAATTATTGGATATTAATGTTTAATATTTGCTGCAAGTTTAATGTTATTTGTAGGTCAAAATTAGCATTCAAGGTTGATGAAAATGCTGAGCTACAAACAAGGGAGTAGTTGAAGGAAAGATTTACACATAAAAGGAGTTATGGATAAAATGGGATTTTATCCATTCAAGCATGTGGGATTTGTGCATAACTAACACATGTGTATTTGACCCATTCAAAGGCTGATTATTTGAAGGAGAAATGTACAAGGCACATGAGCAAGGAGGTACAACACGGCAAAGCATTAACTTGGGCACAAAGAAAGTTTGTTCCTACAAAATAGGAAATGTGGAGATAAAGCCCCCCCAAGGCTCGGCCACTACTCCCACTCACTACCCACATTTTTGTGATCAACTCCATGCCATGATGAGTATTCCCCAAGTCCAAGAAGCACTATAAATAGCAAGAGGGTGTGAAGATGAAAGCACGACAAACACAACATACAACACACATCTTGAGAGAGAGAGCTCACCTATTCTTAGACCATTGTTGCTAGTGATGTTATAACACTCATTCCAACATCACAATCTAGTTCTTGAATGAACTATTTGTTGAAGGCTAAATTGGTCTAGCCTTTTGATTGTGATGTGAGTGTTATTTCTTTATTGAATGTTCTTGTATCTAGCACATTTTGTACTCTTATTTTCTTTAGAGGATAGTAGTTGTTTAGACTTTTGTACTTAAGAGAAATAATTCTAGTGAAAGTCTTTTTTGGCCATGAGGCTACCACAAGTTATATATTTATATAACTTGTGAAAACATATCTCTATGTGTCAAATTTCCGCTGCAAACTTTTTCCAGAAATTATTTTCTGTTCGTGTGTGTGAGTGCTGGCAGAAGTGATATCGTTGCAGTGACAACACTTTGGATATCACTTCCTTTCTGACTTAAGCCTTGACCCTGCTTTTTCAAACACGAGGATTAAGAAAAAAAAAGTTTGTAAAGTAGATGTTTGTGAGTATGAAAACTGATAATAATGAATGGAAAGTTGTTATTAGTGTGAATATGATCAGAAGGTGCAGAAATCGCTAGAACTGAATGCGGAATCTCATTAAATAAAATGGCAAAATGTTTTAATTCGAGTGAGACGGATGAGTATTATATTTGCCTTCAATTATAGTCATTTTTTACATCACTTTTCTTAATTAATAAAGTAAACTAGTAAATTTTAGTGTAAAGGTAAATGAGAAATTCGATGATTTTAATTTAAAATAAAATTTATTTTGAATTAAATTTTATAAGAAAAAATGATAACTTTTTTAGTTCGGAGAGTATTAATCACTCTTTCCCAAAACAATATCAATTTACTAAGAAAAATATCCTTAAATGATTTTTTATTAATTTTTTTATTCATCACGTACTTGCAGAATTAAAACTTTAGAAAGATATTAAAAAAAAATGCATTGTTGCCATCGTACTTTTATAAAAAGTAATTCTTTTAGAATGTACCTTAGTTAAAATTAGAAAATTATTGGACTATGAATTACTTTTTTTATTTATCACACAATAATTGTGTGTTTTTAAAAAATAATTTGATTTTAACCAACAAGCTTGAACACTACTCAAGTGAAAAGCCAAGTCTTATCCTTGTATCTCAGTAATTAACTAAGGATTATGCTTATCCTTTCTTAATTAATTCAGATTCATCCCATTGACTGGAATGTAAAGTGAAAAGCCAAGTCTTATCCTTTTATCTCAGTAATTAACTAAGGATTATGCTTATCATTTCTTAATTAATTATTGGCTTTTGAACTATTCTTGGAACAGTATAAATAGAGCATAAAAAAAACAGACAAAAATACATAAACAAATACACAGTTTTCCAGCAACAATCCACAGCCTCTGTTTGTTGCATCTTTGTTCATTCCTCCTTGGCCTCCTGCATTGCATCAGTGGTGATACTGTCCAGGCACTTAATTCAATTCGCCAGAGTCTCGTAGTGCAGAGAAGCTTCCGGTTCGTGCGAGTTATCCTGGGAGACTAGCGTCCGATAGCAACCTCAAGCACTCACGGTGAGGGGGCGAATAAGTCTTAAGGACAGTGTGTTCAACACACGGCTCGGCACAATCAATCAGTTTACTTTCTGTTTATTTAATTTCAGTTTATTTCTTTATTATTTATTCTGTAACAAGTTCATTTTTTGTAGAATTTTCCTAACAGATTTTTTAACTTCTTGTATTTGTATTAGAGTTATAAATTTCATTTCAATAACATGCAAGAAAAATATTACTCCCTCCCTAAATGAGTGTCCATTTTCAAGAAATCTTTGTCCCTAAATGAGTGTCTTTTTTTAACATAACTTTCTCCCTAAACGTTTTTTTTCGATTTTTTTCACCGGTTTCTTTATACGTGCAAAACTAAAGGTTTGGAAAGGAGATTACAAGATTATATATGAATCGTTGTTACGAAATTGTTCAAAAAGTTGAGATTTTCAGTGTCCCTTAAGAAATTTGGACACTGTTGGAATTTAGTTTTGGAAAAGTGTGGTTTGACCGACTTTTGACCAAGAATTCCATTAGGTTCCATTTTGTGTAAATGGAAATTAATTGCATAATTGTAATCTACGTTTGAAGTCGATTAGTGTGGTATATTTATTTTCTCAAAACCAATTCCGGGTGAATGAGAAATTAATGTCCAAAGTATGCAAGTTGAAGTGGGTAAATGAAGAGTTGGAAATGTGAAAAGCCATACATCCCACATTGGTTGGAAAATGAAAAAGATGAGAGTATTTAATATGGCTTATCTAAGAAGGTTCCAATCAAGTGTGGACTTGGGCTTCGAAGCTAAGTAGGCCTTTGGGCTAACCATGCAAGCTAGTGGGTAAATAAGTTAATTTTGGGCTTGCCCAAAATAGACCTATGACCCGCGAAGCGGCTCGAAGCGCGTGAATGGCGGTTTAGGGCGCACTTTGCACTTCGCATCGGTCGCTGTGGAGCTTAAATTTCTGGCAAAGGTGGGCTAGATGGTGGTCCGGCCCGTGTCATGGTTGGTGACTCGGTCCAGAATGGTTCTTGGCGCGTGGGCCGGTTTGGGCTCACAGGTTGGGTTTGGGCCGGGTTCGAGAAGTTTCCAGAAGATCTGTTGCGGATCGGAGCAGCAAGGGTCATGTCGGTTCGGGCTCAACCACCGGGCTGACCCGCGTCCTTCCGAATGGGCGGGTAGTCTAGCTGGGTCGGTCCAACTGATCACAACCCTTCATCTTGCCCAGATCTGACGGCCAGAAACCAATGGACACCAATTATGCATATTCCCCAAAAGGCACCCTATCTCTTCATTAACTATATATACTCCCCACCAGGATTGACATTCCTCACCAAGTCATTCAATCACAATTGAATAGCACTCAAATCACTCTCTCTTCATATCAGAAGTAGAGAAGCACATATTTAATGGAGTTAACAAACTCGGTTAAATACTTAACTGAATTCGATGGAATTCTGTTAGAATTCAATGGAATTCTCAAGGCATCTGTTAGAAGATAGAATCATCTTGTTGCATAAGTTCCTTCAATGTCTGGAAGTGTCAAACACTGTTATGTTCGCCGAAATCGTTAATTTGAAGTGCTTCTATTAACGATTGTAAAGTCGTTTCATCTTGAGAGAAGATTGCCGCAGACCGTTAGCACCAGTGCGGGGCAATATCTTCTTGCGGAGATTGTGTCCAACACAAGACTCGACTTCATTCATTGCCCGTTTTGATTTAATATTCTGCATTTATAGTTTATCCTTATTTCTGCCCCGTTAATTATTTTATGGTTCATTTTATATTTGTCATTATCGTTAAGTTCAAGAAAACCTTTACTATTGTTATATACAATTTACCTAATAGACACTCATTTAGAGACAGAGGGAGTATTATATTTTTCCGATTTGAAAGCTCCTATATAATAATGAAGTGATTCTTAACCAACAGTTTTGAGACAAAATTGAGAGGGTACTCCAAGTAATACAACCAAATTATCACATCAAATTATCACATTTGATGTATTGAAACCTGAAAATGACATTTCTTAGCAACTCAAATAATTTCTAAGTACAAATGATTTTATTTCATTTTGAAATCATTTATCAACAATATTAAAAACTTTGGTTACGACTTAAAAAAAAAAGACGGAGGGAGTATTTTTTAGCATGTGAAAGGAAACCCAGACAATATCGGATTTCGAACCGCTCCACCGAGCGGTTAGCTCCACCCAATGGCTCCGATTAGAGCCACCTCATTGAATTTTGTGTTCGACGGATGAGATGTGTCCGAGCTCGGCAGGACCCACAAAAAATTGAAATCATCTTAGCCGCACAGATGATGAGCTCGCCTATGTGGCCTTGATCGAAGCCGTTAGGTGGAAAGGTGGAGCTAAAATGGGTGGAGCAGTTCTGGTCCGACAATATCTCTCATTGTTATGAGTAGACACAGGTTCTTTGCTATGGCTGAGGTATGGGGGGTGGATGATAAATGGTGGGAGTGGACACTTAATGATGGGTTAGCACAAAGTCTCTTCTTACACTATTTTTGTGCGACTAAACTGATTTTTTACCCCTCGTATTATGGACCCAACATCAATTTGACACTCGTACTGCTGAAACACTAAATGTATGATGCATACTATTGTTTTATTAACAAAATTAACCAACATTTTTAAAGCCAGTTAAATATTTAACGGATGAGTCCTAATAAGCAATTGTTGACCAGGTCAACGCTTAGGTGTCAGATGATTGGACAAAATACTCACTCTAATCCGGCTTACTCCACTTAGATTAACTGGGTTTAAACCGGTACTTAACTGCCAATGGCGGCTTTTCAATTGCCGAAAGCTCCGATCAAGCTGGGCCCTCCCGATTTCAAGCATCTCCGATACCTCTTTACCGGCGGATGCCGCCTTATCAAAGTACTCCTTGATGGCAGCAACAATCCCCCGTCAGATCCCGGTGACGCACTACCATTTTCATATCCCCATTTTCCGGTGTTCCAGCTTGATGAAAATTTACCATCATCGGACTTTGATGTTGGTGCAGCAACGGACGGTGGACGATACGCCGCACCATTGGGTCAGTGTGTACTAAAAATCCAAAATTACAACGGGTACCCATTTCAGATCTGGAGTCTCTATCGGGTTCTCCACCTTCTTTATCGAAAAAGCTACTAGTGGTGGTGCTGTAATGGTCCCTCATTCATTGCAATGTATTTCTTCACTGTCAGTTTCTTCGAGTTCCAAATCTATTTTGAATTTATTTTGGTCTCTTTGATTTATCTTTCTCTGGCGCGATATGATTTCACATATTCAATCTTAGTTGTAATCCTTCTTTTTGCTGCCACCATCAAAATCAGAATAAAAATATGCCAGTCGAAATCGGAATAAATTGAGGCATTCTCGTTTTGATTGGTGTTGGTCGGAATCTGGGGGGAGAAGGTGAAGTCAGCCGCAACGTAAGCATTGACCTGGTCAACAATTGCCTACTAGGACTCATCCGTTAAATATTTAACCGACGTTAGAAATGTTGGTTAATTTTGTTACTAAATCAATAGTACGTATCATACATTTAGTGTTTCAGCAGTACGAGTGTCAAATTGATGTTGGGGCCATAGTACGAGAGGTAGAAAAGCAGTTTACTCATTTTTGTGCATGTGAAAGGGAAAGCGAAGTGTACAATACAAGCGGGCTGGGTAGCAAGGCTTAGGAGACTCATGATTTTATTTATTTATTCTAACGTAAATATGTCTAACATCCTCTTAATCGATGTGAATCAAAATTCTTGTTTGACGAGTTAGAGCCTCACTCAAATTCAACATTTAGCGCCCAAAGTGATCAAATGCATCATACCTCCAAATTACCCTTATATTATACTCCCTCCGTCTCAGAGTATATGTCCACGTTTCCTTTTTAATCCGTCCCAGAGTATATGTCCACTTCCTAAAATGGCAAAGAATCTTTACTATTCCTCCCACTCATTCTCTTTCCTACTTACTTTTAGACTCACAACACCAATCAACTTACTATTCCTTCTCACTCATTATCTCTCATACTTTACTTTTACACTTACATCACTTCTTCAATTTCTTAGGGCTCGTCTGGTACACAGTTCTACAAACGGAGAGTTCTACAAACGGAGCAGTTTTTGAAACGGGGCTTTCTCTGACGGAGATTTTTTTTGTAATGTGTTTGGTGCAACATGTTAAAACACTAATTTAGAATTCAAATGTTTACTTATAATGACATTTTTACCCTTTTAGCAAAAACTGTGTTCCGTTCAAATGATAATTTTGTTTGACTTTTCAAATATTTTAAGATTACGTTATAATAAGTTTTAAAAATTTAGTGATTACGAAACTTTAATTATGAATATTAGATGAACTTTCAAAAGTAAATAAAAAAATGAAATTATCATATTATGAAACCGAGTGAGAGTTTTCATTTTTAATCAAATTTAATACTAGTATTTACTGGTATTATTTATACCTTTAAAATTGCATTGATTTTTTTTAAGTGTTAAAATTGCATTAATTAATAGGAAATTCAGTTTTTAGAAGTAGTGGAAACTCATTTTAAGAAACCAAAAAAGGTAAAATGGCCCACAAGTATCCCTCTCTATCTCACCCATTTGTTTCCTCCTCCTAACTCCAGACTTTTTTTTCTTTTCTCTTTCACCTTCCCTGAATAGTCCTCTGTTTCCTGTTGCCGTCGGACATTCTGATAATCCAAAAGGTAAGTTTCATAATTTTTAAGCATTTTGGGAAATCCTGTGCTTCCCTTGATTTTCTTTCTCTTTGAATTTTTTCAATTGTCAGTCCTAATTCATGCAATCAAAAGATTATACCTCACCTTCTTCTCGGTTTTTACAATTTTCATCCAGTTGCCATGATAGTTCATACAGACAGAGAAAATAGATAAGGTTATTTTGGTCCCAATTTGAACTACCACCGTTCTGAACCCTCCGTTTCTTGAACACCTAGAAATTGTGGCGTTTGAAAATGGGTCTCCGTTTGCAAACCAACCAAGTTTTGAACGCACAATTGATACACTTTTATTGCCTAAACGCTCCGTTTGAAACTGCGTTGCAGTGTAAACGCTCGACCAGACGAGCCCTTAATCTCCGTGCAAATGGGAGGGTGGATATATATTCTGGGACGGATGGAGTATTAACACTTAATTGCTTGATACACCATACACCTCCTTATGAGAAAAAGAATTTTAAGCAATGAATTTTATTGTGAGACGAGGATGGGGGAAGTGTTGTAAAAGAATTTTAATATGAGTGAAATAAAGTTTTTTTTTCTAAGCAATGAATTTTATTATGAGAAAAAGAATTTTAATGTTTTTATATGAGAAAAATCTTTTGAAAATGATTTGAACAAAATATGAAAACTCATCCATTAAGTTTTGGACTCCACGCAGATATATGCGGCCAATGGCCCATCTCTAAGCCCAAGGAAACAGTAGCTATCGGGCCCAGATTTGATACTAAGTGACTTCATAATAAAACTAAGAAGAGCAATGCAAGGGACACAAAATAAACTCATAAAATCTTGCTCACAACATGAGGTGACGATATTTTATTGGTTGCATCGATAATGGACCCACACTCTAATTAAAAACACCAATAAAATCTTGACACCTAAAATTTTGTGAGCATGTTTTTGTGACTTTTTTGTGCCCTTAGTATTATTCAACTAAGAATTGACTCTTACCAACCTTTTGGAGGAACTGGTATGTGTTACACCCATAAAACATGGAAAGTAGTTTATAGAAAGAATATTACTGAGTTTCTAAAACTTATAATTATAATGTACTCTTTCTGTTTCCAAAATACTTTAGATTTTTTCAGACATTAAAAAATGCAATATACTCAATAAATTATATTACCCTCCTTTCGAAAAAAAAAAAACGAATGATAAGAACCTAGATAGATAGTATCAAAACAGCTAATATTTTGAAACCAATTTGAACTCTTTAAACAAAAAATATTTTAAAGCGAGAAAAATAGATTTTAAATCAAACAAAATTATTTATTTTGGGATGAGTAGATTCAATATAATAATAAAAAAAGAAAACTTGTTGAACAAGGCTTTTTATGACAATGATATCTTTTAGAATATTTTTTTCTTTTTGGTTCTTCAAGTTAAAAGGATAATGAAAAGATGAAAATGTGATTGGCCTTTTATAATTAAAAGATCGTAAAAGTCTCTCTACCAAAATTTTTGGTTTGTAGAATGATAATTGAGGTTGCTTTTCGTATGGAAGAAACACACCCTTTATTTTTTAAAAGACCACCAAAAGTAAGTATTTTCAAAAAGGGTAAAATCAAAGTTACAAATGTCAAAAAATTTGGTTATCAAAATAACGTAGATGATTTTGTTGGTGTTTTTAATTAAAGTATGATGGGTATACAATCGATCCAACCAATAAAATATCGTCAGTTCATTTTGTATCCGATCTTTTTGATAACTTCTTTGTATCTCTAGCATTGCTTTTTCATAAATGCTCCAACCCCTTCTTTCCCAACATATCCCCTACTACATATACCACATCTTCCCACTCTCTTTTCCTTGTGTGATATCCCCCATCCCACATCGGAAATACGTGGGAATTGAGTGTGCTATATAGAAGGCCCATACACTCCTACTAAGCATCAAATCATCCATTGGACTTTTGGAGGTCTGTGATGGGCTGTGGTTGACCCAATTGAGGAGATGCTTGGTGGGCTAGTGTATGGTACCTATGTGGCGGGTCGGGTCTGCGGACTCAGGTCGTTACAAATGGTATCAGAGCGGAACCCCGGCCTTAAGGCTTGCGAGCTAGCCCGGGGGTACGATCTGGGTATTGATTGACCTTGCCAGGGACGGCAAGGGTTTGAGTGGGGGAGATTGTGATATCCCCCATCCCACATCGAAAATACGTGGGAATTGAGTGTGCTATATAGAAGGACCATACACTCGTACTAAGCATCAAATCATCCATTGGACTTTTGGAGGCCTGTGATGGGCTGTGGTTGACCCAATTGAGGAGATGCTTGGTGGGCTAGTGTATGGTACCTATGTGGCGGGTCGGGTCTGCGGACTCGGGTCGTTACACCTTGTTTCACTCCCCACTCTTCCTCCTCTCATCATCCACCACCCCACTCTCCCAATCCACAATAGTCATTTGTCATCCTGCTTTCGTCGCACCACCCACCTCAGTCTTTAATGCCCAATGGTGCATCAGTGATACCATTACCGTCAACCCATCACAATTTCGTCAAAGCCCGTAAGCTCTTTCTATGCATTGCCCTCATCCCCTCCACAAAACCCACTCTGGCAACCTTAGCTGCTCGACAGTCAAATTCAAATTCCTCTCACGTGACGTCCAGAGAAGAAGTAGGGGGATGGTTGTGTTTGTGGAGAGGTTCGGAGAGGGTGAAAGTGATGGTGGTTAGTTGGGGCCTGAGGAGGCGGGGGGAGAGGAATACCGATAATGGATTGTGGTAGTAGAAGAACTACCAGTTATGAAGATACCTTTGTTTTTTAGTCAAAATAAGTAGAAACAGGTCTTTGGACGGAGAAATATATTTCCATTCATATATTTGAATTCTTTTTTGTCATGATAGTTGCGGTGATGTAGGCACATATTTGGCATTTTTCAAACCCATTACTACTTACAACAGTGTATACCCAAACCCACAACGCCCCAGTTAGGATACAACCCGAACCTGCCCTGCCCGCCCTTGCTAGAACAAAAGTTGTAAAGAAATATTAACATTTTCATTATACAATGCTATTATTTTTAATTTTTTATTTATAAATGTGGAGACCTATTATATGACATACTAGTATCCAAAAGCCTGTGCCAATGGCACGGGTCTGTACAAAAACAATGACAGTACAAAATGATGATAGCATGAGAATGCGTTATAGACTTGATAATCACGATGACAGTGTGGAGTATGTCTAAAATCATGTAATCCACCTTATTAATATCAACAAAGATATACAAAGAACGTAAACAGGAACTCACCTTCTACCCAGCTTTAATCAAATAGTACACTGTAGGAGAAAAGATAATGTCATGGATACATATACAAATGCTAAATCTAAGCCAAAGAAAAAAAACATAAAAAAGAAAAAAAAAAGGTCAGAAAGTCGCCAAAATTCTCGGAAATTATGACAGTAAGCTTTGTTAACATGCCAAAGAAGAAAATAACATGGCAGCTTCCATAAAAAGGTACTTGACCCAACACCAAAGCAACCAAAAGAAAAGAAAAAACCCCACCACTGTTGCATCTACTTCCAACAAAAAAAACTAAAAAAAAACTGATAAAACCGTTTTCTGATCAAGAGTTAGCATGGGAGTAGCATTTGAGAGCCAAAGTCAGTAATATCAATATGCCGCGTTTGATGCATGGATGGCAAATTCATGTGTACTTGACCCAATGCCAACAGTTGATGTAGGCAGAAGAACTCCACACTGAGAGATAATCACTTGGCTATGGCTATGGTTATGGCTATGGCTATGCATATAAACGTTCATCATGTTCATTCAACTTGGAAATTTTGTTCACAACCTGATCAAACCCTAATATCCGTGGTGACGAAATGCAATGGGTCAAAATACTCTCCAATTATAGTGATTTTGTGGTAGGAATTTGCAAAAAAAAAAAAAAAAAAAAAAAATGGGCGCACATCAAAAATGAAAGTACATTGGTCAAATCTTAAACGCCCTCTCTCTGATCTGCAACCATCTCTAATGTACCCCTCTGAGCCATCCACGAAACCCCCAATGTCTTCTATTTCTGTATGTTTAACTGTTAGAGACTTTAATAATAGTAGTCAAATTCGACAATCTAATCACACGATGATGAGGAAAAAATCACCCAAAATTATTGAAACAGTGACATTTTGTGTCTAAAAGACAAAGAAGAAGCTAAATCAAAATCCACTCGTTAAACACATGATAAGATTTTTACAAAAGGATTGCATGCATTAGTTTTAAGGATTTTTTTTAAAAAAATCAAAGCTCTTCAAACTCTCAGACCATGATGAGAGCATTTAAAGTTTCGAAAAAACTTCATTAACACATATATTTATACTACCAATGGAGGAACAACTTTTGTCACACCAATTTTTTTTTTAGGGGAAACCTAAAACCATGGTTTCAATGCAGACACTTGAAAATTTCATATCAGAAAATTCAGATCCTAACATAAGTACAATCAAGTGAACTATAGCAAATGTGTGCATACCAAAAAAATGAGGGAGAGTCTTGGTTCTGCGTGCTCAATGGAGTGTTGATAACAAATATTGAAGCAAAGAAGTTCGAGAAAGTGCAAAGCTGGAAATGTTAATTACTAATAATTATATCCCTTGTAACAGATTAACAGTAAAATTGATGCTTTCATGGTTTTCACCAACGAATATGACCACACTTTCACTACAACCTGATAAATGTAAAATTAACTCATTATACGAGAAAACAAATTCGTCACCACTACACCTAGTAGTTGTCACTAACAGGAAGGTTTTTTAGAATTTGCGCTGATGAGAGATTGATCGCTTGAAGATTAAATAAAATTCAAAAACAGAATAAACAAAGACCAAGTAGGGAAAATCAGAGAAGGAAAAGGATTTGGGGAGCAAAGGGATTTGCAGACGGAGAAAGGAATGTTTAAATTTGGGGAAACCAAAGCATGCTGCATTTGTGTATGCGTCGAGATGCTTTCGTAAAAAAAAAAATCCACCCACAGATACAGATAGTATGAAAGAGAAATAAATATGCTGTAATGTACAAAAGAAAAATTGGTTGGTGATTGAGTCATTGTAAGTAAAAAGGAAAGATGGACATATATTTCGGGACGGAAGGAGTAGTATACTTTATGAACATAACTTAAAGAAGCAGCCTTCAAAACAAAGGCCCCCCACCCACACACACACAACTGCGAATCACTGATCATAAGCAGCCTTAAAACAAAGCCCCCCCCCCCCCCACCACACACACAACTATGAATCACTTATCATTATGCTAATGTTAAAGAGTTTTAAAATCAAGCTTTTGGGAGGGAGGGAGTAACAAAACATAAAAAAAATAAAAATTGCTGAAATAGAAAGCCATTAAGCTTTTGAACAACTGGAAAGAGAACAAAGTAGCAGAAAGAGAGCTTATGTAAGTGTTAAAAATCTGGACAATTACACTTTAGTAAAATGCAGGTCTATAGTTTTGGGGAAAAAATAAAATAAGCAGCCTTCAAAACAAATCCCCCCCCCCAACACACAACTATGAATCACTTATCATTATGGTAATATTAGAGTTTTAAAATCAAAATTTGGACTTGTTGAATTTAGTTCTTTACACATTTACATGGAGTGCAACCAATTCTGCAGAGATTAGTGCATAGTTTGTGGTTGATACGGACATTAGTTTTATATATACAACAATTTGTCATTTTCATTCATGATCATAAGCAGCCTTCAAAACAAATAGTGATTCGGAACATCATAGCTCACAGACAACATGAAAAACTAACTAAAACCATGAAAAGAATAGTAACACAACATGAATGAAGCAGCCCTTGCACACGATAGGGTTGACAATAAAAATTGAAGTTTAAGTGTTTAAAGTTTTACACAACTGAAACAACAACATCATGAAATTAAGCCAAAACAACATTTTCTTGGAAACTTGAGAGCTCTTTTTGGGTCAGACAAACAAACAAACAGGTAGAGTGCAAGAAATATTGAAGGGGAAAATTGTTAATCAACTAAGTTGATTGACAATTAGGTAATTCCATTCCAGCAAGAGAATCAAAATCGAGAGAACATACCTGAGATGGAAGGGATCGCAGGGGAATATATGAACGCTTGTATGGCTGGAGAGAACGACTGGAGAGGAAGGGTACCTCTCAAACTGAACTCAGAACACAACGGTGAATGAGAACCCTCTGCTGGAAGTGGGAGGAGAAGAGTAAAGGACTTGATTTGTAAGAAACCCTCAATTGTTGATTGAAAACCTCCTCACTTCAAGGATTTTGTCAATGGCGAGTGAGAATGAAAGGCCCGAGCGCAGATACTGGGAGACCAAAAACGGAAGAGTAGTATGAATCGACCTCTTCTGATTCAACGCCGGCGGCAAAACAGCGGCCTGGAACTAAGAAGGGAAAAAATGGAAACCGCTCTGTGTAAGCCGTAGGATTAGAGCAGGAGGAGAATAATCCAAGGATCAGAAATAAAGCGTATAGAAACCAATTAGTGGCAGCCATTGGATCGCAGCAGTTACGTATTGATCTCAGCCCTTGTTTGTCTATAGTCAATAGGCAGTTATTTTTGAGTTGTATTATAATATAGAGATAATATTAAATAAATTTATCACACCATAAACATAAATAGAAATAATCTATAAGTATTGTTATATTTAAAAAATATTATAAAGAAAAATGAATACTAGACGGGTTTGGGTTCAATAGCGCTTTAGAAAAACACTTCCCAAACTCTTTCCATTTAAAAAGGTGGGTCACAGTCGATTTTTGATGGTGAAAATCTCAAGAAAAATGTGTTTTACATTCATCTTAGTGTAAAACGTTTTTTTCATATGCAGAGTGACATTTTTGTAAATAAGCGGAATGTTTTTACAAGGCACATTGGCATTGTTGTAAATAACAGGAACTAATAAAAACTCATTAGACACTTTTCGATATTATAAGAAGCATTTTTCAATACCACATCAAATATTTTTTAACATTAGAGCAGACACTTGTTTTGGAACTTGTAAAAACTCATCTGACACATGTTGAATATGTAAGAGTCATGTTTCAACAACAGACACTTTTTTTTTTACGTTAAGACAGACAATTGTTAACACTACAAACGACAATCCTTAACACTACCACTAAGTGTATGTTTGAATGTTTATAAGTGTCGGTTTGAATGTTTTAAAATTGTTATATTAGAACATGCTTTATAATAGTTGAACATGCATATGATAATATTAGATGCGACAATTACGAAAAACTCGTTTTTTCCAACTCTTAGTGTAGACCGGTCTAATTAAACGTATATCTAAAAACACGTTCACTAGTACTAGTGTAGAACGCATTTTACGTAAGAACAACTCTTTTTAATGGATTATTAGATGGATTTGGGTATTTTGCCATCCCTAATTGGGAAAGATTAGGTTGGAGTATTTGGAAAAACAATTATTTTGAGGGTATACTGAGAAATGTAGAAATGTTGAGGTGTGTACAAAAATGTTAACAATGTTAATTATAAGGGTGTAAATGGTTCGGTTTAGGAGTATTTACGAACCGAACCACTAGTTATCGGTTTGTGGAAATTTCAAACCAAACCAAACAATGAAAAATTTCAAACCGAACTAAACCAAACTGTTATTTTGGTTCGGTTCGGTCTCAAACCGCAGTTTGATCCGAACCACGTACGACCCCTAGTTAATTACACGAATTCAAATAATCGCGTTGTCAGTAGTCACACAAAACAGTTGGGAGTTGGGGAGAGAGAGTGAACAATGAAACCAAAACATAGGAGATCCCAAGGTAGTTGATCCGCTCACCTATTTTATTTAACACTACTCCCATACTCTTCTTCTTCTGGGTTCATCTTCAATAATTTGCCCCCTTCTCTATAATTACACACAACCTCACAAGCTCTGATTCGGCTTTTCAAGAACCCCTTCTTTGTTTCTTGATATTCAGTTCAGTTCAATTTCAATGGCGGGTTTCTTATCAGTTATCAGACGCATATATCTCACCATTTACAATTGGACCGTCTTTGCTGGCTGGCAAGTTCTTAAATTTTAATTCTCAAACTCAGCAATTTTTCATTTCCCAATTGGGGATCTGATGTTGGTTTTTGTTTGTTTTATGTTTCTGGGTTTTTGATTTTTTTTTTATTTTTTTTTTGTCCAATTTCAGGGCTCAAGTATTGTATCTTGCTTTGAAAACCCTAAACGAATCAGGTCACGAGAATGTCTACAGCGCTGTTGAAAAGCCTCTTCTTCTTGCTCAATCCGCTGCCCTTTTGGAGGTAAACGATTTTTCATTTTTAGGCTTTGTTTATTTCGTTGTTGAAGGAAATAAAATAAAGTAGTAGTAGAAATAGAACAAATTATCTGATCTTATATTAGTAAGACAATTATCAAAATCTGCAAGGTCAACCGGCAAAGTGCAATTCAATACAGAAAGAGTAACCATGACCAAATGTATAATGTCAAAGGAATAAGATGTTTAGTCAAGATCAAAATGGTCAACTTAATTACATTTTGACCAAGAATTTGTATAAAAAATTGATGATTCTAATGAAAATCTAAAAATTGTTATTTATAGTATTTTTAATGGTGAATCAATAACAATTTTTATCACGATGACATATGAGGATTCATGTTAGCCGACCCCAAATTATTTTGGGACTAAGGCTTTGTTGTTGTTGTTGTAATCAATAACATTTTTTAGATTTTCATTAAGATCATCAAATAAAGTCTTGGTTAAAGCAATTAAGTTGACCATTTTGGACAAAATGGTGCAAGTTGTAATGGGACGGTGGGAATACTAGTTTGTAAAGCTTCATCAAGATTTTTCACCTTCGGGGAGTTATCATATACCCAGTCCGTCCCTAAGTGAATGTCCATTTACTAACAAGAAAAATAAAAAATCTCTAAAGCAATGTCAGGCTATCATTTTCAACCTTTCTGCTTAACAATCATCATGTTCTAGTTCACTCTTATATTCATGGTGTAAAATGATGAGATCATTAATCGTGTTTATGGACTTCTTATGCTAAAAGATCATAAAAACTAACTCTTGCAAATGTCCTTCAAAACTATAAATGAGCATTCCTTTAGGGACGGAGGGAGTAAGTAATTTTACCTCTGGTAGTAGGAAGACTGTTCCTGAAATTTGACCCCTGACCCTGAGTCCATGATCTGTAGTTCAATGGAGCAAAGTTACTGCTGCGTAGGCTTTCCCTTATCATAATTTCCTTGATTCATTTCAGTTAATATTCTTATATGCAGTTTTAGCACATTCTTAGAAGGGAAAGACTAATCATTTATATACTTAATTGAAAATGGAGTGTTGCTCTCATGCATTTTGTTTAAGAGTTAATATAGGCGGATATTAACTTTTCTTATTTTTCATTTAATTTTGAAACAGATACTCCATGGTTTAGTAGGTAAGGTTTATCTTTTCCTTTTTGATGGATAATGGCTCGTGTCAAAGAAAGGGGATGTTCTTACAATTTTTCGTGTTTTCTTGAAAAGGCTTGGTAAGATCTCCAATCTCAGCAACATTACCACAGATAAGTTCAAGATTGTACCTGACATGGGGCATCTTGTATACTTTTCCAGAGGTGAGACATCTGAATTCTTTATCCTCAAACTTTAACAGTACAATGTTTAACCTCCTTATGACAACGATGGTTTCTGCTAACAGGTTCAGACTCATATACTTGTAAGCTCTTTGGTCATCAGCTGGAGTATCACTGAGGTACGTTATGAATGATTTCCCATTTGCTACACAGAGTATAATCGAGTATGTAGACATCAATTTTTGAATTCCTGTGAAAGTAGTCAATTGCTTTGCTTCGATTGTGATGGATGTCGATTTATAAAGTGATTTAAGTTACCGTAACGACAAAACCCCTCGTGCATAGTGCTTTTGCATTCATAGTGGTACCTATTGAGGAAGAAATCATGATTTAATAGGTTCTATTCTAGAACTTCACCTCTTACTTGTGGATTAATTCAATTAAAGAATTGGTGTAATGAACTCTTTTGGTAACATAGCGAGTCTATTTCCACCCTAACTTTGACTCGAAGTATAGTATTCAAATCCTGCAACCATTAGTGCTTACGTTAGAATCCCTGTTCTTTTTCACAACGCAGCACCAAGGCAGAAAGCATGCCTTCACCAATTACTTGATTTTGCAACTACCATTTGAATCAATTGCCAATTTCATCGTTTCCACATCAGATGTTTAGCCGACCTTATTTTGGTGTAATCTAGGACATGAATTTTGTTATAATTGTGTACTACAGATAACATTCCAACGACAGAGAGGAAATTTTAGTTAGTCTTGGAACAAGCTTCTTTCTTGATATCTTACTATTTGACTTGCCAACATTGAGCCTAAAGTGGGAACTGAAGGACTATAACATTTGGTTGAATCAAAAACACCATAAAGTGAAAGATTTTGACAAGTCCGTCACATATCCCTTATCTTTACTCTGAAAAATTCACGAACTTGTGGTTATAAAAATAAGTTAATACATGATACTTCAGATATTTATGCGAGATAAGCTGGAATTTATGCCACTGGCCAAATTATGTGAGCTAAAACTTTATGCCACTATGATTTACCCATATGGCATTATGTGAGTTACATCATTTCTTCCTTTTTCCAGATTATTAGGTATTCTTTCTTCGGCACAAAGGAGGCATTTGGTGCTGCACCTTCTTTCCTCTTGTGGCTCAGGTACCGACTTTGAGGTTTTTATGATTAGGTTGCTGGATATTCATTTATTCTTTGATTAACTTTAAAGGTATGAATATAGGTATAGTGCCTTCTTGGTTTTGTATCCAACGGGTATTACAAGTGAAGTTGGCCTCATATACGCTGCCCTGCCTTTCATGAAGGTACCATCAATGGTTAATCTCAGATTACATTTACTCTTTTACTCCCTTTGTCCCAAAATAAATGTCTCACCTTGACACTTTTGGTCAACTTGGTTGAACTTTGACCAAAGAGTTACGAAAATTTGATTATCTTCATAGTATTCTAAAAAGGGTATTGATACACCAATAGAAGAACTATCAATAACTGTTTTAAGAATTTCATGAAGATAAAATGTTGGTCAAAGTTCAATCAAGTTTACTTATAACTTTGAACTCCAAAGTCTAAGCTTTTCTTATTTGCAGGAATCTGGAATATATTCTTTAAGGATGCCCAACAAATGGAACTTCTCATTTGACTACTTCTATGCTGCAATTGTTGCACTCGGAATTTATGTACCAGGTATTTTCCTATCTTCATTTATCCATTTCCATGTGTAATTGTCGCATTAAACGTCCTCTTTCTTCTCCTTCCTGATTCTTAATTAATCGGAGACACTATTTCTTGCAGGCACCCCACACTTGTATGGTTATATGCTTGGCCAAAGGAAGAAAGCCCTCGCCAAATCCAAAAAGGAGTAAAGGCATGGCTTCAAATCACTTGTACTTTGTTGTTTATCACTGTTCGTCAAGGATTTTTCAACTCCTCCCCCCCCCCCCCTTTCAATCTTGTCAGAATCGATAGAGGAGCCCACAAGAAAAAAAAAAAAAAAAAAACTTCGAGCGTGCTGGTTTCAAGCTGTTATACCTTGGGGTGAACCTTATTTATTCCCAAAACATCATTAAGTTTGTATTTTTAACCAAATTATTATTCAATTTCGAGATTATTTAGTGTGATCTTCTTTGAAACCTAATTCTCAGACATAGATGCATTTAGTGATACTCCCTATGTCCCGAAAAGTTTGTCCCATTTTGACTTTTTATGGTCGAACACAAATGAACTTTGACCAAACATTGATGTTGATCTAATCATTCTTTTGAAATTTTAAAAATTTTAGTTGATAAATAATTAAGTGATCTACCAATAACATTTTTTTATAATTTCATCGTGATCATTAGATTGAGACTAATGTGTGGTCAAAGTTAACATATGTGTTGACTAAAAAAAACAAAAATGAGACAAACTTTCTAGGGTATAGAGAGGAAGTATAAGATTGTGCTGCCAAAAATGAAATATTTGCTAAGGAAAGTTGTTAATTTTCGAAATTCTTCTTCTCTCTGCTCTATGGTCGAGGTTTCTTCCGTTTTGATTCCAGCGGGGAAGCCATTTTCAAAATTATCTCGTTCTTTTAAGAGCTGGGAGAAGGTCCCTTCGAACAATGAATTTCTTGTGTACATATTCATAACTCGCACGCTTTCGCTCCCTTTCCTCTCTAACCCGAAAGAGGAAAAATTATCTTTCTATCCCAAAGTGAGTATCGTTCATTATACTTTTCTGGGCCAATTGCAATTTGGTTACCTAAGTTTTACAAAATTTTGCAATTGGTTATCGGGTTTGTCAAGGTTGCTATCCGACTCCTAAGTTTACTGAACCGGAGCAATTGGGTGTAAATCTCGTTACCCAGTTAAAAAACTAACAAAATCCCACCATGTGCGATTCACGTGTCTTTTAAACGAGGGTAAAAATGTCACATAATATATATGCCTACTTGTTAGTTTAAAAGACATGTGAATAGCAACCGCCGCGAAAAATACCCCCGGCAACAATGGCGGAAGCAATGGTCCTCGATCCAAAACCCACACCGGAACTCCCGGCAAACCGATCGGCATCCACACCCCCGACACATCCGCCACCTACGAAGAAGACTTCTACATCCGCCTGAAATCCCTTGAACGCGAGCTCGAGTTCATCGAAATCCAGGAAGGGTACGTAAAAGATGAGCAGAAGAACCTCAAGCGGGAGCTGCTACGAGCCCAGGAAGAGGTTAAACGGATCCAATCGGTCCCACTAGTAATCAGCCAGTTTACGGAGATGATTGACTCGAACAACGGTATGGTCGGATTTTGCCCTAAACCCTAATTTCCCCTCAATTTCCAAATTCATTAATAACCTTTAAATCCCAGTCCGAAATACCTAAATCAGCAAGCAAACGCCTTTAATTACATTTGAAGTTGCTTCATTATTACTCCCCATGAACCCTAATTTCCCCTCAATTTCCAAATTCCGCCTCTTTCAATAAATCATTCCCCCTACCTTGAAATCAAGGAAATGTATAGATCTGGAAGCAATGTTCGAGTCTCCAACGAGTTCTTGATAAACCTGTCACCTGCCGGAAAAGCTTCCGTTGCCGAGAACATCAATGAGCGCCGATAATGGTATTTTTATCTCCATTTTTGATTTCCTATTTAGCTTCCTTGAATTCATCTTCAATCTTCTTCTTTTTCTTTGGGTTTGATGTAATGGTTCTTGATTGAGGTAAAATGTGGTGTTTAGGCAGTGGGATGGTGGTTGGTGGTGAGGCTGGTGGTGTAAGGGTGTTGAAGATGGTGGTGTTAATGTTGATGGAAATGGTGTTTGAGTAACGAAATTTGTTAAATTTTTAACACATATGGACACATTTGATCAATTTTTTCCCAACCTGGTTAGTTTCGTTAAATTTCCTGATGAAATGGCAAGTTTGCCCTCTTAAAATCTCACATGTTTCGCACATGGGTTCCATTTCGTTAGTTTCTTAACTAGGTAACGGGATTTACACCTGATTGCTCCGGTTCAGTAAACTGAGGAGCCTAATAGCAACTTTGACAAACCTGGTAACCAATTGCAAATTTTGTAAAACTTAGGTAACCGATACTTTTCTCCGCTTTTTTCCATTTTGAGTTTGGTGTATGTTTTGCTCCCTTCGACTTCAGGTATCATTTCTATTACAAATTCATACACAGTTATCTCCATGTCCCAAAAATAAGTGTCGATTTTGTTAAAAGATGACTCTTTTTTTTTCTTTGAAGAGCAGATGACAGTTGTTTTAGGATGTGCAAGTAAAAAAACATTTACGGACGAAGTTTTTTTTCTAGAAAAGACATTCATTTTGGAACAATTTATTTTATTGAAAATTGACATTCATGTAAATGTAAAGACGGAAGGAGTACTACTTTAAAATACAGAGATTAAAAAGAATTAGGTTTGACAATTTGCTCAATTGATTGTGCTAAACAAAAATTCGTTTGCAGCTGAAATGGAACAAATCCATGTAGAAAAGAATGCAGTATAAAACAGCTACTAAAAGAATGGAGAGTCTGATATCTAACTTGAAATAAAATGAACAATAACGGGTGTTAAACGTTTTTTGAAGCTCTCTCCGAGATCCAAAATCTTCTTTCATTCTTCAGCAGCAGCACTGGCAGCACTCAGATCGACACTCAAGTCAAGAGTCTGCAGCATGACAACAGGGGTACATTACTTGACTGTGTATTACATATTAAAAACAAAATAATTGATGAGGATAAAGATAAAGGTATAGTATGTCTCCCTCCGTCCCAAAATGATTGTCCCGTTTCCCCTTTCTGTTTGTCCCAGAACCTCAAATTTAGTTTTAGTTGTGAGCCTTTTAAATGAGCCCTTATTTCCGTGCTCTCAACCATTTTGGATGTTGTTAGATACTTGTAAATGGTAAATATCAGTAAAACTACAACTAACTACTGCCTATTTTCTACAATCATATGTGGAAGCGTATGCTTGCTATTATCAAAGTACTCGTATAAGAAAGATTACCTTGCCAGTTATCTTGCTGTACATTGCAATCACATCTACGACTGTTGACTCAAAGTGTGTTGTTGGGTCATAGCTCTGAAATAGCGAAATTTCAATATTGAGTTTATATAGGAATGAGAAGTAAACATGTGGGATAAAATGCAGTATTTTGGGTGCTCAAGGGAAGTACTAAGTGAAAAAGGCCTATAAAATGAAGATGTGCATCGGTACAATCTTTTCGTATATACTTACGGTAGATATGTAGCAATTGTCAGCAGCATCTTGGTTAATTGGCTCATATCTGTCATAAGTATCAAAAAATATTTCGTCAACTGGTCCAAGGAGGTCAATTCCTGGCTTCAGTTCCACCTCTGGATTATCTGTCTCAGCCTCCGTTGTAACAAAAGCAATGAATTTACCCTTTGGAGCTACATTGTGAGAGTAGGAACAGCAAAACAGATACCTGCAAAAGACTTCACTTAAAAACAGAATTGGAAGAAAGAAACAAGCTCCAGCACATGTTTTCATAATTTTCATGTTCTTTTTCCTTTCTGTTTAGAGAGCAGAATAGTGTTAACAGTATGGAGAAGAAACTACTACCTCCGTCCCAAAAATGAATGTCCTAAAATATTTCAAATTTGCTCTTGATCAAGAGTATATTTGATGATTTTTTGGACATTCAGTTTTGGGACGGAGGAGGTAGTTAATTTTTTAGCAATCTTACATGTCTGATTTACGGCCTAGCTGCTTTTGGGGCAGAATAACCTGGGCTGAGTGAGCATCATGAGTGTTTGGGATAGGATGACTCATTATGCATATCGCACGAGCTACCTTCCCGACCTTCTTTACCTGTTAAATTGAAAATGGACTGCTATGTGAGAAACACTGAACACTAACATGACCAAGCTAATGATTTTTTATGTTTGAGAGGTCAGAGGATTCACCTTGTCGGGCAAATATGAAGGATCACAAACTACTTTTTTGCACTTTGCTGTTTCTCCTTCTGATGTCACGCCATAAGCCTTTCCGTCGTCATCAAATTCCACCTACCATTTGTAGCATCGGAAAGCATAATTATATTAGTAAAAAGAAATGATTGGTAAAAACCCATCAAACTTTGCAAATCCAGAATAAGAAGGCAAAGGTGAATTTTTATCTACTCGAAACAATAAAAGTGTTGCTGTGTTTACATTGTTCTTTTTTAATAGTCTGCGATGTCTCTTAATTACCTTGCATTCTGGCTTGTTGAGCATGTAGGTGCCACCATAGACAGCACTCAGACGAGCAAACCCCTAAGCATTTATGTTTTGCACGACAATCAGAATGAAAAATGATTAAATCGTCAACAAAAATGGATTTTTTGAGGTGTAATTGACATACCTGAGGCAATTCTCCTAGTCCATAGAGGGGGTAAATATAAGGGGATCCGCCTGCAAAGCGCGCTAAAGACTCTGCATAAAGCTTTCAATACAAAACCAAATAAAAACAGTTTAGCCAAATTGAGAACCAAATCAGCAGGCAGTGTCAAAATGTAGACTAAGAAGGAGAAATACCCCCAATGTCAGTTAAGAGGGTTATGCTAGTAGAGACCATATTCCCTATTGTGCATTAATCAAACTAAGGCAGGAAGAAAATGTTCGGCTGCAAGCTAGTGCATTTATCTGTGAGCACGTCTTAGCAAATAAATAATTGTCAAACCCAGGGATCATAATGAATTTCTGAGGCAAAATGGGAAGTCTGAATCATACCATATTTTCAAGTGCTAACACTGAAATGATGCCATTTAGTGTTTACCTAAGAAAGTCTGTTTGCAAGCTTTCATCAACCATAGATGATCATAAGACTGCAGAGTTTTGGTTTCGCAATACTGATAGTGGAAAAATATCTGCTTTCATGCTATTACTAGAGATAAAGGAAAAAAATATGTGAAACTAAGCAGATCACCATTAAAGCATGCCCTGTTGACTTACTGTTCTTTGATTTGAGGAACCAATATCTATCAAGACATCGATCATCAAATGGCTCGATAAGTACTGATAAGTTCAGTATTTGGGAGCTAAGAGTAACAATATAAACCAGCATGTTATGTATACTTCAAGATCTTGATATCAAAACAACACCAAGAGCATGATTACGGAACTACTTGAGAAGATTCATGAAGGAAACTACAGAATGTCGGGGTTTTTTTTTTTTTTTTTGTTAGTTGATTTGTTCTTTTGACAGAAGCTACACAGATGAAGGATTCTGGTTCACCTTAACCCTCTTCACGAAATCCATAGCAGGTTGGTCCAAGTACTGATCATCTTTATGGAGCGCCAGTGCATGCCCAATAAAATCAACAGTGTTGTCATCTAAGCCATACTTGCTACATCATAACCAAATCATATGATAGTATGTTAAATAACTTTTAAATCAGAGCAAGAATTAAATAACAACATACCAATCAAACTGAACCATTTTATAACTTGATACGAGTACTATTTCAGATAATATGAAGTGGAGTGCTAATAGAGCATACAAAAGATCAGGAGTCAATAATAAAGAAATTTAATGGGGGCAGAGAAATGAAATAGTACGAGATAACATCTCTAGCTGTAACTGTGTTGAGATCCAATCCTTCATGCGATTTCGGGTCACTATCCTCGTAATCCTGAACATAGATGAAGAACTTGCGAGCACGCCGCTTCTCAAACAGTCCCATTAGAGGGGACTTTAGTGCTTCCACATCATTAGCTGGTACTTTGTGAATCTGAGAAAAGGCTCATTTATTTATGTTGGCAATTATAAGCTGGATTCTCACTCGAAACTTAATAGGGATTTTACCTTTCCTTTGTTGTATACGTAACTTCCATCAACAGCCTTGAAGTTAAGATACTTGGTGACATTCGTGTGAATGAGAACACGAACAAGGGCACCATTTGCCATCATGAACTGTCAAAACATAGAAATAATGACTATTCACCATAAGCAGAAATCAGAATAATTTCAATCGTTGGCGCACGGGACTGGCTTATCACGATAATAAGATCAATGTTAGACCTAAATTATTAGGCAGATATTGCTATAGATAGTATGCAAAATAAGAAGTCACAGAGGAATCTGACAAAATATTTTATAAGTCGATAAAGAAAAGAAAGGAATGAATACCTTAGGAATCATATCAACATTGTATTCCCTGCTCGAGCCCAAACTTTCAGGTGGCGCATCATCACCCCTGAATCGCTTCCAGAGCTTTAATGAAGAACGCGAAAATTAATTGCCAACATTACCCAAATTAAGTTGCAAATAGAAGAGATGTAGAAGATAATAAAAGTAAAATAACCTGGTTAAGATTGAGTGAGGTTGAGTCGCCTCCATAATAATCATTTCTGTCCATGTGAAGTACCTATTGCAATCAAGTAATAATCGTGTTAAATTAGCAGCTTCAGCAAACGTATCTCAAAATCAAACAACATATAACAAAATGTGGGATCAATAAACTAGTAATTCAAGGGCATTAGAAGCAATCGATTTGTGATCAGCCTTAATTCCAATTAAATTAACAGTGATTAAGAAGAAATCCATGGCGGAGCCACCTTGATGCCAAAGGGGGCAATTGCCCCCATTGATTTTTAAAAAGTAATAATTTACTAGTGCAAAATTTACAAAAAATTGGGAGTTTAGTGCAATTTGTTGAAGTTTGCCCCCTTTGAGATAAAATTTATAATACACTAGGATTTTTTTGCCCCCATTGACGAAAATACAGTTAAACTTTTTTTGTTGTGCAATTTTTGCCCCCATTGACGAAAATTTCTGGCTCCGCCAGTATATGTATGGAATTAATTGGAGATTTACTTACTTTGAGGCCATCGACGGAGAGGAGGCCGCTGAGAATGCATTCCTTGAGACCTGTGCCGAGAACGATCACGTCGTATTCTTCATCCATTTCGTTAACCTAATTAATTACACTTCCTAATTGATCAGTAATTATATCTCAGAATGTGCGTGTTTGTGTGTGTGTGTTTTGAGAGAGAGAGAGAGAGAGGGGGAAGGTGATGAGGAGCAAAGTAGAAAGAGTGAGGGAGGCATAATTTGGGGGGTTTGATTTAGGGGAAGGGGTCATATTAAGGTTGGCCGGGATCACCGGACAAAGCCGGTATAATTCCCCGCCATTTTTGAAGGCCTTTACTACTCTTTCTTCATATCACGTGTCGCTTTTACAACTAACTTTGATCCTACTAATCCGTCATCACCACCAAAAATAGAAAGCTAATAATTTCTGAGTCCAAATCCTCGGTGTCACTTCATGTGTCACAAGTGATCTAATGGCTCACAGTTATTGAGATTGGTATTATTATAATATTATGCAAACATGTGAACGGTTGGATTACAATTGGTACATGAAGTGGCATATAAAAATGGTACATGAGATCTCAACTCAATACTTCCGGGTTCGTTTTTTCCAAGGCCTAGTGGTAAAATTGTACTGTGTACGTCTTACCCTAAATGAATGCCCCTTTTTTTTTTTTTAATTTGCTCTAGACAAAATTTAAATTTGGAAGTTTTCGAACATTAATTTAGAAACAAATGAAGTAATAATCAAGCCTAAAAATCGATCCCTTTTCTTGTGCCTCTGTTAAAACACAAAATATTGGGAAAAACCTGTTTTACACTAACTTAGTGTAAAACTTGCTTTTAAGCCGGTGGCAAACTTGTAAATATTAGCTTGCGCAAAAAACCGGTGGCATTGATGTAAATAACTGGAACTCATGAAAACTCACCAGTCACTTTTCGAAACTGTAGGAGGCATTTTTCAATATTACAGCAAGCAAATTTTAACGCTAGAGAAGGCACATGATTTGATATGCCTGCTGGTTTTTTTTTTTTTTTTTTTAAGAGCCAAAAAAATGCCTTCTCTAAGGTAAAAAAAGTGCCTGCTTGAGTTTTAAAACATTTTTTTTTTCAAGTGCCAAAAAAAGTGCCTTCTCTAAGGTAAAAAAGTGTCTGCTTGACTTTTAAAACATGTCTGCTGGGTTTTTTTTTCAAGTGCAAAAAAAGTGTCTTCTCTAAGGTAAAAAAGTGCCTGCTTGAGAAAACATGCCTGTTGGGCTTTTTTTTTTTTTTTTTTTCAAGTGCAAAAAAAAATGCCTTCTCTAAGGTAAAAAAGTGTCTGCCGTGAAAGTCCCAAAAAAAAGTGTCTGCTGTAAAAATATTGAAAAGTGCCTCCTACATTATCAGAAAGTGCCTTCCCAAGAACTCTCCTTTGAGGAAAACACGTTCTACACTAAGCTAGTGTAGAACGCGTTCTACGCAAGAACGACTCCTGTTAAAAATATCGTTAACTTTTTTTTTCTCCTTTTTCTATTAAGAAAAAGAAAATGGGTAAATATAAAGTCACAAAAAAGTGTCACAAAATTTGGTCTACAGAATGATGTGTCAAGATTTTATTGGTGCTTTTAATTAGAGTTTGCCGGGTCCACTATCAATGTAATCAATAAATTATCGCCACCTCATTTTGCCCAAAGAAAAGAACAACTGATAACCCTTTTCATTGAGTTCCCCTCTTTTATACCTGAGAACCTTTTATACCTTGAGAACAAAGCACGAAAAGGATGAATCCATTGTGAAAAGGGTTCAGATTGTTTTTTATCATTTTATATCACACCCTTATGATCAATGGCTCATACATGTTATTGGCATCATTATGGTGTTTCCAGTAATTGTAAGCCATAAAGAGTGTGGTATACAAATTGACAAAGGATATCATGGACAAAAGGTATGAAAATATCAACTTTCTTAAAAAATATTGAAAGGGTACTAAAGAAAAACACTATTTAGTAGCATCGGCTAGTTTTTCCGATCAACGACATATATATCTATAGAGAGAGTTTATTGTGTTATTTAAGTAGACCACGTACAACCATTGAGTTCCAATATCATCAATTGACTTTTGTATGGGCTTGAGGTCAACCAGTTGGACCTAAGGTGTTTGTGATAAGTGGGTCAGTGTGTGGTGCTTTTGTATTGGACTGAGTTTTCGGGCTCCCTCCTTACAAGTGTCATTGTTGTTTGTTGTGCTCTTACTTCCCGACTGAGAGAGGCTAGTTTAGGCAAGAGTGGCGAAAGAAGATCAACAGAGTTATAGTACATGGCCTTTGAGGCCAGACTAAATAAGCCGAAGATGGTGGGTTATGGTGAGAGACGACAATGTTGGTAGTGGTGCCCTAGGCACGTTTAATAAACGTTGTAATTGTTATCATTTATTTCATATCAATAAAGAGATATTTTGATTATTATTGTTGTTCATGTTTACTTATAATAATCTCCGTCCCTAGTACTTGTTAAGCACTAGTATAAAGGCTAAATGATCATGGGATGATCATGTTAGATTTATGGGTACTTGTTTGGAACAAGGTACTGGACATGACCCGCTGTATGAGATTTATGTCATGGTCTATGTCGAACATATATCTCATATTAGTTATGTCATTCGAATCCTTGGACATGAAGTTATTATAGTCTTCCACTTGATGAACATTATGTTTGACATATTCAAACGCTAACTTTAACCGGGCAGTTATAAAGGGTATGATTGGCATAATCGGATTCACGTAGGGAAGAATAATAAGCTAAATGGATTTGTCCCTCTACGGAGAGATGTCAAGCTTAGGCCTCTCGTAGGAATGATGTTGATGAAATGTTCGGCCGGACTCAAATGAATTGATTTGATCAATGTCATTTGGATTATCAACATATTCGGAATCGAGAAAGTATTGAACAAAGACAAGTTGACTTGTTGACCATGACTTGTGTTCAATGACATCGTGGACAAAGGGATTATGTCATATTCTAAAAGGAATGCGAACTTGTATCTAGTTATACTATTTGGGTAGGTATGACGGTTTGCTAGAACCTAATCATATCTTATGGTTTCATGTTTGAACCCATTGCCAACTTAGTATAATCCTAGAGGGTCACACACAATAGAACGAATCTTTAAAAGGACTAAAGAGGAATTTTTCAGTGTTTCTGGGCAGGCGGGCGACCGCCCAAAAGAGACCGGGCGACCGCCCAAAGTTGGGCGACCGCACAGCCTTCTTTGGGCGGCCACACGGTGATGTCGGGGGCAGATTCCTAATTTGATTAGGAAACGAATTTTGGACGGTTTTTGACAAAAGTTTCCTATTTGGAATAGGTCCTACTTGTGTGTAAAAGGCCAAATTCGGCCAGCAATCTTCCCCAATGTTTGTGTGAGTCTCAAAAGAGTTTGAGAGAGGTTTTATTTTGTTTTAAGATATCCTTGATTGAAGAACAAAATAATACACAAATAAAATTCCATATAGTCATATTAAATTGTGAAAGTGTGTTTCATAATTTCGGTCTAGCAACCAAGATCAAGTGTTCTTGATATTCGTTCGCGTGTGGATACCGCTAGAGGGTGAAATTCATCATCTTCAAAGTTCGTGATTCTTGCTTTGTTCGTGATCAAAATTTCAAGCTTCTATCGAATTCAAGGTTGCAAGTTCAAAAGTCATCAAGTGTTAGTTTCTCCTAATATTCACATTGTTGTATTTGATTTAGTCATATGAACGGATCTATGGGCTTTTGGGTTTCATAAATTTTAAATGCTATATTCCGCTGCGCATGTTACATCGAAACCCAACAGACAATGGCTTGAGAGTTGGATCTGGATAGAAGAGGTTACAGTGTGGTTAATATTTGTATATGTGTGATGTCGTTGTTCAATGGTGGTGCGGCGCAAGCTTGGAAGTGGAATGTACGATACGTCGAAGCTGGTTGTTATGGGATGGGTCCAACTGATTTGGAGAGCACGACAGTTATGAAGTGAATCGGCTCTAAACAGTGCAGTGTCTGGAGACTATGATGTTATCGTGGTCACGGAGGTGCGGAGTTGCTAGTGGGGCGCTGGAGAAGAAGGTTAAGAGGGGAGATGGACATAAAATGATTTAGAATGAGAGTTTTAGATTTATAAGGATGAATGAATTGTGTTATTAGATTTTAAGGGTAAAGATACAGTAGACAATTAAGAAAAATATAAACCAACTAGTGGTTTTTAAGGAATTTTGATTTAGCCTAATTTATTAGATAGAGATAAATAAAAGGCTAGTCCCTTTTAAAAAATGGAGAAAAGATGAGAGCGCAAGGGGAATAATCTAAAAAATTACAAAGGTTAAAAAAAAGAGAAAAATTGCTCTCCGTGCACATCACGTGCTATACCTTTTATTTGAGTACAATTGCTCTAACCTAAACAAAAAATCCCCGTGAGCGATTGGTGAAATATTAGAAACAACAAATCATGCGCGACCGGAAAAAACTACATGTTAGTCACTAAATTGTAACCATTTTAAAAATATTTTCACTGAACTTTCATATTTTTTTAAATGTACTTATTTCGTCATTAATTTTGCCAAAAAAACTAATGAAACTTAGTTACATGACCTTGCATGACTAATTTCGTTAAATATGATGCATGTTTAATGATTTATTGGGGGAATTAGTTGTAATATTTTCTATAAACTATGAGTTAACGACATTTTACATTAATTAATTTGTAGTCTCATGTCAACGACGTTAACATATCGGTTGAAAACTTAACATACATAAGTCACGTCACACGTGGCTAAATTTTGTTAATTTTTTAGTGAATTGGTTAAAAGAGTGAGCATACTTTGAATATTGTGAAAAATTTATGAGAACATTTTGAATATTGTTAGCGTGTCTAGCACAGTGGCGGAGCCACAATTTTTTATCAATGGAGGCAAAAATTACACAGAATTTCAATGGGGGCATATTAAATTTTTAGTATACTTTTTCTTTTATTTTAAAGGGGGCAAGTTTCATTAAATTGCACTAACCCTCCAAAATCTTGAAAAATTTGCACTAGTAATTTTTTACCTTTTAAGAATCAATGGGGGCAATTGCCCCCTTTGAACATATGCTAGCACCGCTCGTGGTCTAGCGCATTTTTTCAGTCAGCAGGATCATTTATAACTGACTCCATTGAGTTCCATTACCATACATGCTCTTATTACGACACCGTTTCATCCCACTCCTTCAAAGTTTCAAACTAGAGCCGTCAATTCGGGACAAAGGGACGGGACGGAACAAAACTATGTTGCCCCGCCAACTATACGGGACGGGACTAATTTATCGCGGGACGTAAATACCTTGTCCCATCCCAAATCACCTCGGGACGCGGGACAATTCGGGACAAAGACGGGATAGGTTGACGCGATCACCCGATCACAAAATAACGATTTTGAAATAAATCCAACAAATACTAATACTAATACTTAGTCCTTACATAAGTATTATAACAATACTAGATAAAGGTAGGCAGTTTGTTCAAAAGAAAAACAAAAAGGCAGCAAGTTTGTTCAACTAATACTAATACTTAGCAAGTTTGTTCAAAAGAAAAAAAAAAAGCTTCATCAGCAAAGCAACAACAACAGCAACTTCAGCAAGTCAGCAACAGCAACAGCAACACCAACAGCAACAGCAACAACAACTTCAACAAGTCAGTCCCACATAAGTCAGCAACAGGCTGTATCAATATACCATCTTCTGTAGGGATGACCAACGCCGGTTTCGGTTTGGAACCGCCGGTTCCGGTTCGCCATTTATGTGAACTTTAACCGGCCCTTAGTTACACCAGTTCCGGTTCCGGTCATCACAATCCGGTTCCGGTTCGGTTTCACACCACAATTTTTTTATCATACAATAATGAATAACACATGTTAAAATTTATTTAAAAACAAGGGATTTTTTTTTATTTATCATACAATAATGAATAAACATGTTAAAATTTATTGAAAAACAAGGGATTTTTATTTTTTTAATGGAAACGCCGGTTCGGTTCCGGTTCGCCATTTATGTGAACCTTAACCGGCCTTTGGTTACACCGGTTCCGATTAACTCGCCGGTTCGCTCAAGTTCCGGGCTTCTCCGATCCGGTTTCGGTCCGGTTTTCCGGTTACGGGCCGGTTTGGTCATCCCTAATCTTCTGCATGAACAATAACAGGGAAATAAATGCTTGTATCAATACCATAAACTAGTTACTTCATACTTGTGATTTGGGGTTGGGCCGCTGGGTTTTTTTAATTGGGCTTTGGGCTGCTGGGATTTAAAAAATGCCGGACGTTCCGTCCCATTCCGCTTTGTCCCGCATCCATACAAGACGTCCCGAATAATCCCGCATTTTTTCGGGACAAGAATGAGTAAACTTCTTTTCTGCCCCTCGTACTATGGCCCCAACATCAATTTGACACTCGTACTATTGAAACAACAAATGTATGATGCGTACTATTGTTTTATTAGCAAAATTAACCAATTTACTATTCCGTTGTTAAATTTTTTTAACGAACATTATTTTTTTAACGGCCATTAATTTATTTTAACAAAGATTAATAACTTAACGGAATTTTTTAGGGAAAAATTGAAAACTCATCTTAACAAAACTAACTTTTGTTATCTCCATCATCTTCCCAAACCCAACATCCACCCCCACCCTTTCCCAGCCCAACACCGCCACCACCACCCCCATCACCACCGCCAAAAGACGGGATCCCCTGCACAGCAGCAGCCGCCGGGACTTGGGGCGATTTTGAGTTTTTTCGTCGGATTTTCGCCGTCGGCCATATCTCCGGTACCGCTGATTATTTTGCTGATCCCAACGGTCAATATGAGCGCCTGAGTGATGCGACCATATCCCAGAAATTTGACGACGATCCAACGGTTAATGAAGCGGGAATTTGATTTTTAATATAGCGAATTTTTGGAGATTTTCGCCAGTTTTCGCCGCCGGCCATTTCTCCCTCTCCGGCAATTATTTGGAAGATCCCAACGGTCATCATGTGCGCCTAGGGGATGCGACCAAAGCCCAGAAGTTTCACGACGATCCAACGGTTAACGAAGTCGGAATTCGATTTTTACATATGCGATTTGGTTGTGATTTTTTGCTGAATTTGGTTCGAATTCTGGCCATGTGGCGGTGGTGATGGGGGCGGTGGTGGGCTGGGAAAGGGTGGGGTGGATGTTGGGTTTGGGAAGATGATGGAGATAACAAAAGTTAGTTATAAATTAATGCTCGTTAAAAAAATAACGTGTGTTAAAAAAAGTTAACGACTGAATAGTAAATTGGTTAATTTTGCTAATAAAACTATAGTACGCATCATACATTTGTTGTTTCAATAGTACGAGTGTCAAATTGATGTTGGGGCCATAGTACGAGGAGCAGAAAAGTAGTTTACTCGGACAAGAATATGCTATCCCGTCCCATATATATGGCGGGACGGGACGGTCCGAATTGAAGGTCTCCTTCAAACCACACACCGCACACCTAAACACTATCACCAGTACTCCAGTAGCAATAAACTACAGAGAAAAGAGGGAATTTCTAGAGAGAGAAAGCGAGAGAAGAGAGAGAGAAAGAGGGGCTCCAATCAAATTCAAATCGGAAGCTTTTCTTTCTTTTCAATCTCTCAGGCTGTATTCAATCTCACTCAATTCTGGAATTTTCTTCTAGGGCTTTGGAGTTTGGAGGGAAATTGGAGAAATGTCGAATCCCAATAGGTGGAACTGGGAAGTGTCCGGTTTTGAACCGAGGAAATCGACCTCCGTCGAGAGCGATGATCGGAGCAAACCTCCTTCTGCTTCTGTTTCTCCGATGGTTCGTCGTTACTCGATCTCTACTTCCTCAATTCGTCCGCATTCCGAGCTGTCAAAGCAAGCTTTGGCTACTAAGCTTAATAAATTGAAGGATAAAGTCGAGGTATGGTGCTTTCTGTTTTTTGAAATTTCGGAATTTGACTATCATCGGGTGGAACTATAGTTTAAGCTACGAAAATACTTGTTACTTTAACTTGGAATCGAAATGCTGCGAGTGAGAATGTGTTACTCCAATTAGCTAGAAACTAGAGTTGCATTTTGACATCTCAATGTAAAATTGATTTTCTTAGTCTCCTTTTGTTTCGGGTAAAATAACTTCCGGAATATGGTTTCCGGTGTTTGTTACGCACCGGAAAATGAGGAAAATATTTTCCGAAAAATGGTTTTCCCTCTTTTCTAAGTAAAATGACTTGCGGATTTTTACTAAGTAAGTCATTTTCCGGAAAATGTTAACTCCCTCACTCACACCCTAACTCTCCATAAAACCCCACCCTACCCACTACACCCCAACACCGCCCTCTCCATCCATCCTATCCCACCCCCCACCCACCCTCCAACCTTATCTTCCCTCCCTCATCCCCCAACCCCCTCCACCAGAGGTGGACCTAGAGTATGGACCTAGAGTATTTTGTGGGGATGCACAAATACACTACCTTTGTGGGGATGCACAAATACACTATACTAAAAAATTAATGCATGACATGAGACTAGAACCCACAACTTCTTGCTCAAATTCCCAACAACTTAACCACTATACTACACACATTCTTTGGTTAAAGGGGATCACCGGCACACGTTTAGGCGTGCTTGGGTCTACCCTGCCGTCCACCACCCCACCCCCCATTTTTTTTTACTCTTATTAAAATTATCTTCTAACAACTCCCACACTCCCGCTCCCTACCCCCACCCCCCTAAAAAAACAGAAAATCTTAGGAAAAACGCGTTTTAGTGTAAAACGCGTTTTTCCTATGCGGAGTGTCATTTTTGTAAATAAGCGGAGCGTTACTTAAAAGACGCGGTGGCATTGCTATAAATAACTGGAACTTATAAAACTCATCAGGCACTTTTTAACACTACAGGAGGCATTTTGCAATACTAAAGGAGGCACTTTTTAATACTAGGGCAGGCACTTGTTTTAGACATTAGAAAAACTCACCAGACACTTACAAAAACTCACCAGACACTTTTTTATACTGTAGGAGGCACTTTGCAATACTACAGGAGACACTTTTTAGTATTAGGGCAGGCACTTGTTTTGAAAATTTTGAAAACCCACCAAACACTTGTTGACAATGGAAGAGGCATTTTTCAATAATCCAAGAGGCACTTTGTAATAGTAAGACAGACAGTCTTAAAACTAACACTAAAAGTGCCTCTTTGAATGTATAAAAGTGTCTGCTTGAATATTTATAAGTGTAATATTACAACAAGTACTTTGTAATATTAGAGAAGGCACATGATAATAATAGAGAAGGCAATTGGGAAAAACACGTTTTCCTTAGCTTAGTGTAAAACACGTTTTTCACAAGAACGACTCAAAAAAAAAAAAACACACTTCTTTTCACTCATATTAAAAAATAAATAAATTGAACACCTCCACCACCCACCCCCCCTCCCAAAAAAATAAAATAAAATAAAATTCTTTTCACTCATATTACAAAAAAAAATTGAACACCTCCACCACCCACTCCACCCCCACCCTACCCCACCCACCCAACCCCCCCCCCCCCCCCCCATTTTTTTATTCTTATTAAAATTATTTCTAACAACTCCCACCCCCCCCACTTCCACCGCCACCCACCTACACCACCACCCCACCCCCCACCCTCACCAAAAAAAAAAAAAACTTCTTTTCACTCTTATTAAAATTATTATTGAACACCTCCCCTACCCCCCGCCTCGCCCCTATCCCCCCACCTCCCCTACCCCCACCCAACATCACCCATCCCACCCCACCCCAACCCCATTCAGATTTTTCTCATATTACTTTTTTTTTTTCTCATTTTTTTTTTCACAATTTTTTTTTTTTCTCATATGAAAATATTTTCCGGAAAACATTTTCTTTAGATTTACTAAACAACCAAAAACATGTTTATGTCATTTTCCGGAAAACATTTTCATTTTCCGGGAAATCATTTCCGTAAGTTGTTTTACGCGAAACAAACGGAGCCTTAGTTATAGTGTTCAATACTATGCTTTAGTAATGGAATGAATTCGGGTGCGTTTCTTCCCTAATCGAACTCTTTAATCCTCTTGGCATTCATCTTCGCCAACTATCAACTTCTGCTGTCAATGTGGATTAATGTGGATTTTTCTTACTTTTTATGTTTCTTAGATAGATAAATAGTTAATCGTTTTCGTCATCAATGTTTCCCACCGCCAACCTATGTGAGTCACACTTGAATTTCTTACCTTTTCTTTTTTCCATGTCAATACTCATCCATCTCAAAATTGTACAATTTACTTTGTACAAATATTTAAAGCACCTTATAAAAACACCTGGATTAACCCCAAGCCACCCCTAATTATTTGAATTCAAACTAGGCTGGAATATTTGGAACTAGCAAACAAAATTTAATGGAGGTTAATATAGTCAATATGTAGTAGGAAAAATTCCTTATACGAAAATGTTTCTCTTCAAACTGGATAACCCAAAAAAAATCTTGGTTTCGCTTATGTGCATTGGTCATGATGAAGGTGGTGGGTGGGGTGGTGTGTTAATGTTTGGTAGGAGGTGGTGGGTTTTTAGCAGACGATGTTCAACCTTAGTTTAACCGTTCCATAAATCAGACACATATGACTTTAACATTAATTGAATAATGGAAAAGGACATGAAAACAAGAATGTCACCAAGAGAGTTTTCTTTATCCTTAAAGTATATAATTTTCCCCATTGGGCACCCTAAAATGTATAAAGTTTGCCACTTTAATGGAACTGACCTCCAACATAGCATCAACACTCCATATGTCGAGAGATTGAAGCCAGTTAGAGCTAATGGCATAGATTGAACCATGTATGGGACCACAGTGAATCAATCATAGGTAAGTCCAAGTCAGTGACCGATTCAAAAGGACAACGGAACTACAGGGATGAAATCACCGATTTCCCCCCAAAAAATTGAGAAAACAATTCTATAATCTAGTTTCTTGTATTTACTCTAGATGGATAGGCCTGAGAGATGCTAGCACCAAGTCAAGGTAACCACTGAGTAATCTTAGTATCTTTTGATGTAAAGTAACTTTTGATTTGGATTGTTGTGCCATTTACTTGATGGGGAAGCGAAATGTGGGAAGTTTTCTTAGATGTTACTTGACCTTTTTGACACCACTCAATTGCTTTACATATGACAGCTTGCAAGAGACGATTACATTGATTTGAGGCAAGAAGCTATTGATCTTCAGGAATACTCTAATGCGAAACTTGATAGGGTAACACGCTATCTTGGCGTGCTTGCAGATAAAACCCGCAAGCTAGGTCTGTATTTCATTTCGTGTACAAGTGCTTCAGAAAGATTATTTTTCTTTTTAATTTCATTTGATTGCATTATTTTCACACTAGCATATCACGGTAGAATGCAGATGTTTGGTACACTCCTAACGGTTAACTCAAAAAAGATTGGGTGCATGCAGTATTGAATTTCGACTTCCCCAAGTGCATGTAGTGGTAAACTGACCTGTCAATATGGGGACCTAGACCTGAACTTTGCTTTTGTGTTTTCTGGAGTTTATGTTGGATTAAATTTTGATCTTCACTAAGTTACTCGTAACAAGTGATTCAAGTATCCTTTTATTTTACTTGGTAGTTGTGTTTATGCCTGATTTTTGCTGCTCTTTATTTTTGATAACACTATTGTGTACATCAAAGCATGATTCAAGCTTTGAAAAGTTTTTGATTGTCTCCTTACACTTGTTAATTTCCCTTCAATATTTGATGGTGGTTTATGTTGAAAATTTGTAAAATTTTCACATCTTCATTAATTTCACATATCGATACCTTAAATTTTTGACAACACTATTATGGTTATCAATGCATGATTCAGAATAATAAAGTTTATGATTGTCTTCTTACCTTCAATACTTCCCCTTCAGTATGTGATGATTGTTTATGTTAAAAATTTGTAAATTCTTCATATCCTCGTTTATTTCAGATCAGGCTGCCCTTGAAACTGAAGCTAGAATTGCTCCACTGATAAATGAGAAGAAAAGGTTGTATAACGAATTATTAACTGCAAAAGGTGCGCATGATTTCTAGAACTGAACACTCAATAAACTTTTATCTGATTATACACCAACACTTGCATCCTATATTGAGTCAGTCTTATGCACATTTAATTTCCTTCCCGACTGCCCAAATTTTACAATTTTCCATGATCAAGGAGGGGGAAAAGTATGAGGCGACGTTTGTCTGAAAACTGGATTTAATAAATCAGGAAACATAAAGGTCTTTTGTCGAACAAGACCTCTTTTTGAGGATGAAGGCCCATCCGTTGTTGAATTTCCTGATGAATTCACGATACGAGTTAATACCGATGATGATACTGGCTCCAATCCGAAGAAAGATTTTGAGTTTGACAGGGTATATGGACCACATGTTGGACAAGGTGTGCCAAATTGTTAAAGTATTTACGTCTTTTTGCAGCTCTACATTTCTGCTGGACTTTAGGTTTCAGTTTGTTATCTAAGGCAATTATTGTGTACTTTGGGTATTGCAGCGGAGGTTTTCACTGATGTTCAACCATTTGTTCAGTCAGTGTTGGATGGGCATAATGTTTCTATACTTGCTTATGGGCAAACACATTCAGGAAAGACTCACACTATGGTCTCTTTCTCTCTCCATTCCTCACTTTCTATGTTTTCCAATTTACTCATGCATCAATGTTTTTGATAGTATTCCTGCAATCTGATCTTTACCACTCTGTATAAGTGTTATAGTAGAGATCTATCATATGTAGCTTGGTTGGACAGTTGCTTTCTGTGGTGAGACTTGTTGAAATATTTGGCAATAACATACAAAAGAAGGCAATTTAGGTCATTTCAGTGTCTTAGATTTCTTGTGACATAGCAATTTGCTGAACGTTGCAACTGGTTGTTTCTTTGACATAGTTCACTTGATGTTGCATTCAGGAAGGTTCTAGCCATGATCGTGGTTTATATGCCAGATGCTTTGAGGAGCTATTTGATGTTTCTAATTCAGATACAACTTCGACTGCTCGATTTAATTTTTTTCTCAGTATCTTCGAACTCCATAATGAGCAGGTTATCTGTCTTTCAAAATTTAGCATTTTCCTAGTTCAGCTTGACTTTATATTACAAACAAATCTCAGAATAGTGCCAAACCATTTATGTTGTTCGATATCCATGTTTTGTAGATAACGGATTTGCTTTTGGTGTCTGGAAGCAACTTACCAAAGGTCCGGATGGGATCACTGGGCTCTTCTGCTGATCTTGTACAGGAAAAGGTCGACAATCCGCTGGACTTCTCAAGAGTCCTAAAAAAAGCCTTTCTTAATCGGGATACTGACATATTGAAGATCAATGTTTCTCACCTGTATGATCTAAATTTCGAATCAATAATTGTTATTATGTTGTGAACTTATTTTATTCCAGTCTTGTTGGAAATGCTGCTATTAGCCCCTCCACTTTACCATGATAATCTACTACTCCATTTATTATGTGAGGTATCATGTAGTCATGTACAAAGTGAAATAAAGCATTACATGGAGTGTCTTGGTTCAAAGGTGGAGGGTAGTGACATTTCTTTTTGTTGTTCTACCTTTCTTGTTGAGGCCGGAACATTCAAAATATGTGATTTCTTTTTCTAGATGCAATGCACTTAGTCAATATGGGACACCAAAAGTCAAACTTCTTATTCTCTTTTCTAATATATATTTTTTTAAAACATTATGAACACACATATACCTAAATAGTGGTGCTCTGCAATTACCTTAAAACAGCATGTTGCCAGAGTTTGGCTAAAAATTGGAGTCAAATCTGATACATATCAGCAGGAGATTAGGGTTCAATAATTGCTATTTGTTCTTGGTCTTGAATTTTAAATGCTAAAGTTTCGTAGAAGAATAACAATGTTTCAGGATTAGGGGATTAAGCTAGGCTGGGAGGTGCCAGTTCAGGGGCCATGAGTAGTACCTGTAAAAGGCATATTTACTTGGGAATTGCTGAAGTGTAATAATGATTACACTTGACCACATACATTAGCTGGGAGATGTCAGTTCAGGGGGCCATTGAGTTTTGAGAAGTCTTTAGTGATTATATGTTCTCTTTATGGGTCCGTGCTGCTAGCAACCCTTGGTTGCGTCTGAATTTCTAGTTCATTTGTTGCACCAGTTTATGGAGCTGCTTGTTTGAGAAGTTGACGGAGCTTAAATCAATGGATTCTGGTAGTTATTTTCTATTTGTTAGTGGGAACATGAATCTACACCACAGGCTTCTTTAGCATATCTTCTTGAAATTTCAGCCTTTTACTTGGGTAGACTTTACTGGCCCTTGATTGATTACCATTGTGAAGTTGTTAATATTTGCAAGTTGGAACCAAAGAAAGACATGTTTGGCCTTTGAGATGGTATGAAACTTGCATAAAAATCAGATAGGATGGATAACCTTCTGCTTAGGAAGGTTGTAGGAGATGTCTCTCATGTGGGATAGAATGTGCTAGCTACGGATTTATTTTCTGTATATCTTACGGGAGGAACTGATATTCAGTGTATAGTCACTGGTAGGAAGTTCTAAATCACTATATTGCATGCTGTGACCTGCGTGATTTCCTTACACAAGGGTTTTTGCACCATCTTTCCTTTACTGTAGATCTTCCATATTTTCTTGTCTACTAGAATGATTTATCTTTTTTTTTTTTTTTTCTTTCCAAAACCAACTTTTATGCTGTCCAAATCTGTTTCACTTATCATGACAATGTTCACATAATACACACTCACCAGGAAATGTAGGCTATTAATTGTTGGTGTCTCATGAATATTTATTGCGTCATATTGCTTAATTTTGCCTAACAGAGTTTTATATGAGTCTCCTTTTCTTTTCTGTGGTTGGCAGGATAATCACCATGCATGTATATTATGACAATTTGATCACCGGAGAAAATTCATATAGCAAGCTTTTACTTGTTGATTTAGCTGGAAGTGAAAGTTCAACCTCAGAATTTGATAGCGGGGAGCGAACAACGGAACGTCTGCATGTGATGAAATCACTTTCTGCGTATGTAATACTCTAATTATGAATTGTAGTAGTTGTATCAGAGAAAGTGCTTCACTTTTTTCCTTAGAAGAGAATTTTGATCTTTCTCAGGTGCTTTTTGATTTAGGACCACTTGCTAGCAGATTAATTATCTTTTAGCTTGAATTAAAATTCATCTTTCACTTATACTTTTCAGATTTCCTAATAATTCAATATGATGAGGGGTAGGTGAACTAGCTTCCCTTTTAGTACTGTCATTGAGTACTTCCATGTGGAATATATAAGTAACTTCTTACATAATATTTTACCTGAAAATCGAGCTGTTAGACTTTCGCAGGTGGCGCAATTGTTCTGTTAACTGTTATTTTTTGCACAAGTTTTAGTGATCTCTAATTTGCATATTTTTTTGTTTCTTTTCTCTGTTATGGATTTCTTTTTATTGCATCTAATCTGCTCATCTCATCTTTCATGCAACGCCCTACTGTAGGTTAGGAGATGTTTTGACGTCTTTGACCTCGCACAAGGATACGGCTCCTTATGAGAATTCAATGCTTACAAAAGCTCTTCAAGACTCACTTGGTACTTGCTTCTCCTCATGTTTGTTGAGATAAACATAATTTAAAGTTAATTTAACAATTCAAATGAATTTGTTATTGTGTCTCTGAATAAGCTTGCTCTTTATTGCTTTGTACTGTGTTGAATGCGTACCGCATAAATAGGGTAAGCGGGTACCAGCATACATGTGTTGCTTTCCTCTGATGCCTGTACATTTATGCTTGTAAAAGAAAAAGAATGAAGGTTAGTGGGACTATTTCCAATCCAAGAATCACATATGGTGCACAAAATGTCTTGGATAGTGATTATTTAATTGCTTAACTGGGTTAAAATTTATTAGGGAGTTGGCAACAAACCTTACAGTCAAAGGAGTTATAGTCTTCTAACATTTTTCTTTTCAGCTGTTAAAAAAGTATAAGGCAGCTTATCGAGTTTCTTCAGACTGTCTGAAATTCGTAAGGTTTACTTGATAAATAATGGACAAATTGAGGGGTGAATTTTATGACACCTACCTTTGAAATAAAAGAACTGATCATGTTATAATGAACAGTACTGAGATTGTAATGACAAATTCAGAGCAGTAGTAGTTGTTGACGACAAAGAAAAATCTTTATGGGAAATGGAGCTGGGAAATGGAGCTGGTAGATGATTTTTTGGGTGTCTTGGCAGGTGCTCCTAAGACTAATCAAGGAGTTGATTACTTGTGTTGGACTGCGAGCTCCAGTGGGAAATTTTCAATGAAGTCCTTTTATAAATATCTTGTTGGGAGTCCATCCTCTTTTCGGTGGTATAAAATTTGGAGGTCAGTAGCACCTCTTAAAGTGTCTTTTTTTCTTTGGTCAGCGACTTGGGAGAAAATTCTTACTGGGGATAATTTGAGGAAAAGAGGAATATTGCTAGTAAATCATTGTTGTTTGTGTCTGAAGAGCGATGAGACAGTTAATCATCTACTGCTACATTGTAATATTGCTAGGGGTTTATGGAGTATTGTGTTTTTCTTAGTTGGGATCTCGTGGACTATGCCTATTTCAGTGAAGAGCTTTTTAGATGCCTGGTTTGGCGTTCGCATTCCAAGGGCAAAAAGAAAACTGTGGGGAGCCATTCCACATTGTGTTATGTGGACTCTTTGGCGAGAGAGGAATTTAAGAAGCTTCGAAGGAACCGCTTTGCCTACTCATAAACTTTCTTTTTTGATGCTTAGCACTTTGTTTTTTTGGCCGTATGAGTACTTACCCAGTGCACTCATCCCGTTTGTGGATTTTTTGGGGGAGATGAGGCTGGGTAATTAACTCTTTTTGGGGCATTTAGCCTGGTTTCTCTGTTTTTTCAGATGTAGGTTCTTATCTTGTAAAGCCTTCTGCTCCTTCTGTATGGGTTCGCCCCCTTGGCGAATTTTTAATGCACATATTTACTTATCAATTTTTTTAATGAGTAGAGAGGGAGGGGTCCTTGGCCAAAGTGAAGTTTTAATTTTTTTGTAAAAGACAAAATATATAAATCTTTGTTTTTTTTTGAATGTGCGGTAAATCTGCAACACTGCGCCCTTCCGTTCCGGTACTACTGGTACGTCGGCTAAATCGGTGCATTAGATGGAACAGGATTCACAACTATGGTTTTCCTGCTTCTGTCACCTCCTTTCTTATTATATACTCCCTCCGTCCCAGCTCACTTGACACTTATTTCCATTTTGGTCTGTCCCTGATCACTTGACACTTCCCAAAATAGCTTACTTTTTATAATTTTATATTCACTCTACCCCACCACTCATTCTCTATCTTCATTTTCCACCACTCAATTTATTCAACCAACACCACTATTTACCCCACTCATTCTCTCTCTTCATTTTCTACCACACATTTTCCTTATTTTATTCTTTTTCCTTAGTTATTGCGCCCACCTCTTGTGTGTCAAGTGAGGTGGGACGGAGGGAGTACTTTAGAAGGTTTGGTGTAAGGATGAGAACAGTCTGGTGCTTTCACTGTTTGTTGATGTATTTTAGACAAGATGAATGCACATATATTCTGGGACAATGGTTGTGGGGAGGTCTTTTGTGGAATAGAGCGGTGTATCTCTCTGCTCTTTGTACTTCATCCCGGAGTTCATTCTGTGTGGTTTTTGGTTTTATATGTTTTTCCTGTTTGTTTTTGATGGATATAATGTCCATCATGTTTGTGCATTGTTTCGTTCATAACATGCTTTTTTATCGATCAAAGATAGAAAAGGAATAAAGATGCAAGGGTAATCTTAAGTAGGAACTCAATAGGTAGGCATAGACTCTTATACCATGTAGTTGGAATAATCTTCTTCTATATAATAGTATATATCCATTTGTTTTAATATTCTTGTAAACTGCCTATCAAGTATTCTAATTTTGCTTATATATGTAGTCAGCTAGAAGTGATAAGTGATTCCAAGACTTGTTTCACTTGTCTAAGCTCAATACTGATCTCAATAGTAATATTTAGGGACATCTATCCTTTTCCCTCAGACATTTTCTTTTTATCCAATAACCAATGTTAGCATGTTTCAGTTGCAAATTATACCTTCTTTGAAAGTATCAGCTAGCTAGCATTTGTAGAAATAGGGTCAAGCTTTTTCACCAGTTTTCCTTGATTCGTTTAATATTTTCTTTTTGTAGGTGGAACGTCAAAAACGCTGCTGATAGTTAATATATGCCCAAATGCTTCAAATATGTCGGAGACTTTGTCGTCTCTTAATTTTTCTTCCAGAGCCCGGAATGCTACACTAAGTCTTGGAAATCGAGATACAATCAAGAAATGGAGAGATGTTGTAAGTTCTTCTAAGTAGCTTTTCATATTGTCATTTAACCACTCCCTCCGCCCCATAAACGTCACACTTTCCTTTTTGGTACGTCCCTAAATAAATGTTGCATTTCTAAATAAGGCAATAATCTTAGTGCAATTTTACCATCGTACAAGTTATGCACAAACAATTAAAGCACATTCTTTAAAACGTTGCCAAGTCAAATGCGACATTTACTATGGGACGGACGAAATATTATATAGTAACTTGTACTTCTGACAACCATCTTCTTTTTCTGTGCACTGTCACCAGTCGTGTAAGTGGATCATGTGTGTCCGTTTGTATATCCAGTTATTGTCTTGCTTTGTGTTGTGTAGGCAAATGATGCTCGCAAGGAATTGTATGAGAAAGAAAAAGAAAATAATGATTTGAAGCAAGAGATTTTGGGTCTAAAACAAGCACTCAAAGGTGCAAATGATCAGTGTGTCCTACTATTCAATGAAGTTCAGAAGGCTTGGAAGGTGTCTTTCACTCTGCAGTCAGATCTAAAGGTTCAGTCTCCACGATTCTTTGATAGTTCTTCATTGTATTGAAAGAATATATTTTATTTTTCACCATGAAATTTTTGTGTCATCTTAACTTGACACCCCCATCCACTTTTTCCATGGTACTGGGGAGAAAAACATGACCTCGTAGCTATTAGGTAGCTGTCTGCACAGCACTTAATTTAGCTCTTTTAATGGTCAACATAACCAAGCTCCATAAGAGAATTCACAATCTTTAAGTTCGTGGTTTATATCACCTTTAATGTATGCGTCTACTTCAGTTGTTCCTTTACTAGTTTATCTTACACATCCATTCTTGATTAATCGTTTTTATCATATTGTTTGCTAAAGATTATTGATGGTAAGACTGTTATTATGGTTCTTTATGTCAACCATTCTAGTTCTGCCTGAACAATAAAATGTTCTTGCCTTGACTATTGTGTAGAAAAAAATGACAAATCATTATCTCCCTAAAATGTCCATGTTATCCTGTGGCCATAATGTCAAGTCGCTTTAGTTGATTTGACTTATTCTCATCACAAATTCACAGGGCCTTTAAGTTATTATACTTGAGAAAAACTCTCTCGAAAAGGAAATACCCACATTCAAATGGGACAAACAGAATAGAAATGTCTCTCTTCAATTGGCACACACTTCTTTTCTTATAAAAAAAGCCTCTCTTCAATTGGGACAGAAAAGAAATATCCCTCTTCAGTTGGAACCGAGGAAGTTGCTCTGAATGATAAAAAATGGACTATTTGATAGTAATTGAGGAAATATATTGTATATATGTGTACTTCTTGCTATTGGAAACTGGTTTGGCTCTGCCATGGAATGATCCCAAGTAACCTGGACAAGGCTGAGGCTTTGATTTGAGACTTTTGAGCTGAATCGTACATCAACAAAGATAACATGTTGTAAGCTGAATCAGTTTTTCTTGTTCGATACAGTCGGAGAATATTATGCTGTCGGAGAAGCATAAGATAGAGAAGGAGCAAAATTCTCAGCTGAAAAATCAAGTTGCTCAACTATTGCAGTTGGAGAAAGACCAGAAATCTCAGTTACAACTTCGTGATTCAACAATTGAAACACTACAGGTTGGTTAATTCTCCCGAATGTTCTGTTCCTTGCTGCTTGAGCGAATCTATCCTCTAACAACGTCTTATTTATTATTCTCCGTCTGTCCCTTTAATAACTTCTTATTTATTATACTCCCTCTGTCCCGGAAAGTTATAAATTATCAATGGGATAATTAAAAGTATCCTAAATTATTGCTCAAACTTCATTTGTAATAACAACGAAAAAAGAGGGACTAACTTTCCGGGACGAAGGGAGTACTATGTTATTCGTTGTAAGCTGTGAGTATTGCCTTCTTTGTTCAACAACTTCTACACCAACAGGGTTTCCATAATTCTCAGATAACAGGTTATGGGCCTGGAAATCTACAGTAACAACTCGGGAACAGCATGTTTTTATCTCAACGTAAAATCTATAATAACTATCTGAACTCAATCTTTGGCAACTTGTACTGAAATCTATAAAAAGTTCAGAAGCTCTCCAGCTTATATAAATATTGTAGTTATTATTTCTTTTGCACATAGGTTATGATTTTCAATAGCTGAAATTAACAAGAAATTGTTGTGTGTCTCTATGCAAAATATGCATCCCAGCTTATATTTCTAGTGTGTTTTTTGTTTGGTCGCAGCTGAAGCTTTTTTTAGCTATAGGTGGTATTTACTTTGAAACTGACAAATTTAATCCCTTTTTCATCTTGTTTTGTTGCACCATATGTTTCGGCCTTCAGGTGGTATTTAACTATTTATTTTGGAATTTCCCCATTTCCACTTGGTGTGTCATGTGATGCTGGGTTAGGTAGATTATATCCATCTTATGATGGTTATGCATCACATATGACATATCTCTTCTGAATATTTGGTAATTCCTTGGTGTAGGCTAAACTCAAAAGCATTGAAGCACAGCTAAATGTAGCTGTTCAGTCTAGTGAGTCCAAGGCCATAGTTGCTGCAGATTCAAGGTCTGTGCCTCAATCCATACCCACTGCCGCTGGAGAAAGCATGGACTCTGCGGCTGTTACAAAGAAACTTGAGGAAGAACTCGTGAAACGTGATGCGCTTATTGAGGTTAGTCCCTTAGTGATTGAAGCTGTACCTTGATTTGAGCTCTTATTTGATATGAGCTCTTATTTGACCATGTATTCTATGAAATTCTTGACGTTTTACTTTTTGTTTTTGTTCTTGTTACTGTACTACTTAAGCACAGATGTTTCTTGTATCTGGTTCTATGATCAGGTTCTCTCAACTACGAAGAATGTGTTCCACTATTAAATAAATAGATGGGAATTTCAAATAAAGATATAAACTTTCTTGTTTTTGGGCTGAATGCTTGGCATTTAATGTTAATAAGGAGGTTGGTATGGGTCAACGCTAAGGTGCAGCAGGGATAAATCTTAGTACTAGAGAAACAGTCATTGGTTGAAGTGAAGGAAATCTCTGGATGGCTAAAGAAGGGCTAGTATGCTTTAGTAAATATTATTCATTTAATGCTTTATTGGAACTTCTGGTTACCCCTAGTTGACTAGACAGTTTTATTCATTTAAATTCTTTGATAATTTCCTTAAACACTGAATTGGGTGGGAAAAGATATTAATTAGTTGCAAAACAGTCTCAAAATTTGTGCAAATATTATAATTTTACTAGATCTGTGTATCCATCTGGCTGCTGATCTATTTATGCCGTTAAATCATTTGATTGATATGTGAGCAGTGAGCTTCTGGTTTCAAAAGGTCTTGGGTTTGGTCCATCTCACTTGCATTTATTCTTGCAATATAGTGAGCGCTCATATTGTTACCCTTTTGTTTCTTGATGCACCTCAATATATCTCTCCGCATAGTAAGGGTCATGTCTGAGGGAGAGTGATGCAGTTAAACCTACAATGTCGTACTTGAGGTTTGTTCATCAAAAGTTTGAGATCCACATTTAATAAAAGATGTGATCTCCACCAAACTAATTCAACCAAAATACTAATAAAAAAACCTAAGAGAAGTATATCAAAAATCTGATTACAATGATTTGGTTACATCAATCTGTACAGTCCTTGGATGCGAAACGCGATTTCATGAGATTCATAAGTCCCTCTATGAACACTTGAAGCACAAAATAACCCTTAATACATGGAATGCCCCATAACATTAACTCTATTCTAACTGCTCAGACATTTATCCTTATAAATCTCTGTTTGGTTGCCATTGCACATAATTTCACCAAAGGTTTCCCTCTTTTATATCAGATCCATTACAAGGCCGATATAGGCAGAATTTACATTTTTCCGTTGTTGTTCACTTCTTAGGTGCATTGTATTTTATCTAATCTGCTATGCTGTCATGTAGTTGAACGTTGGATTACTTGATATTTTATGTAGTTGAAAATTATTGTTTTAAACTTCATTCACATAAGCCAAAGTTGTATAGCTTGGGTGAGACTATGTTCCTTCTTAACAAAATGCTTATATCTTCCAGAGGTTGCATGAAGAGAATGAGAAGTTATTTGACAGATTGACTGAGAAAGCAGCTTTAGTAGTATCATCACAGGTATGATAATTTGTTCTTTTACATTCCTTGTCATACGGATTTTCCTTTTCAGTGGCCCATTCTCTTGGTCTACCAATGAACTATCTTGCGGTTTTTCTTAGGTTTAATCCTCCGTCTCAAAATGAATGTCGCACCTTAATTTTATGGTCAGCTCGATTGAACTTTGACCAAAAAGTTATGAAAATTTAATTACCTCATGTATTTTTAAATAGTTACTGATGCACCATTAGGAATACTTTCATTAACAATTTTTAGGATTTCATGAAGATAAATACGTTTTCATCAAATGTTGGTCAAAGTTCAATCAAGTTTACCAATAAAAAAGTATTGCGTTTAGTGTAGGACAAAGGTATTATCTATACATGATACTTTTTCTCATTTTATATCCATCAGTGCAAATATGGGTGTGCTTGTTTATGTTTGCACTAAACAAGTATTTAGATATACTGAAGTGAAAGTCCTGTGTTCTCTTACTAATTTTACTTAAAATATCCATTATTATCAAGTGCCTGCATTGGTCAATGAATCATATATGCAATCATTGTTTTGCATATCGACCAATTTTGGCCTTTCTCCCGTCATGTGCGGTGACGAAACCAGGAATTTACTTCAGGTAGTGTAAAATTTAAGTTGTTTTTTTTTTTTTCTTTTTTTTTTTTTGGCAATAAACAGTAAATGTGGGTACATATTTATTACAAAAGCTAAAAGTGTATTACTTCATTCCTAAAATTGCATATAGACAATAAAAAACCAATCAATCATGGAGATGGTGACTAGCTGTGGTCTCTACAAATTCCTTAGCTTGGATTTTGTCTAGTAGAGTGTCATAGAAATCAAAAAATAAGTGCAGCACCTCAATAGATGTTGTTTTGAAACATTTGGAGTTAACATGTGAAGAATGAGGATATTCTATCTAAATTTTGTTACTCGCTCCGTCCCAAAATGATCTTCATACTTTTTTCGCTGTTATTGCGAAGGAACTTTGAGTAATAATTTTAGGTTGATATAATTGTCGTAATGAAAACCCAAAACTTGGTATTGATAGTATTGTTGATGATGTATCAATAATTTTTTTTAGATTTCTATTAGGACAGTTAAATCAACCTAAAATTATTGCTCAAAGTTCCTTCGCAATTACGGCGAAAAAAATATGAGGATCATTTTGAGACGGAGGGAGTATATTATTTCCCTATTCTCAGTGGTTGAATTCTCGACGTGTTAGCCCAAGTAAGAGGAAGAATCGGAGCTTGATACTCTTTATTAGGCCGTCATTAAGAAAAATACGCGTTTCTAGGGTAGCCTAGTAATACTAAATTTACAAATAAACTATCATACGTCTAACTTGGCATATATGGTAGCATAATTTTACTTTTGTAGGATGATATTCCAAAGGGGTTGTATTACCGGTCTATAGATGGCATTACACACAAACCACCAAAGAGAAATGGAGAGGAGGAGCTAGAATAGTGACTAACTACGGGTAGAAGATAACAAGTTTTGGGGGACCTTATTGAGTGAGTTGCTGTAGCTGGCCTCAATGAATGAGCCAAGGTATTCATGGACCAATCTCGCAAGTCTTATTTTTCCCTAGCTAGGCCACATGTAGTCCCTTAATTGGGCCACGTGGCTAACTCCACTAATCTAACCTCCAGTCCACAACTCCTCAATGATTCCCATTTGCGGATGAGAGAGTTTCCATGGACCTTGTCCAGTCATGAAACACTTAAATAGATTCTACCCTTCTTGCGGGAAAGGGAGTGCATGTATGGGAAGGGGATGCATACGAGGGAAAAATGAGCGCTTCATTCAAGACGTATTCTCATGGCTGGACCGCACGTGTAATGACTTATTTTCGGGAAAGGGGATGGTACGTGCGCTGTATTTGCAGGTTACATATTTCCTAAAACTTTATTTTCCACTAAAGACAAAAAAAGATGATGCTAACAAATTGAATTGAGCTGCTGACGTGGTGAAAGCATAGTTGTCAAAGGCGTGAAGCGAGAGGCGGGCGAAAGGTACCTGAGGGAGGCGAGAGGCGGGCGACAAAAAAGCGAGCAATGTTGAAAAATTGAAAAAATATAGTTAAGATCAGGATTATGTAAATATATACATGTAACACATAAAAGGCGCATGAGTACTAATATTACTATGTTCAAATTAACAAAATAAGTACTAGACTGCTAGTTTGAGAGTGCGATAAACATGAAGTCTTAAACATAATCAGACATAAAGAAAAGCAAGAACTATCATCATCTTCCTCATCGTCCAAGTCATGGATCTGTAAAAGTAGGCGATATTAGGGTATACTCCCTCCGTTCCAAGTAAATTGCAACATTGATTTTGAAGTTGGAAATTAAGGATACTAATATTATATTAAGAATGGAAGGTAGTGAGGAAGAGAGAGAATTAGTGGGGAAGAAAGAGAATGAGTGGTTGGGAGGAAGAGAGAGAATGAGTGGATGATTATAAAAGTAATAAAAAGCTTCCATTTTTAGATTGTTGCAACTTAAGTGGAATAATCTAAATGGCAAAATGTTGCAACTTGAGGGGATTGAAAAAATGTCAAGCAGAATGATGCGTAGTTTAACATATGTATCGGAATAACAATGAGCATGGTGCGATTAGTCTTCCACACGTGGATATATCACTGAGTATAGAGAAAGTAATTATTTTTCCAAAAGTTGAAAGTCCACACTGAAGTTCTTCCACTAATAGAAATGAATATAGTGATATGTTTAACTTGTTGAATATAATTAACCAATGCTACAAGTTTCACTAGTGGAACTCATTTGGTATTTGTCCCACTTTCTGATAGTTCTATAATTTTCTCATTTTCAAGCTCTTCTTGCACAGGTATCAAGTCCGTCACCGAAAGGACCGGTCAATGTGCAGGCTCGTGACTTGGGAAGGTGATATTTTTAGACTTTTGTTTGAGATCATTTCAACTGACATTTTCCTTAATGTATTTGACTGAATCATATTTCGTTATACAGGAATGATATTAATGGCAAAGGACGTTCCGTGGACGTTTCCGCTGTGCCTTCAGCTACAGAAAAGGTTGATGGTACTGTCGCTTTGGTTAAATCAAGTGCTGATAAGGTCAAGTCAACACCAGCTGGAGAATACCTTACTTCTGCCCTGAATGACTTTGACCCTGATCAACATGAGAGTCTTGCAGCCATTTCAGATGGCGCAAACAAGCTATTGATGCTGGTATGGTTGTTAATCACTTCTATTTGGTACCTAGTGCTTCACAGGCTTAAAATTAAAGACTTGTTACAGGTGGAGGCTATGCAAATCCATTCCCCTTGTATGTATCTCCACATGAAGTATGAGTGCTATGTTCTTTTACGGATTTCTGTAGTGCGTTTGATATTATTCCCCTCTGCCAATGCTAATAACGAGGATATTATTTTAGAAAATTGGTAAGTGGGGGATGTACATGAATTATTTAGTACTTCTACCATTCGACTTACAGCTGATAAGCGCTGGGGGAAGGAGGGGAGGGGGGTCGATGAGCTGAGGTTTCTTATAATTAGCTCGATAAGAACTAGAGTCTCTACAGATGGCGGAGACTTTAATGACATGAGATCAAGATCCAATGTTATCTGAAATTTCATGGCATTGCTATTATTATCTGAGACTGGATTGTTATTGGATCTGAACGGCGGATGTTTGCATTTCTTCAATTATTGAGGGTCTTCCAGTGTAGGTTTTGTCCGGTTCTTACACTAGGTCATGTTAATGGAGGGGCGCACGTTTTTTTGAGCTTAGATCAATTAACTTTGTGATCTGCGCATGCAACCTAAGTCCATGAGTTCTTTTTGACAAGGTAATGTTAAAATAGGAAGAAGGTTTGTGCATTCATGGCATATACTCCCTCCGTCCCATAGTAAGGGGCACAAACTTCCTCTTTGGGTGTCCTATTGATAAGTCACATTATCCTAATTGGAAATTTTATGGTACTTTATTCAATTGGGACTCACTTGTCATACTCGCAACAACTATCCACTTGCTATTCCCCACCCTACTGCTCCCTCCTACCTTTCATACTCACAACACCCACTGTATGACCAATATTTTTGAATATATGTACTCTATCTTTAATTCCTGTGCACTTCCAATTTTTTGCCTCTTATTGTGGGATGGAGGGAGTACTTTAGCAATATGTAGTGATGGAGTAACAGAAACGGGAACTTTCCTGTTAGCTAACATGATTTTTTGAATTACGAACTACGTTGAGATCTTTTGTCTGTTGATGATACATGTTGGGATTTTCCAATAGTTGGAGAATGAACTGATTTCTTCTAAAGTTAGAAATATGAATCTCACATTTTTTTCATGTTCTGTAGTGCTGAGGCAAAGCATTTGATGCCTTTTCCTACACTTTCTGGGTGATGTAATTCTCGAGCTGATCTATCTGAAACATGTACTACAGTCCCAATTAGATTTGTCAATATATATATATATATATATATACTCCCTCCGTCCCATTTCAAATTGCAAAACTTGCCAAAAAGGGTGTCCCAACTAAAATTGCAAAATCCAAAAACGGCAAGTTTTAACCCACTTGCACACTCACATCCATTAACCCACTAACTATTTTCTACCCCACTTTCTCTCTCCCACTCAACTATCAACACTCACAACACATCACCTTTTTCACTTTTTCCCTTAATCCCCGGGCCAACCTAGTATTTGCAATTTGAAATGGGACGGAGGGAGTATATATATATATATATATATATATATATATATATATATAGAGAGAGAGAGAGAGAGAGAGAGAGAGAGAGAGAAAGAGAGAGAGAGAGAAACACAGATTAAGGTTGAGAAATCAATACAACTCGCATTATCAATAATCTACTTTTTCATTCATGCGCCTATTTTAAACAGAATATTTCAAATGCAACATGATTGTTTCTTGTAAATACTTAATTTTGTTACAGATATAATGGGAAATAAATCAATAACATTGGACAAAATCTTGAGACATCCGAAAAAGGAAAGATGACCAAAATAATTGTGACTGAGGGAGTATGTAGTGGTTCTGCAGCCTTTGGTTCTAGTTTCATAAATATTCAGATTTACTGAAATTAATGTGCAACTTTATTCTAGTAAAGCTGGCCAAAAGGATATCTGGATTAAAACCCTCTCTCTGGCTCAGGTAGATCAAATGGATATATCAGTTTTAGGCCTTGTTCTAGTGCCTTGTCTAAGTGTAAGTAGTTTGGCTCTTGGTGACAGCATTTGAAAAGCTTACTGTTGGGAGTAGATGTGACCCTATTCCTTGAGAGCGTAGTCTGACACTAGAAGGAGATAATTTATCCTGCTATTTTGTCATACTATTCTCATGGTTTCTACTTGCATGTTGTTACATTTTGAATCAAGAAGCTCTGTTAATTGCTTGTGCAAACTTTTATCCCTTCTCGTTTAGTTGCTATATGCTCTATTCCTTTGTAGTCATTTTGGTAAATAGCTTCTTTCTCTTACTCCCTCTGTCCCAAAATACTATAATTTTAGGATTTTCACACTTATTAAGAAAAACAATCAATGCATATCAAATAGACAAAATTACCCTTGGAACATTTCAAGTGCCTAGGCAATTAAATGCTTTTACAATGACAACCACATTATATAAGGGATGTTTCACAAACAATGCCAAAGATTTCTAGGTAATAGCAAATCTACAAATATTGTGGGACAAACTTCAACCCCTTAAACTACATGTATTTTGTGACGGAGGGAGTATCATTTTTTGATAAAATGCGTTGTAATGATGCAGGTTTTGGCTGCTGTTATTAAAGCAGGTGCTTCTAGAGAACATGAGATACTTGCTGAGATAAGAGATGCTGTTTTTTCATTTATTCGTAAGATGGAGCCAAAGAGGGTAATGGATACCATGCTTGTTTCACGTGTTAGGATTCTGTACATAAGATCATTGCTCGCAAGATCTCCCGAGCTGCAATCAATTAAGGTAACTAAAAATGTTTTATTTTCACCCAAATACTACAATTTAAATGCTTGTTGGATTGTGTTACTTATTTTTAGTTTCAGGTACCTCCAGTTGAGCGATTTTTGGAGAAGGCTAATACGGGGCGCAGCAGAAGCTCCAGCAGGGGTAGCAGCCCTGGCAGATCTCCAGTGCGTTATGATTCCAACTTAAGAAATGCTTTGATTGATCAGCATATTCAAGGATTTAAAGTGAATCTCAAACAAGAAAAGAAGTCAAAGCTATCATCAGTAGTCCTCAAGATACGCGGAATTGATCAGGTGCGTTCTGTAGTAACAGAAAAATTTCTCATTTGGTAATGCTGAGGGCTTTTGAATAAGTTTGTCAATATGTCAACTGAAACATTCATCACTGTTCAGGTCACACTCAAGAGCCTGATTGTTAATTTGTTTCAGCTGTTGAACCTGAAGAGTATATTAATAGTGTTTGGCAAGTTAAATGTACGTTTTAAAATGGGTTAAATCTTTATTAAAAGAAGCAATAATTATAAGTGGGACCAGATTTTTTAATTTTGATACTCTCTCTGCCTCAATTGGAGAGGTGTATTCCTTTTTGGGCTGTCCCCATAGAAGAGTAACTTTCCTTTCTGGACAGGCCATTTTTCAATCAATTGACTATACTAATCTTTATTTCCCATGTAGTTTGAATTCAAATATAGACATCTAGTTTGAACTCAAATGTATTGAGGGGTAATGTATAGACAAAAAAAATTGTAAATCCACTTTTTTTATCTGCATAGATTGTTACTTTTCATTTGGGATGAAGTAGTAAATATGGTAGCCTTGTGTAAAATTTTCATCAAGGCAGATGTAATTGCCCTAGAACGTCCTCAGATTTGTCAGTGTGCTCCTTCTTCAATCCACTATATCTCTTTCCAACTAAACCCCTCGTGTGAGGGTCATTCTATCATCAACCAGAGGCAGAGAATGGAAAATGCTGAGCATAGTGAGAATGGCAGAGGACTGGTGATGGTGAACGTAGGCAAAAGCGTATAGAAAAGATAGATAAGAATAAGAATAAGAATAAGCATAAGAATAATGCAGTTAAGAAGAAGAATCAAGAAGAAGTAGGAGAGAGAAGAAGAAGCATACACAATTAGCTTAAAGGTAAACACTTAATAGCTTTGAAGCTTACATGATTGTTTATAGGCTATATAAACTAAATCCTAACAATACTAGGAAAAGGAAACACTAACCTATAAGGTACTAGGAAAAGATAATACTATTACTATAAGAGCCAGGGAACTAAAACTTAAAGGTACATGAATACTAATACATCCTAATTAGTCCTACAACATAAATTACATTAATTATCCCTCAATAACAAAACAAAGTAACCAGCAAGTATTTCAAGTCTACTTCTGTTCTGCATCAATTTGGGCTTGTTACATACTTCCCCTGTCCCAAAATAAATGTCACACTTTCCAGTTTGTTGCGTCCCAGAATAAACGTCGCCTTTCTATTTTAGGAAAGAGTTGTAGTGCAATTTTACCAATGTACATGCAATGTACAATTAAGTAAAGGATGTTTCTTAAAAGCATTGTCAAGTTAACTGCGGCATTTATTTTGGGACGAAGGGACTATCCAATATTGAGCAGCTTAAAATCTTCAGTACTTAAAAATCTAGTATGCGACTTATTTTCATTTTAGCAAGCCAACGCTGAGGATTGTGCTTTCAGTCTTAATTTAATCTTTCTATGTCCAGGCAAACCTCTGCCTCACTTCTTTTACGACATGAATATGAAGGCTACACTATTCAGTATGCATTTCACAAAATATGTTAGCTTTAATATAGGCATTGACTTTAATTGTTTACTTGTTAATCATATGCATGCATGATGTTTTTCTTACCCTTTGCAAAAACAGTTGGTACGACAATAGCTAGCAAACATGCATGAAAATATACTATGTTGTTGTTCTTTCTTTTATATTATAATCAGCGAATATTTAAAATGAACTATGTGTATAGGAAACATGGAGACAACATGTTACTGGGGGAAAGCTTAGGGAAATAACTGAAGAGGCCAAAAACTTTGCCACAGGAAATAAGGCTCTTGCTGCTCTGTTTGTTCATACTCCTGCTGGAGAGCTACAACGGCAAATCAGATCGTGGCTTGCAGAAAACTTTGACTTTCTTTCAGTCACTGGGGATGATTCTGTAGCTGGGGCAACAGGTCAGTTGGAGCTTCTTTCTACAGCGATAATGGATGGTTGGATGGCTGGGCTTGGTGCTGCCTTACCTCCCAGTACTGATGCACTTGGGCAGCTTTTAGCTGAGTATGCAAAGCGTGTCTTCAATTCTCAGTTGCAGCACTTGAAGGTAAACTCACGAGGATTTGTTTTTTAATTACAAATTTATGTTTGATGAACCTTACAAAGTGCATAACTTGCCTGTCTTAGAACTCTTAAAATGGCATCTGCCAAGATGATGATCATTTTTTTGGGTGCAATATCCTCACTCTCTATAATATACCAAACAAGGTTGTGCACCGATTTCTCCATTTTCTTTCTCTAATAACCACATTCCATCTCCGTAAGAATATTTTGACGTCTTCCTGCTTCAGCCTTCCCACCATCAATAAACTGTACCGACAAACACCACCTTCTTCAAGCTCCAGACACATTAGAATCAAGACCCATATGAGCCCCCATTGTCTGGCTGCCTACCCTCTCTCTCTCTCTCTCTCTCTCTCTCTCATATATATATATATATATATATATATATATATATATATATATATATAGGGTCGTGCTCTTGTGAAAACCTAAATATCGTGAGAACCGTGAGAATTTGGATACATTAGGTAAAAAAACTAATGTATCCAATGGTTCACTTGGATACATCATTGGATACATTAGGTAAAAACTAATGTATCCAATGTGCAGTTGGATACATCATTGGATACATTAAGTTCTCACGGTTCTCATGATATTTAGGTTCTCATTTGAGCACCTACCTACCTACCTACCTACCTACCTACCTACCTACCTACCTACCTATATATATATATCCCTCTGTTTTGGAGATTGGGTAGAATGGGCACATTAACACAGCTAGGTTGCAGCTGGATATCTATAATACTCCGATGGTTTACAACGGAAATGACTTTGTAGCTGGCCATGTCAATATCTCAATCGATGTTCTGAGAGTGTCTGTCTCAAGTATAATTATTATATCCTTCTCGTTGTAAAGATAGCATCTATTTCAATTTGAATAATCGGGAGATGATGGGAAAACTGTACAAACTAAGCTTGTGGTGTAGTGGTGTACTTTGAAGGCTTTCCTTCCGTTGATATACTCCCTCCGTCCCTCTTTAACTTACAAATTTTGGGTTGGGCACATTATTTAAGGAAAAAATGAAATAGTTGATGTGTTGTGAGTGTAGATAGTTGAGTGGGAGAGAGAAAGTGGGGTAGAGAATAGTAAGTGGATAGTTGTTGTGAGTATGACAAGTGGGTCCCATTATTTTAAAAGTATTAAAACACTTCCTTTTGGGAACTTTGTAAATTAAAGTGGGACAACCAAAATGGCAAATTTTGTAGATTAAAGAGGGACGGAGGGAGTATAATGTAAATCAGTTGAAATCAGACAAGTCCTATCATTTATTTTTATCATTTTTCTTGCTTGAATTGTTATTGGCAAAATATGATCATCTATATGATAGTTTCAAGAATCGGAACAGAGTTGATGGATTATTCTTTGACTCAAGATAATTCATGTTGCTGACTCTAACTAATTGGGATAAAGACAAATTTGAGCTTATGTTACTGACTTAACTAATTGGGATAAAGGCTGAATTGAGATTAATGGATCATTCTTCTATCACCGTAAAGAGCTCATTTTATTTTGTTTTTTATTTGCTTCGTCAAGTATTGTTTAATACCCTTCCTGTTTAATAATAGACACCAGTATTTTATCAGGATATTGCAGGTACATTAGCAACTGAAGTGGCAGAAGACTCGGCTCAAGTGGCTAAATTGCGGTCGGCACTGGAGTCTGTGGACCACAAAAGAAGGAAGGTAGTTAGTTAATCGGCTTACCTTCTATGTTATTTTTGTGATTTTATGAAGTTTCTCTTTCTGACTCTAGCCTTGCTTACGGACTTGGTATGTGCTAATTTTATGCTTTGTTCCATCACTTGTGCTTTTATCAACTAATTATCTTCATGGTTGAAGTTAAACCAATTCTTTAGCTGTCTTTTGTAACCTTCACGAGGTCAAAAATTGAAGTGAAATTTCTGAACGTTCTATCAAAATATTAATATATAGAGTGATACGTATGTGTTTGTGTGTATTGTTTCATGATCTGCATTATTTTGATGTACACCTGCTAACATGCATGTTTTCTACTGGCTTGCTCAAATTCAGATATTGCAACAAATGAAAAGTGATGCAACACTTCTATCATTAGAAGATGGTGGTTCACCCATCCGAAATCCTTCAACTGCAGCTGAGGATGCTAGGCTTGCTTCTTTAATTTCCCTTGATGGCATACTTAAGCAAGTGAAGGTTGTCAGCTCTTGATGCAACTGCTATTCTTATTTAGTTGATGATTTCCTCTCACTTTAATACGAAAAGAAGATGTAACTAGTATTTATCTGATAGGTTATAATGAGGCAATCCTCTGTGAATACGCTGAGTAGAAGCAAGAAGAAAGCAATAATTGCATCTTTGGATGAACTTACTGAAAGGATGCCTTCCCTGCTCGATGTTGACCATCCATGTGCCCAGAGGCAGATTTCAGAAGCACGTCATTTTGTAGAGGTAATATCACTTGCTTCAAAGAACTGTTATGTTAGTATATACTACCTGTCCCAAAATGAATGTCCGAAAAATGCAAATTTGCTCTGGATCACCGAGGGAGTAGTAGTTACTGTTTCCTTAAACTTTTTGAGGGTGCATCTTATTCTGTCAAGTGGCAGTCCTAAACTTCTCAATTATAAGCTAAATTTTGTTGATTGTTGAGAAAACTTTAAGGAAAAGTGTGCGTCCTGTTGGGGATATATGCTCTGTCCCAAAATAAATGTCCATTTTTTTTTCTTTCTTTCAAATTTACTCTTGATCAAGAGAAAATTTGAATTTTTTGGACATTCATTTTGGGATGGAGGGAGTACTTTTTTGATTTTCTATGCCAAGGTGTTGCACATTGATTGCCGTGCTATATTTGGTGCAATGCACACTTACTTCTCCCACTCGAGCTGCATTTAGTTGTTCAAGTATTTGTGGTATGTTTTGTGATGGGATGGCATTGAAGTTTCTCAATGGTTAGAACACTTATGTTGAGACTGAGTATTTTTTACTTTTGTTTTCAATTTGATACCTGACACCTTCCTTTGCTCTCACATCACTCTGATTTCCGATGTGTTCAACTATATAATGGTTGAACTTATAGGTGGTCCTCATCAGTAGATAGAATCTGATTTCCTTTAAACAAACCATATAATATGAATACATGTTCATTATTAATATCAAACCTGTAACAATGTTAGGTGACGTAATTGCTGTGAATCTTAATTTTCATTAAAAATTTGTTGAATATGTGTGTTTTTATTATATACTGTAGTCAATACCCGAGGAGGATGATCAGCCACAAGAAACATCAATTACGCCCAGGATTTCATCAGATTTAATATCTGGTACGGACACTGATGTGACACAATGGAACGTCCTGCAATTCAACACAGGCTCTACAACTCCATTCATAATCAAATGTGGTGCAAACTCAAACTCTGAGCTGGTCATCAAAGCTGATGCTAAGGTTCAAGAACCTAAAGGTGGTGAAATTGTAAGAGTTGTCCCAAGACCTACCATTTTAGAGAACATGACATTGGAAGACATGAAACAAGTATTCAATCAGCTCCCTGAGGCTCTAAGCTTGCTTGCCCTAGCTAGAACGGCCGATGGGACCCGTGCTCGATACTCGAGACTGTATAGAACCCTTGCCATGAAGGTTCCTGCTTTGAGGGACTTAGTTGGCGAGCTTGAGAAAGGCGGGGGACTTAAAGATACAAAGTCATGATTTGTGTGAGATGACTGTGGATGCAGGATTGTTTGTCCACCTTTGTATTGTTGTATTATCTTTTGGGGATGTGTTTATATCACTCGATTTAGAGGCTTGGCCAAAGCAGTTTAGGCTGTGTAATTTATTGTGATATTTAATCTAAGTATGGACAATCTCCTGTGTACTGCTCTTGTGCATCATAATATACTGTACCACAAACGATCAAATGGCTTCGCATTTTTTATGATATCTCGTTATGATGTCGACGGTTGGATTATTTGTGGTAAACTTATGGTTATGTGCTTTTGGTGGAGAAACTTTGATTATGATTGTTAATCTGTAAAGGTTATTATTGTAAAAGTGAATACTTGTTTCAAGGTAAATTCAGAATGAAAATCAAATGTGGATATTAGGTCTTTTTGGTTAGAGCATGTTTCAAATCAGGAGCTTTGCCTAAAACTGTCATGCAATAGTAAAATTTTAAGAATAATACTACTAGGGGCACAAAAAAGTCACAAAATCCCAGGTGAAATGATTTCATTGGTGTTTTAAATTAGAGTGTGGTGGGTCCATTGTCGATGTAACCAATAAAATATCGCCACCTTATTGTGTGAGCAAGATTTTGTGCCCCTAGCCTCAAATTTTAACTGCTAAATTGAGAAACAATATCTTTAACACATTCATGTTGTTATGCATAATATGTTATAAATTGAATATAGTATTATATGCTCCCTCCGTCTCTAGTTAGTGTGGACCAAATTTTTGGGCACACAAATTAAGAAAAAGTAAGAGAGATAAATAATAGAAGGAGGTGTTTGTGAGTATGAAAAAATAAATAGGAAAAAGAATGAGTGGGAGGAATAGTAAATTGATTGGTGCAGGGGCAGCGCCCCTTGACCCCGCAAGGGGGCGCAACCCCCTTGACCCCTGCTTATTTATTGTGGTCGAAGACATATTAACTCAAACGAGTGTGTACTCCACACTTTCCTTTACTCGTATCCGAGCCTAATATGAAATCGCATTGGTCTCTAGTAAATCACAATTACATAAAATAGCTGATGACACTAAAATCACCAACAATAAACAAGGAAAACCTTCAAAAATTGCTGAAGTTGGAAAGAAAAGGCGTCGCGGAAGTATTGGTGAGGATTTAAAGCCAAAATTGCAGTTTTAAGATCAAACTCCAATAAATATGTTGTTACTGTTTTTAATGAGGGACATAGCCACCCATTATCAACTCCAAGTAAGGTTCACCTTTTGAGGTCTCATCGTAATGTTTCAGCAGCAATGAAGTCTTTAACAAAACAAATGTCGATGGTGAATATACCCCAACATCAGCAGTTTAGTTTTCTTGGAGTGCAATGTGGTGGTCTAGAAAATATTGGGTGTACGCAAAGAGATTTGTATAATCATGAAAGGAATATGCGTGCTGATGTGAAGGGACACGATGGTGAGATGTTTCATGAGTACTAGAAATTGGAACAAACCAGGAATCCGTCGTTTACTTTAAAAATTGACGGTTGATGAGGAACAAAAGGTAACTCGTTGTTTTTGGTCTGATGCAACATCAAGGAGAGCTTACAAGTTTTTTTGGTGATGTTGTTATCTTTGATACTACTTATAACACTAATCGTTATGGAATGATTTTTGCACCAATTATGGGAGTTAACAATCATGGTCAAATTATTGTTTTCGGATGTGGTTTTTTGAATCACGAGAGTGTTTAGGATTTCATTTGGCTATTCACTCATTTTTTGGAAAGTATGCCAGGTGATGCCCCAAAAATGATTATTACCGATCAAGACCCTGCTATGACTATGACATTCCCTAGTATTCTTCCAAATACATTTCACAGGTATTGTAGTTGGCATATTTTAACGAAGTTTTCAGAGAAAATTGACACAACAAAGTATAATCTTTACAGGGATGCGTTCTCAGAATGCATTTAGAAAGCGGAGACCCTTGAAGAGTTTGACTTACGATGGGTAAGCTTATTAAGAAAAGTGAGTTAGAGGAAAACAAGTGGTTGGAAGACATATATAAAATTCGTTCAAGATGGATTCCTGCATACGTTAATAATGTATTCTCAGCTGGTATGTCAAGTAGGCAACGAGCTGAAAGTGGCCATCCATTTTACAAGAAATATGTTTCAAAAGGAAATTCATTGGTGGGTTTCATGATACAGTTTTGAAGGAGACTTTTACGACAACGTCAAGAGGAGTTGAACATGGATCACAAAGATGAGATTGAAAAACCTAAAATTAGATTAAATCAAGACTGGTTGGTGCAAATGGCTGAAATTTACACACATAATATGTATTACAAGTTCGAGAATGAGTTTTGTTTCAGTCTTAACTATAAGATCGAGTTTGTTAGAGAAGATGACAATCGTCGTGTTTATCAAATTCAAAGAAAGAAGATTGAAGGATGCAAAATTCGTGAAATTGTTTATGACAAGGACTTAGAGATTTTGTGTCTTGTGCTTGTAAAAAGTTTGAAAGCGCTGGAATCCCATGTAAGCACATCTTAGCATATTTGATGAAAGTTGATGATGTTGAGTTATTGCCAGAGAAATACATTTTGAAGAGATGGACTAAGTCTGCCAAATCGATGACAGTGGTGGATGATAAAGGCATGCATATAGGAGAAGATAAATATTATGTCTTGAAGCGAAATCAACTTATTCGATCGTCTTTAGATTTAGTGGACATGGCCGTAGCACATGAAGAAACAACAAATATATTCCTTGAGGGATTGCGTTGTATTAAAGAGAAGATTGAAAAGTTTCTAGGCAGTTCAATTGGAATTAATCCGGTTTGTAGCAATTCAGTACAAACTGGTAGTAGTGCACATGGTTCAGGTAATATTGAAAATAATTATAACGAACCGGATCTTGTGCGAGTAAAGGGGTGTGGTAAAAGACTTAAAGGAGGTAAAGAGAAGGCGTTAGCAAAGTCAAAGAATAACAAAGGTAGACATTGCCATGGGTGTGGTAAAGTGGGTCAATCGCACGACAAACGAAATTGCCCGACACGTATGAATATGTAAGTAAAATTTTATTTTCTGCTATGCTGTCATATCATTTTGAAACTGTATTTTGCATCGTAGTGCCTGTTTGTTTTCACTTATTTGGGTTGGCTTATGACTTTTGACTTAAAATAAGCTATTTTAGTAGTGTTTTTTTTCACTTATAAGCTAAAAGCCAATAAGTCAAGTACAACTCCCTCAAAGCATAAATAAGTAAAAGCTAAAAAACTAGAAAAATGATGCTTTTCTTGGCTTATTGAAAATATGGAAGTTTCATCACTTTTGGTAAGTCAATAATACTCTTCCTTTTCTATGTATGATTTATATAATAATAATAATAATAATAATAATAATAATAATAATAATAATAATAATAATAATAATAATAATAATAATAATAATAATAATAATAATAATAATAATAATAATTATATTATTATTTATATAATCATAAATATATTATTATTATTACAATGTGTTATTATTATCATTATAAAATTAATAATAATAAAAATTATTATTATATTATATTATATTATTATTAGTATTATTATTACTATAATTATATTATTAATATTATTAAAAATATATTACTATTATTAATATTATTTTTCATTATTAATATATACTTAATAAAATTATATATAATATTAATTTTATATAATTATGATTATTATGAATATATAATCATTAATAACTATAACAATTAAATAATTATAATTAGATAATAATAGTTATACAATTATATTATATTATAATTATTATGTGTTTATTTATATATGAGGGGTATTTTGGTATTTGTATTATATTCAGCCATTTTTTTTAGCTTTTTCAACAAACAGTCACAATTAGCTTAAGACAGCTCATAAGCATTTTCAAATCAGCCAAAACAAACAGTATTCTGACAATAAGCCATAAGTCATTCAGCCAAAAGTCATCAGCCATCAGCTGCGACAAACTGGCCTGTAATGCTTTTGTCTTTTTATTTTATTCTAGGCGAGGATGCAAATTTGGAAGATGGGAGCGGATCTTCCTGCAATCTCTTCTTCGTTCACTGTTTCATCTTTGCTTCTCATTCTTCCTCGATCGAAATCGCAGCTACGCGGTCGTCCGCTCAATTCATGTAAGTTCTTCTTCAACATCTCTCTTTTTTTTTTCTTTTGGTGCAGGTGTGTAGGTATCTTAAATGCAAAAAAAAGGACTTTAGGTGTCAAATCCACAAAATCTTAATAGTTGGGGTGCTCTTTTTTTTTAAAAAATTTTTCTTAAAAAAATTGATTGGGGGCAATTACAAAGAAAAAGTAGTGTAGTGAAGACATGGGTTTGGTCACTTGTGACAGGGAAGCTAAATCCTTTATAATTGAATCGATAGCATCATGATTCTAAATTTCATGAGCGGTATGCATTTTCTCAATCTAATCACACGATATATTACATTTTTGAAATTTGGTTAATTTTGTAATTAATGAAACCCACATAAAATTTTAGTCAAACCTAATTTCCAACAATTTATTCAACATCTCCTTCTCACTAGAACACCACAACATAGATAAATGAATCATACATTCCAATGACAACTTATTAGCACAAAAATTACAAAACACAAGAACTAGAATATACACGAATTTTTGTTGCTCTGCATGGGGAAGTTAAGTAGGCTTGAGATAAGGACCAATAGAATCAATGAAAGAGCCACTCCGGCCATGGAATCCGCTAATAACTCCATCCTTCACAGGCAAAGAGAAAGCAATTCCATTCACTTTCCCAAACGGACCATATACCTTCTTGTTTGTCGAAAATGTCAACGACGTTACTATTGTTAATGAATTGTAGATACCAACTGTTCCAATAATGTTGTTCACCTTCTCCCCTTTAAGATTCAAAATAATCTGCAAAAGTACATGTAATAGTACTGATCATAAGCAAAAACAAAGACAATAAGGATGGATCAGATCCTATAGCTAGTATACTATAGTATATGTATACACACACACACACATACTCATATATACATATATATATATACACATGAAGGTGCTCAAATGAATACTAAAATAAAGTGACAACCAATCATAACCACTGGATGGATTAGACACAATATCAAGAGTGCAGATTATGGATACACTTGGATACAGTAGCTAATTTTCAAAATACACTTGGATACAGTAGTGCAATATTCAAAATTTACATACTGTATCCAAGTGTATTACTGTACCTATAATTTGGACCCTTGATTTTGAATCTAATCCAAAGGTTATGCGTGGGTTCTCAGTTTAAATGGTTCTCATTGGAGTAAGACCCTATACATTTATACACATGTACTCCCTCCGTCCCAGCTCACTTGAGACTTTTTGACCAAAACTGGTCAACTTAAGGTCGGTTTGACCAACACTTTATAGAAATATTTATGTTCCAAAAAACTTTTTAAAAATTGTTATTGAGAGGATTTTTAATGGTGGTCATTTTACATTTTTTTTAATTTTTGTTCGGATCATAAATATTTCTATAAAGTGTTGGTCAAACCGACCTTAAGTTGACCAGTTTTGGTCAAAAAGTCTCAAGTGAGCGGGGACGGAGGGAGTATATATTTTGAGTTGGTCGTGAGCTCACCACATCATTTTTGCTACCATCTTCATCACCAAACTTTTCTGAAACGTCTGTATCTCCATTCTCATCTATGCTTTCGAAGCTGATCGAGTGAATACCATCATCATGGGTGATAGAAATACGAGAGATATAACCCTTAGGCTGGTAACTCCATGAGCGATCTCCACCCTGACCACCCCATGGACTAACAAGTATATTCTTTCTAGGATGGATATATAATCCGATCGCACCAACATGCGGACCAGCTTTACCTAAAAACCCGATGAGATTATTTTCTTCGGACGAATATGAGAAATATGTGCCTGTTGCAGTGCCATAGGGTCCAAATGATCTGCCCTTGTTTGTGGAAAAACTCAGCGATGTTACTGTTACTACATTCTTGTAGGGTGCATATGTTCCACTTATACTGTTGAACTTTTCTACCGCAGTGTCAATTTCAATCTGTGTCACATATATAGAAATGCATTGCAATGATAAATAGAAGAAATGAAGTTAACATTAGGTACTAGCTATGAGACCATATACTAAATCTCCAATCAATTATTGAAAATCAAATAGACGCGCAAGAGGTTCTAATTTGTTTTCAATCTGTCAAAGAAGTTCAGTTCACGCGGCGTGTGGTATCCTTTTCTATATGAAAGGTCAGGGATTCAACCCACCAAATGCATTTTCAAATTCACTCCTCAAATTATTGGTCAAAGTATAATTAGATTGACCAAAAATCCTAATTCGAGTGAGACGGAGGGAGTATAGTATTGTGAAGAGGTCGGCGCACTCACCTCAACGTCCTTAGTACCTTCTGTAATGCCAAATACTTTGGAGTTATAAATATTTCCCCCCTCGTCTTTGGTCGCGAAGTTGATATCGTGAATAGCATCGTCGTAATTGATGCGAATATGCGATATTACAGCATTAGGAATGTATATCCATGGCACTCCACCTTCCTCACCCCATGGACCAACAACCTCATCGCTAGCTTCACCCCTTAGTTCCACCCCTATAGAATCTATAAACCAACCACAACGTCCATGAAATCCACTGAAAGTATCTTCTTTCACTTCTAAAGAAAAGTGAGTTCCATTTGCAGCACCAAATGGTCCATATTCATTCTTGTTTGTGGAAAATGACAATGATGTTATTACCACTCCGTTCGAATTATAGTCACCAAACTTTCCGCTCATGCTGATGAGTTTCTCGTCTTTGATGTCAATATCAATCTGAAAAAACGCGTTTTCATTAGAAACAAGAACACAAACTATAAAAGATGAATATTCCCCCAATTCTAGATACGTTTGTCCTAAAATTCTTATTGTCTTAAACTTTGTCACACGTATGTATTAAGAAATGTAAGTAATAAATATAAATATACTAAATTACCTCTAGAATAATTCAGTTACATAGATGACAAAATACTTATTACATAGTCGTAAGTAAGGCATACTTGCTAAACAATAGTAACGATGTAAATAGGTTATGTGATCAGTATTATGGGACAAATTTTAACTTCTTAAACAACAAGTATTATTGGACAGATCGTACGTATTTGACAAGTCAAGGAAGATGCGTGCATGGGTGGATTTTAGTTTAATTTCAGAGACGGAGAGGGAGTTTCACCTCAACTTCTTTACTACCAGTATTCATGCCATACTTGCTAGAATCGTCGAGACTACCATTTTCTTCTTGGCTTCTGAATTTAATAGAGTAAATAACATCATCATCATAAGTTATGGAAATGTGAGATATAACACCCTTGGGTGAATAACCCCATTCTGATCCACCTTCACCACCCCATGGACCAACAATCACATTACTTGCCTGCACAAATATATATACCAACAACAACAATAAGAACATAATTTACATATACCTGGGTAGGTCCGTTCCAAAATGAATGACCGAATTTGCTATGTTCAATAGCAAATTCGGTCATTCATATTGGGATGGAGGCGGCTAGAATTTACCATATTGCAAATTCTTCACTTATCTCAAGTTTCCTCCTACTTGTTTTAAATCTCAACTCAAGCTTGAATTCTTCTTAGCGTGTTCCTAAGCCTTTTTTTTATAGGGAAAATCACTGAAATATGCAACGTACCGGGTGTTAAAAGTCAATTAATGCAACGTAGTGCTTACTTTTGAAAATAGACAACGTACTTGCTTATTGTGTATCAAATAATGCAACGTAATAACTTTTTAGCCTCTACTACGTTGCATTAATTGATACAACTTACTTCAAGTACGTTTGTCAAATTGTTCGAACTTTGCATTATTTTGCATTATTTGATACAACTACTTCAAGTACGTTTCACAATGTAAGAAGTCGCTACTACGTTGCATTAATTGATATAAATCGGACACTACGTTGCATTGAAATGAAAATTTGCTCTTGTTTAATTATAATCTTAATTAATCAGGCCATAGAATTATACTGTAAATCATGAGTACAGCATGTAACTATAGTTTATATACAGAGTGATAATTACTTTAATTTTCTAAGCCCATCACCTGTCGCCACACCCTGTTAATTAAACCAGAGGCGGAGCCACCCTTATAGATAAGGGGGCAATTGCCCCCATTGACTTTTCATTTTGTACCAAATTAGCACTAGTAAATTTTTAAATTTTTTATTTTTACTATAAAAAATTGTATTTTGCCCCCCTTTAGATCAAGAAAAAATAACACTATATCATATTTTTGCCCCCTTTCAAATTAAATTTAGGTATTACATCACAATACTCAAAAATAAAAATAATATTGCCCCCGTTGCAAAAAAATCCTGGCTCCGCCACTGAATTAAACCATCACCTACCGTTTGTCTCTGTGCGTGCGCACGCTCGAAGGGACACCTTCACAACTTGAGATGTGCATGTACATTTTAATACTGGAGATTTTGATTCTTGCATCATCTGACTGAACAACTCGCGATGTGCATGTACAGTTTAATACTCTTAGCAGCAAATATATTAAACTTATAACCATAAACGAAACAGGGATTAGCTACAATTATGAACTAGCCTATTTGACTTTACACGGAGATTAAGAAAAAGTAAATGTTGTGAGTATGAAAAGTAAAGTAGGAAAGAGAAAGCGGTTAAAGAGTTTTTGCTGTGAGAATGACAAGTGGGTCCCACTTTCCATTTTAGGCAATAAAGTGAAGTAAGAACCTTAAATTGAGACAAACTAAAATGGAAAATAAGAACCTTAAAGCGGGACAAAGGTAGTATTAGAAACCAAACCCCAACTATTTTAAAAGGACATTCATTTTGGGACAAATATTTTTTGAAACAAACATTTATTCAGAGACAGATGGAGCAATATTATTGTTCAAGTTCCATTATAATTTGAGGCATAATATATAAAAAGGTAAAACTTAATTGTATATCATTGTTAGAGTGAGTAGCAAAATAACTTTACATATTAATTAGCACTTCTTTTACATTACTAGATATCCAAATCTATGAAAATATAAAATAGTTACTAGTAGTAGAATTTTATTAATTTGGATAATTAACATTTCCTAAATCACTAAGATTTAAGACCATAATTTAATTTTGATAGAGCCTCATTTGCATTTTGAAAATCCTTATTTTGACACTCTCAACCTCAGCTTCTTTCTTAGTGAGTAAAAGTTTGCAATATTAGTCTGTTATCTAGTAAGAATATGTTGGGGAATTGTGGTATATCCGTGCAGTTCATGCCCATACAATTCTGATAATTGTGAGACACAACAACCATGCATACGAATAATATGAAAGTAATCAACAAGAAAAGAACACAATATTTGTTAACCCAGTTCGTCAACAACAATGACTACATCTGGGAGCACTTCCAAGTCAGGATATTTCACTAATATCACAATCTGTGTATGTTTACAATAAAGCCTACCGCTCTATATAGCAAGGAGATAACTTCTTCATGTAAACACTCATATCACAACTAAAGCCCTAGACATGCTTCTACTCATCCATTGAATGCCCCCAAGGGCTAGCACTCACTTGGCTCTCTTTGTGACTCACAGATTCTCTCTGGCTATTTTTCTCTAGTGTGTGTACAATGTTTATGGCCATCACTTGGTTTATATATGCAACACGTCCAAAACCTAAACTAAGCAGGAAACCCGAAATAATTAAATTCCTAATTCCACTTAAACAAGGAATCCTAAGGAAAATTAAATTTCAACCTAGTCAAACAAGGAATCTCATTAAATCCTTATATGACTCAAATTTAATTTCCTTTTCCTTTTAGGTTTTGTCTCCACAACCCAACATAATATTGCCAAAAGTGTAGCATGTCGGATGTAGAGTCTACGTTTGCAATAAAAATCTTAACATTAGGAAAAAATAATTTAATGAAAATGATTATGGTGACGAGAAAATGTTATAATCTAAGGAGTCTTTTAGGGTCAACAATTTCGTAGTAGTTATGTAGGTTTGAGGAATTAGAGAGACATTCGAAAATACTTCGGGTTCACTACTTCGTTTTTCATGTGTCAATTGTTAATCAAACGATTTTTTTTTTTTATGAATTGAAAGTGTTATATATGATTTTTCCAAGTGGATCAATGTTAGCTGTTGAAATATTTGATTTTCAAAGATGATGCTTATTATCCTGAAGTTGCATTGCTTATAAAGAGTTGCGTTGATGAAGATGCGCCTTTTTCCATTCCATGATGTCTTTACCTCTAGGAGTACACTCAACGCCATCGAATGACGACTTTGATACCAATTGAAGGTCTTATGTAGCTAATAGCCACAACATAAATATCAAATTGTTTTAAAAAATTAGAAATCCGAATATTTCTTTGTAATTTGTTAGAGTTTTGAGTTATGTTAGAGGCGTGTAACACTTTGAGATGCCTTGTAGCCATAGTTTCGATGTTTAAATACAACCATAATGGAGATCTGTAACTACAAAGAATCAAAATGAATAAAGTACAAAAAAATAAGGTGAGATAAGAGTGGCCATTTTGAATAATCTACAATTTCAAAGATTCATACGTGATTATATATGAATCTTTGTCACTAAATTATATTACACGAACGTAAAAAATTTCAGATATCTCATCAAATGAAATTTGAACATTTATTTAGAAACAAAAAGAGCGATCCGCAACTTTAAAAGAATTAAAAATAAGGTGAAATAAGAGTGGCCATTTTGAATAATTTGTTTGAATTACAGGTTCAAGATCAGATCACCGACGTAAGCTTTTCCCAAGGAGCTCATTAACCCCAACTCTATCACCAATACATGGAAATCTGCAACTACAATAATATATCCAATCTCAAAACATAAAATAACATTGAATAGTTTAATTATATTGCCAATTTCTACATAAATAGCTAAATGAAGGAATATGCCTCTTAATATATATATATATATATATATATATATATATATATATATATATATATATATATATATATATAGCTGATGACGCCCTAGATTTCTGGGGTCATGGAGACTAGACCTCCGGTTTGCTGTCTCTTGATCCTGATCACAACACAGACAAGAACACCGTTAAGACCAGAGCCGGGGTTTGAATCCGGCTTAGGCCCTCGGGTGTGAGAGTAAGATCTCTGAGGAAAACCTAAGAAGAAGATCAATGAGGATCTTGTGTGTGTGAGTTGGATAGAGCACGTACCTTGCTCATGGGAGCGAAAAGAAGTATATATATGACCAAGGGAAAAAAACCTGCACAAGATACTAACTACCCTGGTACTGGGGGGACACGTGGCGAGTCCCCAGTGAATCGGTCAGGAGAGTGGCTGGGAAGGTGGCGTGTTTGTCAGGGAAGCATGGTTCCATCACCAACCGTTATGGTGTGTCAGGTACGGATAGGTGACATCTCGTGTATGTTTGTGCCAGCTGGGCATTACGGGCTCCTCAGGATAGCGGGAGGCAGAGTCATCTCGGGCATATATATCAGGGAAATCGGTCCCCTCGGGCTTACTTGCCCGCGTTCCTTGCCGGTTCGGCCCCAAGAGTTCAGGTCCGGTTCGGGCGTGTTAGGTCGCATCGATTTGGACCGCAGGACATCCGGCCTAGAAGGCTCGGTCTCATCAGTGACCCCTAACTCCGAGGGTCAGCTCATTCATATGCGGCGCGAGGAGTTATACTTCCTAGGCTCGATTCGGGCAAATCGCAATAAATGCGGGCACGGATTTCAATGGGACGGGAGTCTTAGAATAGTGGTTGACGAAAGGACAGGTGGGCCCCTTGTGTCAGGCTAGTGGCGTAGCCGTCTGCCTTTTGACATGACCAGGAACACGTTCATTAAATGCGAACCGTCATCGGTATTCGATAAAGCAATTCCCGCCTCTTCACTTTTCGGGTTTCGATCGGGTTACCAGATATTTCGGGTCGATCCGACCAATTTCTGGCGCTATAAATATCACGGGTGCTGAATCATTCCAAACTTTCGCTCCCGTCTCTCTACTTTCCAGTTCCAACGAAGACTTTGCTTCTCCGGATTCCTGATTTTGAAGATCTCGTTCTCGTTCATTACTCCTAATTTACAGGTATTGTTCCAAACTTCACTTTTTCTTCTTTGTTTGGAATCGTCGTCTTAATTTCCGCCATTCTTTTCGTCGCCGTTTTCGAGCGCGAACCCTAAAAACTTGCTCCTGTCGAGCTTACGGATTTATACGAGATTTGTGTGACTTCTCGTAACCTTGTGTCTTCGAGTCCGGATTCTGGCTCCTAATTTCTGAAAATTTGTTGAAATATTGTTGTAGCCATGGAAGGGCTGGATTTAGGGCGTAACCTCCGTCCTGACCTGTTTGGTTGTTGTCGGAGGACCGGTGGGGTATACAGGTTCCTGTTGAATGCCTGGAAACGGTTGTCTTTGAATGAGTTCATTGCCATAGGTTTAGCATATAGCTGGGAACCTGGGTCTTGCCCCTGTTGTGGGAAACAGGTTCCTCCGTCCATTATGATTCCACAAGGATGAGGGTGTTGGGGGGAGAGGAACACTTGGGCATTTTTGTCATGGCTGTTTTAACTCGATTCCCCGATAATGTAGATATGGCTGGAAACGCTAGAAGGTTGGTAAGGTCGTGCGGGGAGCGTGTAGCCTCAAGTGGCCCTGATTCTCACAGTTGGATGGACGCTCCTTTTAATGACGAGGAGGACGAACAAGCACGATCTCCGGGCTTGGCCCCTGGTGTTATTGAGGTCACGAGCAGTGCGGAAGCTTCCGATCAAGAAATGAGGGTTGATGGTGAACCCGCTCTTGAGGTTGAGGTTGGAGCGATCGTGGCTCACGGGCTAGTTGATGAGTCTGAGTCATCTAAGACACCCTCTGACCCCCGGGGGGATTTAGAGAGAATGGCCCCAGATACCGCGCGTATGGTCAAACGCGTCCGCTCCCCTATTCAAATTTTGGCTTCCTTCCCCGAGGGGCCTGACGATAGGGTTGCGAGTCAGGCTGGAGCCTCCAGTTCTGGAGCGGGCATGGTGGAAGAGCAAGACTCCGATGATGAGTTTCTAACTGTGTATCACATCGATCGCAAAATCTATCTCGTCGGCGGTCTTGATGATTATACCTCTCCTTCAGGAAGCAATTTGACTGGTCCTGCCCGCGTCCGGGCAGATAATATCGCTTGTGTGTTTTATCCCGTTCAATTTGAGAATGGCCTCCGGCTTCCCTTGGACCCGTTCATTTGCGAATTCCTGGAGTTTTCCAAGTGCCTCCCAATGGACTTGACTCCCAATGCAATTCGTTATCTGGTGTCTTTCATTGTTGTGAGTAGGGTGTTGGGCTATGAACCGTCTTTCCTGCATTGTATGTTTTCTTCACCCACCAGGTCACGGCTAATAGCCTGAGTTTGAAAACGAAACCCAAGTCGAAGAAGATTTTTTCTGCGGCTTCTAACAAATTCGATCAGTGGCAGAGATATCATCTGGTGATTCAGAATCGACTCGGGTGGCCTTTTTCTAAGCCTGATAATACTTCCCCGGTGTCAATATCTTCCAAGGATTATCCTAGCTCAGATGGGGGTATCGAGCTTGCGTCCGCCATGCAGGATTATCTCGTCCGGCATACGAAATCAGTTACTTTAGAGGACCAGACCGTGGTCGAGGTTGAACAAGTTTTTGACGTTCAAGCCATCATCAACAATGAGAGTCTTTTGGCTTATGCCGGGGTGGCCCCATGCCGAAATCCTAATTTTGAGAGCAGGGTTAACATGGCTCCTGTGTGGCGGGATCCTTGTTGGAGGGTTCACCAGGATTTTGCCTTTGCCCATGAGTGCCCTGCTTGCCGATTGAGGGAACAATGCCCGGATCCGGGCTTGACCGGTCTTTTTCATACTTAATCAACTGGAATTTCTTACTTGTTAGTTTACCCGATCATATTTGACTGATTGTTGCTTTTGCCCGCAGATCCCACTGATACCATGCCTCCCAAGAATATTAACGCTTTGAGATTGGCCGCGAAGCAGCGGGAGGCTGAGGCGAAGCAGCAGAGGCAGGCCGAAATGCAAAAGGCCGAGGCCCCAGGGAGGAAACTGCCGATCACGGACCTTCTGGACAAGTCTAAAAAGGTTGTTGCAGTTGTCCCGACGACGGGCGAGCTTCCTCTACTGCCCCGCGGGAGCGGACGGGGAAAAGATTTGGCGGGCTCGGGGTCTCCCACTCTCCCGCACGATGCAGGCAGAACAGTGCCCGAGGCTCCGAAGAAAAGGGGTCCGAGTCCGATCGCTGACCCTTTGCCTTCAAAAAATAAACAACCCCGTCTGGAGTCTCCTTCCCGCGGTTTTACTGTATCTTCCCCCGCCAAAGGGACTTTATGCTCGGAGCGCTTCCCTGTGGAGCTGATTGAAGATAAAGCCCGGGTCAAGGAGTTCGGGAAGAAGGTTGCTGAGGCCCCTGAGGTATATGGGGTTGATCTTCATAGCCGCCGCGGCTTTAATTCTTACGTAGGCGATGGGCTCCTGCAGCGTATGAACTTTCCAGATTACCAGCAAAAGGTGCTGTCCAAGACCAATTTTTTGACCGCCATGGGTCACGCGGGCTTAGCCATGGCTGAGGTTTGTGTTCTATCTTCCTTGTTCAAGTTGACGTAGTCTTCCTTTCCGCCTTTGATATGATTTTTATTCGCCTCATCACCAAAACAGGTTAGCAACGACCTGCTATACATGCGGTCTCAATATGAGGCTGAAATGGCTTTGGTCGCGGCGAGGAACAAGAAGCTCGCGGAGGCTCAGGATGAGATTGCCTGCTTGTCCAAGGTTTTGGAGGGCTCGGGAGAGGAGCTGAAGAACAAGGATGCCGAGTTGATTGCTGCGGTCAAGGAAAATTCAAAACTGAGCCATGACCTTGAGGCAGCTCGGGAGGCCAAAGACCGAGCCGAGGCTGAGAGATCAAGTTTTGAATCTGAGAAGCAACGGCTTGAGGCTCTCTTGGCTGAGGCTGACAAGCGGTTGGAGGAGGAGAGGGAGAAAAATAGGAGCTTATCGGAGAGGGTTGATGAGCTGGATGGCAAAGTTTTGGAGGCGATGCGGTTTGAGAAAGACCGGGAACTCGTTCTGAAAGAAGAGCGAGGGAAAGCCGTGGCCGAGTTTGAGGTGTCTGATGCTTATAGAGAGAAGGTGGAGGAGGCAAGCATAGAGCAATATAACTCAGCTCTCCATACAGTAGGTCGTAATCTGGCAGCTACGGGCAAATACACTGCGCAAGAGATTGTGATTCTTTGCTCCATTACGGCCTCAGACCCTCAATGCTTTTCTGGCCATGCTCTAGTGCCATTTACCACGGACCAACTCTCCGAGCTTCCCGAGTCTGTCAGATTAACTCTCCCTCTCGTCGCTCCGGTCACTGTCCAAGATCTTCTTTCCACTATTGATGGATTCAGATATTCTGCCGCGGGAACCTTGCCTCTGGTCGCAGCTTTGGAGAGAACTTTTGGCCCCGGCGGCCCATACATTGATGGTATGGTTCTTCCTTACTCTCCTTATGCCTCCGCACTTGCTGATGCTTCTCAGGATCAGTCTGGATCTGTACCTGACATTGATGCCTCTGCCTCTGTTCCAGAGATGGAGAATGCTCCTCCCCCGACCTCTTGAAGATCAGACCGGGTTGCATCCTGGGGATTTTTTGTAATAGTGTAGGTCCGGACATTTTCGAACAAGTAATTTTTTGGTTTGTATAAGTATATTTGTTTCCAGCTTTGCTATTGATTTCCTCTCTTGCGTGCTCTTTTGCTATCGCTCTTTTGATTACATAGCTTAGAAGGTTTGTTCTTTTATGAACTATCCTTGTTTCCGTGCACGCGATCTAGCTCGAGGGCGTATGGCCGCGCCTTCTCCCACTTTAGTCTAGCTCGAGGGCGTATGACATGGGCCCTGCGGTCTAGCCCGAGGGCGTATGACCGCGCATCTTGGGTTTAGGAATATTTCACAAGGAAATATTTTTACCAAGGAATTTGTTCTCCCATTTTAGTCTAGCTCAAGGGCGTAAGACATGGGCCCTGCGGTCTAGCTCGAGGGCGTATGACCGCGCATCTTGGGTCTTAGGAATTTCACAAGGAAATAATCCCACCAAGGAATTCATTCTCCCACTTTAGTCTAGCTCAAAGGCGTAAGACATGGGCCCTGCGGTCTAGCTCGAGGGCGTATGACCGCGCATGTTGGGTCTTAGGAATTTCACATTTCACAAATAATCCCACCAAGGAATTCATTCTCCCACTTTAGTCTAGCTCAAGGGCGTAAGACATGGGCCCTGCGGTCTAGCTCGAGGGCGTATGACCGCGCATCTTGGGTCTTAGGAATTTCACAAATAATCCCACCAAGGAATTCATTCTCCCACTTTAGTCTAGCTCAAGGGCGTAAGACATGGGCCCTGCGGTCTAGCTCGAGGGCGTATGACCGCGCATCGTTCGTAGACTTGCAAACGGCATCCGCATCGCGGGCATGCGGTCTAGCTCGAGAGCACATGACCGCGCTTTGAGAACGAACATACTTGAGTAATTTCAGAGAACGATAGCAGTATTATTTACTTACTCGAACAGATTACATTGCGATTTCGTTACAATACATGAGTAATTCCACAATTTCTAACTGCTATTGATTGCAAAAAGATTTCAAGGTCTACAATTCTGTCTTCTAAGGGTAATATTTCTTCAGATGATCACTATGCCAGGCGTTTTTCAAGTCTTTTCCTTCTGCCGTTAGAAGCCTGTAGATTTCCTCTTTGATCACGCGGGCAATCTGATAAGGGCCTTCCCAGTTGGGCGAAAGCTTGTTGTATCCGGGCTGCCTCCCTGTGACTTCAACTTTCCTCAGAACCCAGTCTCCCACGGCAAACGATCTCTTGTTCACCCTTTTGTCATGATGAACTTTGGCCTTCTGCTTGTAATTGACCATCTTTGCCCGTGCTTCCAACCGTTTTTCTTCGGTAGAGTCTAAGTCTTTTCTGCGGGCTCCCTCATTCTCTGTTTCATTAAATTGGGCGACCCTATAGGTGGGCAAGGCTACTTCCACATGTGCGACCGCCTCTGATCCATATGTCAGGGAAAAAGGGGTTTCTCCCGTTGAATTCCTTGTCGTGGTTCGGACAACCCATAGAACAATACTGAGCTCTTCCATCCAGCGACCACTCCTTCCCTTCAAACTTTTGTGCAAAGCGGTCATGAGCAACTTATTCGCGGCCTCGGCCTGTCCATTTCCCTGCGGTCTTGCGACTGAGGATTGTCGATGTTCTACGTTAAGTCTCTTGCATTCCGCCGTAAACTTGCTTTAAAATTGGGGTCCGTGATCTGAGACAATAGCCCGCGGTAGACCAAACCGACAGAATGTGTGATCGTGGACGAACTTGATAATACTTGCTTCCGTAGTACTAGTCAGTGCTTTTGCCTCAACCCATTTTGTGAAATAATCCACTGCAACCACTACCATTTGCGCTCCCCCGGGCGCTTTGGGATAAGGCTCAATCAAATCAACCCCCCACTTATCAAATGGCCAAGTTGGGACTACCAAACTCTGCTCCGTAGACGGCTGCCTTGGTATGTTGGCGAACCTCTGGCACTGATCACATTTGCGGACGTAGTCTTCTGCATCTCTTTTCATTGTTGGCCAATAATACCCGAGGAATCTGATTTTATCGGATAGTGTCCGGGCTCCGGGATGCCCTCCACACACGCCTTCGTGAATTTCGTATAACAAGTTGGTGACTGTTTCGGACTTGACACACCTCAGCAACGGTTTGGTGAAGGATCTCCGATAAAGCACGCCATCAATGATCGTGTATCTAGCGGCCTGTTTCATCAAGACTCTTGCCCGGTCAGGGTCGTTGGGGAGGGTTTGCTGCTCGATATACTCCCTGATCTCGTCAACCCAATCTTTTTCTGACTCTCCAATTTGGTGGATCTCTATCCTGTCAATGGCTGGGCGCTCCGTGAACTCTATCCAGCAGTCCACACTAAGCTTGGCAATGTCTTCGTTTGTGATCCTGGAAAGCAAGTCCGCCTCGGAATTCTCAGCCCGGTTAACTTGGTTCAGCTCATGGTACACGAATTCCTTTAACAAGTTTGTCGCGAGCTCCTTGTATTTGACCAACACCGGGTGATTTGTTTCGTATTCCCCTTTCACCTGGTTTATCACTAGTTGTGAGTCGCTTTTCACGACCAGCTTCGATACTTTCATGTCCCGGGCTAATTCCAAGCCCGCTATCAATGCCTCGTACTCGGCCTGATTGTTTGAGACCGCGAACTTAAATCTCAAGGCTTGCTTGAATCTTTGACCCTCCGGGGCGGTCAAGAGTATTCCGGCGCCGCTGACAGTCTTTCCCGCGGATCCATCCACACTTAACGACCAGTAATTTTCCGGTCTCTCCCCAGTAACTATTGCCTTCTTGCCTCTCTTTTTCTTTGTCTTTGCGGGTTGGGTTTTGTCCGGTTCACTCTCCTTTGTTTCAAATGTGGTTTCTGCCACAAAGTCCGCCAGTGCCTGTGCCTTGATGGTCTTCCGCGGGGAGTAGGTAATCTGGAATTTAGTCAGCTCTATAGACCACGATAGCATTCTCCCCGAGGATTCGGGCTTTTGGAGTATCTTCTTCAGCGGGGTGTCTGAATAAACCGTGATTGGGTGGGCGATGAAGTATGCCCGCAGCTTCCGAGCGGCCACGAGCAAGGCGAAGGCTAGCTTTTCAATGTTTAGATAGCGGCCTTCCACAGCAGATAGTGCCTTGGAGACATAATACACGGGTTTCTGAAGGTTGCCCTCTTCCCTTACCAAAACTGCGGCCACTGCATGATCTGTTGCGGCCAAGAAAACATAGAGTTCATCCCCAAACACTGGGCTGCTCAACAGCGGCGGCTTTCCCAGGTAAGCTTTTATTTGCTCAAAAGCATTCTGACAGTCCTCGTTCCACTCAAAACCCTTCTCTCCTCCTCCTTTCAAAGTTTTGAAGAAGGGCAGGCACTTTTCGGCTGACTTGGCAGTGAATCTCCCCAAAGCCGTAATGCGGCCATTAAGCTTCTGCACCTCCTTAACGCATCTGGGAGGCTGCATGTTTATCAATGCCATGATTTTCTCGGGGTTTGCTTTGATCCCTCTTTGGTTCACCATGAAACCCAAGAATTTTCCTGCCTTTACTCCGAAAGCGCACTTGGAGGGATTAAGCTTCATGTTATTTTCCCGGAGGTTGGTGAAGGTTTCTGCCACATCAATGTCGTGAGAGGTCTCCTTGGTCTTGATAACCATATCGTCGATGTAAGCCTCCAGGTTCCGGCCTAATTGATCATCAAAGACGATTCCTACCATTCTTTGATACGTACCGCCCGCATTCTTGAGGCCAAACGGCATGTTGTTAAACGTGTAGGTTTTGCCCGCGGCATAGAAAGCGCATGACGGGACGTCATCCTCCTTCATTTTGATTTGATGGTAGCCCGAGTACGCATCTATAAAGCTCAACACCCTATGCCCGGCAATAGAGTCTACTAATTGATCGATCCGGGGAAGAGGGTAACAATCCTTAGGGCAGGCCTTGTTCAAATAGGTGAAATCCACGCACATCCTCCACTTTCCATTTGCTTTGGTTACCATGACGACGTTGGCTAACCACCTCGGATATTTGATCGGGCTTATGATTCCTGCTTTCAGCAGCTTATCTACCTCGATTTTGATCGCCGCTTTCTTCTCCGGTGAAAAGTATCTTTCTTTCTGGAGGACCCGGGTAAATGTGGGATCGACATTCAGTTCATGCTCGATGACCTCTCTACTTATCCCCTTCATATCTTCGACGGTCCAGGCAAATACATCCGAGCTTTTTCGCAGCAGTTCTATCAGAATCTTCCTTTCTTCTGCGGGGATTTCCAACCCGACCTTGACCGTTTGTTCGGGGTAAGCGGGATTTATGACTACATCCTCCAGAGCATCGTTGGGGCGGATGTCCCTTATTTCTCTGTCGTGAAGCGAATCAATCACGATGTCTATGTGCTATGTCTCTGCGGCAATTCGACGGGCTCTCCTACTCCGCTTAAATTCTGCCCGTGTTGAGTGGAATGACAAAGTTCAAATCATGGCCGCTTCCTCGGTCCCGTTGCTGTTGGTTCTGACCTTTTTTGCCTGTCTCGGGATCACCAATCTTGGCCCCATCGCGCTCTCCCTTCTTTTCTTCTCTATTATTTTGAGGAAAAGCTCGGGCTTGTTTTCGATGCATGCTATCCCTGCGGGGGTGCTGAACTTGATTTTCTGGTGAGGGATTCATGCAACGATTCCAAGGGCATCCTGAGCGGTCACTCCCAAGATTGCGTTGTATTGGGATTTCAGATCGATCACCATGAACGTGACACGGGCTGTTTTCTCGAACGGCCTCTCTCCAATGGTCACTTCGAAGTCAATGGTCCCTTTTGCGTAGACCGTATGATTCGTGAACCCTTCCAACAAGCCCTCATATGGGGTTAAGTGCGCCTCGGACATCCCCATTTCTTCTAAACAATGGAAGTAAAGTATGTCCCGTGAAGCCCCGGTATCAATGAGGACCCTCCCAATATCCGCTCTACCAATAGCCATCTTGATTGTCAATGGCTGTGTTGAATGGAAGAGGGTGGAGGCCAGCTCGCTCCTCTTGAACCCGATCATTTCCTCTTGCTCGGGTGGGTATGCAGGTATCAGGAACACCTTTTCCAATTTCTTGATCTGAATAGAGAGCTGGGTGTTGCTCGGGGCTTCTTCACCGATATACTGGATGTCATAGCGTTTTTCCCCATCGCCATCGTTATCCCTAACATATTGGACATGTCCCCGTGGGGCTTCTCCTTTGCTGCTGGGTCCCTCGATCTATTTTTTCAATTCTCCGGCCTCGACTTTCTGTTGTATTATCTTTTTCATCTGAAAACACTCATCCGTGTTATGCCCGTGGCTTTCATGGTAGCCGCACCACTTCTTTTTGTTCGCCTCATAAGGCTTTCTTTCTAAGGGAGGGGGAGGAGGCAGGGCTTCTGCCCGCAGAATCTCAGTCCTTAGGGCTATCAAAGGAGTGAAGGTGTTGTCAGTTCTTTTGAAATTAGTCATGCCCCTCGGTCTGCCTCTATTTCGGCCACCACTACCCCCCGAATAGCCTGCGTGGTACCTTGAGTCATGAGCGGGCTCGAGCCTATCCCTTATGCTCCTGCGGGCATCATCCAAGAATGAGGGCTCTACCCCGGCCATGGCAATGGCTCGATTGTACATTTCCTCTGTTCCCTCGGGCTTTCGATAAGCGAACTCTTGCCTCAAGGTATAGGATGTTAATCCTCCCAAGAAGCACAGCTCGATGTCATTCCTTGTTAGGTCCACGATTTGTTCGGTCATTTTTCGAAACCGAGTAATGTACGCTTTCGTACTTTCCCCGGGATATTGCTTCACACCGCATAGGTCCGATTTCGGTCTTGCGACCTCCCCAGCGCCCGCGAACGAATTCAGGAACGACGTCCGCAGTTGCTCGTAGCTGCAAATGGAGCGGGGTTTATGGGCCAACAACCATCCCAGCGCCTTCCCTTTGAAGGTGGATGCTAGAGCTTTGCATTTTACAGCCTCATCTGTTGAGAATAGAGCCATCTGCCCTTCAAACCGCCCAACATGGATTTTTGAGTTAGACGAGCCGTCATAAGCGTCTAGCGTGGGGACTTTTCCCCGCTGGATTGGTGAATCAGCTATCCAGGAGGCAAAAGCATCTATGGGTCCGATGCACTTTGCCACACTTTGCTTAGACTCCCATAGGTCCCTGATCATTCCCTGGACCTTGTAGTCAGTCTCTCCCCCGGTTTTCACCTTTTTCGCCGTCCCCGCAAATTGCTCTCCGGTTCTAACAGTTGCTTTTCCCTTGTAGTGGCCTTTGGACTTTCTAGGTTGTGACTCTCCTTCTTCACTCTTTCTCCCTTCCTCTCCTTCTTCATCGTCGTCCTCCACAACGATCGTTCTCTTCTTCTTTCCCTCCACCCTGCTGGCTCCGCTTTTAGAACCATGAGTTTTCGATCTTTCCAGAGGGACTCCCGTGTCAGCCTCGGCATTGAATAGCTCTTCTAGGGCCAGGTTTAACTGAAGCCCTTCCACTACTAGATTCTGCCTGTCTTTCAGGAGCTGGATTTTCTTTTGAATCTACTCAGGGGTGAAGGAGGTGACGGGGATTTTCTGTGCCTTGCGTGCTTTTGAAGTTTCGATATGATCTCTCAGATCCGCCTCTCTTCTTGCTTTCTGAGAGGGAGTGCCCGAGCTGCCACTAGGAGCCTTATCTCCCAATCTGGCAAAGATGGATCCTTGAGGCGCTTGTTTCGAAGGGCTAGCATTTGGGTTCAAGATTTCTTTCCCAGTCATTGCAAATATTTGGAATGTCGAGGGTCAGCAGGACGGTCGAATGTATTTTTAGAACCGTAAAAACAAAAGAATGGCTTTGAATCAGACTGAAACTTGAACTGACGACTTGCAATAAAGGGTATTGAATCAGACTAGACTGGGAATTCGAAAGAACTCAGAAGATTGCGCTAGGAAGATTATCGTTTCCCGGCAATGGAACCACTGATGACGCCCTAGATTTCTGGGGTCATGGAGACTAGACCTCCGGTTTGCTGTCTCTTGATCCTGATCACAACACATACAAGAACACCGTTAAGACCAGAGCCGGGGTTTGAATCCGGCTTAGGCCCTCGGGTGTGAGAGTAAGATCTCTGAGGAAAACCTAAGAAGAAGATCAATGAGGATCTTGTGTGTGTGAGTTGGATAGAGCACGTACCTTGCTCATGGGAGCGAAAAGAAGTATATATATGACCAAGGGAAAGAAACCTGCACAAGATACTAACTACTCTGGTACTGGGGGGACACGTGGCGAGTCCCCAGTGAATCGGTCAGGAGAGTGGCTGGGAAGGTGGCGTGTTTGTCAGGGAAGCATGGTTCCATCACCAACCGTTATGGTGTGTCAGGTACGGATATGTGACATCTCGTGTACGTTTGTGCCAGCTGGGCATTACGGGCTCCTCAGGATAGCGGGAGGCAGAGTCATCTCGGGCATATATATCAGGGAAATCGGTCCCCTCGGGCTTACTTGCCCGCGTTCCTTGGCGGTTCGGCCCCAAGAGTTTAGGTCCGGTTCGGGCGTGTTAGGTCGCATCGATTTGGATCGCAGGACATCCGGCCTAGAAGGCTCGGTCTCATCAATAGCCTTTTACTGATTTGTCATGAGTTTCATAGATATAGTTAATTTCTGCTTTCATTTTCCTGATCAATTCTGTCAAGTTATCCTCTACTAAAATTTAAATCAAAAGGGAGTATGGAGAGTATATTTATACAGTATGTCTTACATCTAACACATATCACAAACAGCTAAATTATACTCTTTGTCCCGCTTTAAGGTTCTTACTTTCTTTTTTAGTCTGTCTTAATTTAAGGTTCTTACTTTACTTATTGCCTAAAATGGGACCCACTTATCATTCTCACAACAAAAACTCTCTACACACTTTCGCTTCCCTACTTTACTTTTTATACTCACAACATTTACTTTTTTTAATCTCCGTCTAAAGTCAAACTAAGAACATTAATTTGGGAAGAGTATAATAGAAGGAAATATAATTCTGAAACGAAAGAAGTAAAAAAATTGACAGAAGAATCAAATCTTTAGATGAAAACAATATAGATATGGTTCACATTTCACGGAATGGTAGCTTCAAGACACCCATGTGAGCCATAAATATTTCCCATACTCGACTACCTATACTTTAACATGTGCAAATACATAAAAATTAATTGTAGAAAAAATAATTAAGTACATGAAACTAGCTGCAAATTTTGAATAATAGTAAGGGTACTTGATTTAAAATAAAATGTACACATTTCTTCGCTCGTAAATTCACGAGCTCTCCATTCTTTACTTGACAAGTGTACAACGAAACGGACGGGTTATGAAACAACTACTCATTTTTGAGCTCTATATAATGGCCTTAGTGAATGAAGTAAAATGCACACCATTTTGTTTGAAGTAGAATCAATTGCAAATACTTAATAGAATGGTATTATTCTTCTCTGCCTTTTCCTAAAGGCTTTTACTAAGGCTTGCCATATTTATTTTGTTGTGACTAATGTTGTTTCTACAATTTGCAAGCACAAACAATTTTTACTAGACATAAGACTTGTCATATTTATTTTGTTGTGATTAATATAGTTCTGTTTTGTGTACTAATTTTAGGCAACGGCAAAGAAAGTGAATATTGGGACATGGGGTGCTCATAGCGGAGTTTTCTGGAGCTACGAACCCAAAGGAACAATATCTCGTATTTCTGTCACCCACAACGAGTATATTCAAACCATCACCTTCACTAGCGTAGACGCGACTGGTAACTCTACCTCTTCCAAGTTTGGTAGAGACGACGGGGCTACAAAAGTTGAGGTTAGCGCCAACATTTATCAGTAAATCTAACTTAGTCTATTTTATTTCTTAACTCAAGTATTCAAGCACTAATTAATCTATCTTCCTTTGACATGCGACATTCACTTATATTAGTAATAAGATCATGCTGACGTGTCCCTTTTCATCATGTCATCGTATATCAATTTTGTAAAAGTAGGGTTGACTATCTGATACTCCCTCTTTTTCGGAAAATTTGTTATATTTTTACTTTTTATTTTTATGGTCAAAGTACGTTTGTGTTGACCATAAAAAGGCAAAATGAGACAAACTGTTCGGAGCAGATGAATATTAGTACTCACTATTTATTTTTTCCATATGCTTGTACACAGATTGATATCCCAAATGATGAGAAGCTAACCGGTCTAGCCGGAACATTTGGACCAAGAGCTGAGGCAGCTTTCCTCAGGTCATTGACATTTTACACTGACAAGAACAAGCCTCTTAAAACTGTTGGTGATCCTTTGAAAGGCAAAGCTTTCTCCTATCTGGCAAAGGGTAATGACTCAATCGTCGGGTTCTTTGGCAAGTCCGGCTCCTTGGTTGATTGTATCGGAATTTATGTGCAACCTAACCCTAGTATACTTGTTACCCCGTGGGGTGGCGATGGCGGACGGGCATGGAATTACGAGCCCAAAGGGCCCATATCTGGTATTACCATCACTTACAGTGATGAAGTTATTTACTCTATTAGCTTCAAGAGCAAAGACGCCAACAATAATGAGGAAGTGTCAGAGACTTTTGGGACTCAAGGCCCTAAAAAAATTGATGTAAGCTTTCATCCTCAAAGTACATTTAGAGACATGCATTGGCATTTCTGTACATAACTGAATCGAATGCGCCGTGACATTTTTTTAAACAACCAGAACCTATAATTAACACAACCACTTACACTTTTCAAACACACTATCATTAGCACAAATTTAACTAGGTGTTAATGTTCATAGTGGCCGTGTATTTCAGTGGCGGAGCCAGGATTATTTTTTCAATGGGGCAAAGTTACACTACAATAAAATTTCAACTGTATTTTTGTCAATGGGAGAAAAAAAAAATCTAGTGTATTAGGGCATCTCCAATGGACACCATTTCTCACACTATAACACTAAATTGGCCACTATTCATCCCTCCAATGGACACTAAATTTTACACCAAATTTGGTGTAAATGAATAGTGTTGCACCAAATTTGGTGTAACACTATTCATTTACACCAAATTTGGTGTAATAGTTTCACTTGTCACATTTAGTCCCTCTAAATTGTAAAAACTCACACATTGTAAATTATGTTAATTAACTTATATGTTAATAAATTATATAATATATTTTACTTAATTATAAAAGTACAATGCATAAAAATAATTATAAAACATAATATTATATCATCTCAATTAAAAGAGAGGGGTTTATATGTAAAATCATAGACTTCAAGTATTGTTTGTGTAACAATGAGTGTTAGTGGAAAAATGAGGTGGATAGAGAATATTCCTTTTTAGTGTGAAAAAATAGTGTGATACATTGGATGGAGAAGATTTTTATTTAGTGTAACATTTGGTGTAAAACTTACACCAAATTTGGTGTTCTCCATTGGAGATGATACTTTCATCTCAAAGGGAGCAAATTTCAAAAAATTGTACTAAACTTCAATTTTTTTTGTAAATTTTGCACTAGTAAATTTTTGTTTTTTAAAAATCAATGGGGGCAATTACCCCCTCTCCCTTAAGGGTAGCTCCGCCTCTGGTGTATTTATAAGTTCTGGTTATTCATGATACTGCCCCCCATGTTTTCAAACTAAGGTTCAGTTAGTTATTTATGATAGTATTACCGTGCATTTTACTAAAAGCAACTTGGGTTATTTACGATAATGCAACTGCGTGTTTTTAAAAACTTGTTTTTCCATAACATTTTATAGCCCGTTAAAGAGATGACACTTTTTTTTTAATGATATTTATTTTGGCTGTACTCTTACAGATTGTGCTTGATACTGCGGTTGAGAAGCTGAATTACATATCGGGGACTTATGGTGACAAAGTTGGTGAATTCCAGTTAGTAAACTCGTTGACATTAATCACAGACAAACAGAACGCAACGATATATGGACCTTATGGGAATGACCTGAAAGGAACAGCTTTCTCATTGCCGGTGCAACTAGGTTACTTCCGCGGATTTAGTGGTCGTTGTGGCCACCGTCTTGATTCCATCGGTGTCTATCTCAACTCAAAATAAATTGGCACCTAATTTGTTAGATTATCTACTTCACTTAGATGATGATCGAGTATTTCAGAAATTATGTTCTAGTTTTCTGTCTTTAAATTGTTGTGTTATGTATGAGATCAAGTTCTGTTTGGTTCAATTTCCTATTAGTCTGCACGTATTTCGTCTTGTAAGTGCAGTACTGTTTAGGGTCTGTTTACTTTAATTTGTTTTCTAATAGTAATAGACTTTTATGTCATTTCCAAGTTTAAATGTAGTATATGCATTTCAATTCATGCCATTGTTTCAGAAATCTCATTGTGATTGTATCATTATCATTATTTTGAGTTTACACGAAATATTAAAAAGGGAATTGTAGTGTTGTCAGTACGAAAAGTGAGGTAGAGAATACTGTAGTAGTACTCTTATAAAATTTCCCCAAGAAAGTATAACTTAACAATGAAATACCCAAAAAGAAAATTTGTTACACATTACTCCCTCCGCCCCAAAATGATCTTCGCGTTTGACTATTCAAACTTTTTAAGGAAATAAACACTTGCTTCACTAGTCATGTTTTGTTTAAGCCTAAAATGTACAAGTGTGAAGAACATTTTGGGATAATGAGAAATGGAAAATGAGAATGATCATTTTGGGACGGAGAGAGTATTATATAGGACTGGGGAGTATAAACAATTATAGCCAGCAAAAGTTGTCTTGTGATCTAGTTTCATTACACATTTTACTTTTTTTCTTTCAATGTGCTGTCATCTTTACAGGGTGAGTTAAGATTTTGTGAGGAAGGTTTTGTGAGTTTTTTGTGCCCTAACAAAATTCTACTCACAAAATTTTAGGTGTAGTAATTTTATTGGTGTTTTTAATTAGAGTATGATGGATCCATTATCGATGCAATTAATAAAATATCTTCACCTCATTTTTTAAGCAAAATTTTGTGGAGTGTGTTTTGGGAGAAACTAGTTCCTCCATAAGTTATAAAAAATCATGTTTTTTACCCCTTAAACCCTAAACCTGAAACCCTAAAATCTAAATTTAAAACCCCAAACCCTAAACCTTAAACCCTATAAAAACAAGACTTTTTATAACTTATGGAGGAACTAGTTTCCCCCAAAATTTTCTCAATTTTGTGATATTATTTTATACTATTACTCTCACCCAAAATAAACGTGGATATGAATTGTGTAATTAGTGAATAGTAAAGTGACAGCAACGTAGTTAGTTAGCCAAAACTTTACACCCACGTGAGTGACCACGTCTAACCGCCTGTAAAAACTTCCAAAAGAACCCAAAAAGACTAAATTACCCTTCCGTACCCTACCATCTCAACGGCCCAGATCCATCCAACGAATTTCCTAGCTGTCTTTAACAAGTGACGCCCAACAATACTCACCGGAAAATCTCCTAAACCCCACCACCGTCTTCCTCCTCACTTTTCCTCAATGCCGCCGGAAGCCTGTAAACCAGGTACGATGCGCGACCCGGAATCCGCCCTCCGGGTGTCGGAATACTTCCTCCGCGACCGTGATTTTGAAACCTGCAAGAAATACGCCCTCCAAGTTCAACAATCGCACCCTAAACTACCCGGAATCCCCAAAATCCTCGCCGTCGCCGACGTCCTTCTGGCCTCCCAATCTCGGATTAATGAAACCCATATCAACCACTACTCTATCTTAAACCTAAGCCCTTTCTCCAATGACAAAAAACTACTCAATCATAATTTCGTAAACCTACTCTCTGTCCTTAACACTAACAGAAATTCCTACCCTTTTGCCGATGAAGCTCTTCAGCTGGTTCGGAATGCATGGAGCGTCTTGTCCGACCCTTTGAGGAAGACCCAGTTTGATGATTTGCTTAAAAACAATGGATATGCGAATGGGGATTCCGGGAAGGCCGGTGGCAATTCTGTAGAGTTGGATACATTCTGGACTGTGTGTCCGTACTGTTGCTATGTCTATGAATTTGAAAAGGTCTATGAGGATTGTTGTTTGAGGTGTTCGAATGAGAATTGTGGCAAAGGGTTTCATGGGTTAGCCATAAATTCACCTCCCGATGATGTTTTGATGGCTGGAAACTATTTGTGTTCTGCAGGTTTTCGGGTTGGGGATAATGCAGGGGGTTCATCTTGGACTCCGTTTGCGGCGAAGAAGCAGAATCATGAGGGTGGTAGTACTGTTGATAATGGTGGTAATGTGTTTGGTGGGGATAATTTTGTTGAGATTTCTGATGATAGTGATGATACTTTATGTGATGGTGATAAGTCTGAGGTGAGTTCTAAGTCAATTGAAACAGGGGAAAGAGATGCGGGGCCCACTGTTTCGAAGCCGGTGATGAGGAGGAAGAAGAAATCAGTAGGGAAGAATACCAAGAAAATGACAGGGACAGGGTTTAGAGTTAGGAAACAGAAGCTTGTTGGTCAGACTGGTGAAGAATTGGGCTCAAGTAAAGAAGGGAGCAATGGTGAGGAGGACATGGGGTTAGAGTTTATGGAAGGAATGGAGATGGCTAGTAGGGGTGAATTTGACATGTCTAATATGGAGTTCTTCGATGGGGACGATGATATCTTTGTCGGTCTTGATGGTATTTGACGTGGCTGGTGATTGCTGAAGGATGGAGATTGTTAGAGGTATAGAACAGGTTTCTCCATCTTTTGTTCATATAGTCTAAGATTGAATCCCAAACCGAAATTGGCAACTGAACTTATTGCTGCAGTGGTTGCCTTATCTTGAATCTCAATGCAAATAGTATTACAGTATTATAATAATAATAATAATAATAATAATCTTTAGACTGGCTTCTTTTGACTAACCATTTGTTAATGTTTCTGCATTCTATCTTTGTGAAAATAGCAATTTCTCACTTTAGAGTTTGAATGGCTATGATGGTTTGTCACTTGTTTGCCATGTTACTTTAGTGGTCCTACTCCTTCCGCTACATTGCCCATTCATGCTATATTCACAGTAGATAAATGTCTTTAAAGATTGTTCATGTCGAAAAGGCGTAAAGGGAAAAGTGATAGTGATAATGAACTATAGATGATTTTATAGTATCCCTATTCCGTATTCCCTAAGAGAAAGAAATGTTGTTGATATGGTTCTGTACTGCTCCTTAATTAATAAGCTTTCTTGACAAAGGGAATCTTAAGATACTACGGTGTCATTCTGCATACACTCGAAAGAGTCTACCTTCATTGGCTTTTCACATTGTCTAGGTCCTTCCTATTAAAAAAAATAAAACATTGTCTAGGTCCTAGTTAGAAAGGAAGACTCCCTTCGTCCTTGAATGATGTTCCTACTTTTTTTGTTTTTATTTTCATTGAACTTTGAGCAATAATTTTTGGTTAATTTAATTAAAATAATGAAATATTTGAAATTGTTATTGATAGTATATATAATGGTGTATCTAAATTTTTGTATTTCATGAGGGAAATTAAATTAACCTAAAACTATTACATAGTTCATTAGAAGTGACAACATACAAAAGTGGGACATCATTGCGGGATAGGGACGGGGGAGTGTAAGTTATTCTACAACTCTCTTAGGATTCTTAGCTTTATCAGTTATGGAATGGGAATTTTCTTGCAAGAAAGCCTAGCAATATTTGTCACTGGATTCCTAATTTCCAGCTCTCCCTTTGCTACTTTGACCATCCTTAAATTAATTCTCATTTCGGATTATCTTTGTTCCAAGTAACTTCTTGACTTGATTGCATATCAGGATTCAAATTACTAGGATGCAAAGAGCCTGTTTAGGATAAGCATTTTTTTTCAAAGCAACATGCTCATGGCTTCCAACCTGGAGGTCATGGGTTCAAATTACTAGGATGCAAAGAGCCTGTTTCGGATTATCTTTTTCTGCTAACTTGACCTTTAATTTTCTTTTCCTTTTTGCCAAAATTTTACTCACTAGTTCTTGCAGAGATCTTCTTTTCGACCTGCCCAATGAAACGCGTAGAAGTTCTGTTTAGAACTTAAACGTAAGTTCAGTCTCTATTCCACAGGGCTTGGTCTCTTCAAGGGATTTTAATGATCTTTTGGTGGGCTTAGCTACTACCGTCTATAATTTAATAGTTTACTGCAAAAATCGCTGTTGAATTATTGCGAATTTTATAGTTTACAGCAAAAATCGCTGTTGAATTATTGCTGTTTTTCCTTGTTTCACTGAAGTTTTTGAGAACCCTGTGATTAGTATCTCTCATTCTTGTCTGTTGAGATTGCTATGCCATTCTGTTATGTTAACCCTGGGATTGCTATGTCATTCTGTTCTGTGATCTTCATTATGGAAATCAAGAAAGAAGATTGATTATAAGGAACAGTGGCGGAGCCAGAAAAATTTGTCAATGGAGGCAAAGTTACACAACAAAAAAATAATTCAATTGTATTTTTGTCAATGGGGCAAAAAAAAAAAAAAAAAAAAAAAAAATCTAGTGTGTTAATACTTCCATCTCAAAGGGGGCAAATTTCAAAAAATTGCACTAAACCCCAATTTTTTTTGTAGATTTTGCCCTAATAAATATTTATTTTTTAAAAACCAATGGGGGCTATGTGGGTAGCTCCGCCTCTAATAAGGAGGTTCATTATAAGCATTTGGCCATTGGCCCTCCATAATGGCTCAGGTATGTTGCAACATACAGTATGGGTTGGTATAAGTGTCGTATGGGTTGGTATAAGTGTCGCAGTTGACTTGTTAATCTTTTTAAAAATTGTATTCTACTTGTTTGTAGTTTATTTTTACCAAGGTAAAATTACATTAAGATTACTTTTTCATTTAGATAGAAACGCATCACTCATTTTGGAATGAAAAGGAAAAAACAAGTTTGACACTTTTTATTATTATTATTATGAGATGAGATGAGATGGAGAGAATTGTTTGACCATATTCATCCTTTTTTATCAAGTGATCTACTCCTTCCGGCCATTCGAATTAGGATTTTAGATCAATTTAATTATACTTTGACTAATAATTTTAAGAATAAAAATTTAAAAATTGTTATTGTATCATTGTTACTAATAAATTCAATAACTAATTTTTGACTTTCATTAAGATAATTATTTTTCTTCAAATTATTGGTTAAAGTATAATTTTATTGACCAAGAATCTTAATTCAAATGGCTCGGAGCAGTGTTCTAAAAGACGTCCGCCTAGGCGCTAGGCGTTCATATGAAGCGCCTAAGTCCCGCATAAGATATTATAACTATCTGAATTCTCGGCCCCGCCTAAATCCGTTTAGACCCCGCCTAAGCGCTCGGCCCTGGCTCGGAGGGAGTATACTATTGGCATCTTCTTGATGTTTCTTGTGATGGGCAGTGGGGGCGAAGCCACATCAAGCTCATGAGGTCACATGACCTTTTTTGATTTTGAAATATGGCACTACCCAGTGATTATACTTTCCTTTTTAATATGTTCAATATTAATATGTTCATTATTTTAAAAAAAAAAAACAATAATATATTAATATGTTCAATATGACTATATCTCTAAAAGTGATTTAGGGTTTATAGATTTCAAACGATTTTCCAAAATCTTTGAGCATATTGTAACTGATGTAAAAAGAATAGAACAATGTTAGTTACATAGCTAACCGCATATCACACTCACTACACCACATTTGGTCGCTGACTGAACTATGTCCCATATGTAGAAAAAATTACAGATGTATTGTCGAACACATGAGTCACATAATATATAAAGGAAAAACTGCAAATATAGTACTTGAACTATTGGGGTTATTTTGGATTTGGTACCTGGACTCTCATTTTTTGCACCTGTCATACCCAAACTCTAATTTTTACTGTATCCATCATACCTACCACTAATGACATCCATTTTTCTCAGTTAAGTCATCATGTGACCATAAACGTGGTCAATTTTGCATGGGTAAATAGGAAGACAAAACAAGATAGTCGCATAATCAAAGAAATACACAAGAAAACCCCCCAATTTCATCACAAAAAATGGTTGTGAATTACACGAATTGAGATGAAAACGAGAGTTGATCGGAGCATTAGATGATGAAGTATATGAAGAATTCAGATTCAAGTTAGGTCTGATTGATCGAAGCTTGTCAGATCTAGATGGAGACCAAATTTCTGGATGAATAGGAGAGACGATTTGATTTACAGTTTTCAGAATTTTGTTTTCTTTATAATTCTTTCATAGTAAGAACAGACGCGTAGGGGGAAAAAAAATAGGATGGAATACCGAATACGGAGCTCAGAAGCAGATGCCCAAAATGGTTCCGGGTATGGTCCGGGTACTGGAAGACAACTATTAATAAGGGAAGACAGCTATTAAGAAGACAGCGATCGCCGGGGTTGAGGGAAAGGGAGAAATCTTGAATGAGAGGGGTGGAACCGGGAGGTGGGTGGCCGTCGATTCCTGGGTAAGTGAAACGGAGGTTGTTGATGACAGTGGTTGGTGGCGGCTTGGAGTTGAGGTGTCGGCGCGATCTGCCATTAGAGGAGAGAAAAAGGTTCAATTCTTGTTTTGTCTTCCTGTTTTACCCCTGCAAAATTGATCACGTGTATGGTCACATGATGACTTAACTGAGAAAAATGGATGTCGTTAGTGGTAGGTATGACGGATACAGTAAAAATTAGAGTTTGGGTATGACGAGTGCAAAAAATGAGAGTTCAGGTACCAAATCCAAAATAACCCCAATAGTTACAATGGGTTTTGAAACAACATCGGATGGTTCAAATAGGGTCACACTTCCCCTCTTGATTTAATCAATGGCTGCAGTTCCACCTAGAGAGGATATAATCAAATTTGAGAAGGGGCTAACTCTGTACACAATAATTCCAATCTAGTTACAATCGTTAATTGGACATTCCCTCACCCCCCACACCCCTCTTTTTTGTTTCTTGAATATCTATATTATAAAACACATACAAAACAACAAAGAGTGGTAAGCCACGATTCTTTTAAAAGTTACACTTTGCCCCCTTCGATTTTTTAAATTTCAAATGAGTCCTTGAAAATTTAGGTGTAGCACTTTAGCGCCTGATTTTTTCTCTTTCTCAAATTGGTCCTCTAACTTTCATATGTTTCACATCACCCCCTAACCTTTTCTTTTTTTTAAATAAGTCTCAAAACTTTAAGAAACGAACCGAACGCGCATCAGTTGGGAAGTAACAATGACACATCACACATGCATTGGCACGGGGTAGGTACTCGTATCAAATACAATGTAATGGAAGAAGATTGAATTCTTAACCTTCAAAAGAAAGATAAGCACATATACCATCTACATATTTGCCAAAAATTACTTCTAAATCAATAAGCATATTGAATTAAATTTTTTATTAATTTTTTTTGCGGGACTCACAATTCACATTAAACTTCTTTACAACTTCCACTATTGTTAAATAAAAATACTTTCTCAAAAAATAAAAAAGGATTAAAGACTTACCATAACATGGCTGATGAATATAGCAAAAATATCTTTTAAGTGAAAAATAACTTTTACAAGCATTTTTTTTTATCAAAATAAACAAATACTAAAAGAAAAGTGAAAGCATTTTAAATTTCATTTGGGTGTTGTTATACACACCCGTAAAATTAATAAATATATCTATAACTGTACATTATAGTAGTACTATTTAATACTCCTATTTCAAACTATTTACGGGTGCATTAATTAATTTTACGGGTGTGTCTAACTAACACCCTCTCAATTTGAGTAAACTACAAAATGGACCCGCGTACTATTGCCGCAACATCACTTTGACATGCGTACTATCAACTCAGTAAATGTAGGAGTAAACTGCTTTTCTGCCCCTCGTACTATTGCCTCAACATCAATTTGACATTCGTACTGCTGAAACACTAAATGTATGATGCGTACTATTGATTTGGTAACAAAATCAACCAATATTCCTAACGCCAGTTAAATATTTAACGGACAAGTCCTTGTAGGAAATTGTTGACCGACAACCATGGTTATCTTCTTCCACCAACAATTCAGATTCTCCGACGACCCCACTCGTCGGATATTCTATCTTCTCCGGCTACCCTGATTTCACGGCGGACCCCACCACACCTCTGCACCTCCGCACCTCCTTCTTCTCCCCACCACGCCTCTACTTCCTTGTTCATTGGCCACGAAGAATCGAACAATCAAACTCAGATCTTCCCATCTAATTCTGGAAATCGAAAATATCAAAAACCCATATCTACATAAATTTATAATCAAACCGTATTTGAAATCAAAACCGAGATTTGATGGGATTCATTTAGAGGTAATAATGGTTGAGATTCTGTCATGTTCCTCATCTTTCCCTTCCAGTCACGACCTAAATTTTGAGATCCTATCTTTACTCCCCAAGCTCTGTTGTACGGCAACGTCGGTTTGGCTTTAAATCCAATAGTAAATCCAGATCTACATAAATTTATGCCAGAATTTTCGCTGCGACCTGTATCTAATGGCGAATTGAACTGGGAATTCTGCCATGGTATTGTTCGCTGGAATCAATGGGAGTATGGAGAAAAGGCTTCGGATGTACATGTGGATAGGGTGGGGTAAGAGTGAGATGGAGGATGAGTGGCGTTAATGGATGAGATGGTGGGAATGGGCGGCGCTCTTGAAGTTACGATCTGGGAAGAAGGGCAACCGATTTAGGAAGGAGGGTGGGGAATTTGGCCGGCGCTAAGATACGATCTTGGAATATTTTTTCTCATTTGTATCCTTGTAGTTTATTTTTATTAATAAATAACCCTTAAACTGATGTTGAGGCGGTCAACAATTTCCTACAAGGACTTATCCGTTAAATATTTAACTGGCGTTAGGAATATTGGTTGATTTTGTTACCAAATCAATAGTACGCATCATACATTTAGTGTTTCAGCAGTATGAATGTCAAATTGATGTTGAGGCAATAGTACGAGGGGCAGAAAAGCAGTTTACTCGTAAATGTAGCTTGTGTACTATAGTTTTATTACCTATTTCCCTAAGATTTGTAACGGTAGTTAAAAAATTAATGAGACTGTTAATAACTTAACTAAAAGTTAAATTCAAAATTTTAAAATTGACTCTGAAGTTTAAAATAACCCCCCCCCCCTTCTCATCATCTTCTTCCTCATATGATTTTGTGGGTGTATAAGGGTTAAAAATGCTAAAACTCAAAATAGAGACCTATTAAATACCATTCATAATATGAAAGGGCTAAAATCAACCTACTTTAAATGCCCCATTTAGTTTACCCTAAAACCAATCCAACTCATTCATTTCATTCAAACTTTCTCTCCCATTTTCAGAAAACTGAGCCGCCGCCGCCGCCACCACCACCACCACCACCAGCCCTTACTCTTCCCTCCGCCGCCGTCCTACTCCCTCTTCTCCGGCGCCGTGCAACCCTCTCCCTTGCGACGTGTCTAACCACGACCCCTACTCTCTCATCTCCCTTCTCACCCCCACCTCTATTACCTCCCTTCTTACCCCCACCCCACCTCCGTCACCTCCCTCTATCCCATCATTCTCAGATTCAAATTAGTCCTCCCTCCACCCTTCGCCTCTCTTTCCAGACGACAACACTTCCAATGAAATCTCTCACTCTCTCTCTCTTCAAATCAGGATTTTTTTTTTGAACCAGCCGGTGAAGAAAAGGAGCTTTGGCCGGATTTAGGGGTTTTGAGGGATTTGAGATTTTCTCAGATCGCTAGTGGAATTGGAGCGTGAGGGTGGATGATGGTTTGAATTTCTGGCGTACAAAGAGATCGGAGGATAGGGCATGAATTGGGATTTGCATATGATGAACCCAGATTTTTTTTTTTTTTTTAAATATGTTATTGTAAACTGGTGTTAAATAGATTTAAGTTTTACTTATTCTTTTTCTGGATTGATATCAATTATTGTTTTATGTTGGTGGATGGTTGAATTTGGCCGGTGGTGGATGGGTGGTGGTGGGGCGGACATGGTGGTGAGAGTGGGGGCTATGAAGATGGAAGGGAGGAAGAAGATGATGATAAGGGGGGGGGGTTATTTTAAACTTTAGGGTCAATTTTAAAAATTTGAATTTAACTTGGGGTGGACTGGCATGAGACGGTCGCACGCCGTGCGACTGTTTCCCGCCAAATGCCTTTTTTTTTTTTTTTTTTTGCTCCCATTTTTTTTCTCCTGCCATTTTTTACTCGCCAACAGAAGTAACACTTTTATACGAAGATGTAACACTTTTTATAAGGAATGTAACACTTTTTTCTCATATGTAACACTTTTTTTTTCAAAAATTTATCACAATTTTGCTGAAATAAATTAAAGATAACATAAGATTGACAACTAAACTAATGTAACATTTTATAATAAATGAATGTAACATTTTTTTTCTCAATTGTACCACTTTTCTAGGGTTTTACATTCAATTGAAATGCAAAACCGATTATATACATGATTTTTTACTCATTTGTTTTTAAAAAATGCAACATTTAACCTATAAACTGTTACATTCATCTAAATAACATATTACAGTCATATATGCACTGTGATACATTCAATTATTATTTTTTCTAACCACAAAAACTATTTATATTATTTTGCGAAACTATTGTTACATCTTACAATAAAGTGTTACTTTTTTTAAGACCAAACTATTACTTTCTTCATAAGAAAGTGTTACATCTCAAGAGACAAAACACCCCAATTTTTTTTGTGTGTTAAAAAATATTTTTTTTATAAAAATCAAACCATATCATGACCTATGTAGTTTTGTTCGTCTCGTTGAGACAACACATCGATATTTTTAAATATTTTTTTCGACTTCAAAATCTCAAGATATAACATTTTAAAGTTGTTTGGGGCTTTTTTTTTAAAGCGACACGTGTCACGATCCTAGGAAGGGGGGAGGCTTAATCCGACCGCAGACTGTGGTTGGCTGTAGCATGGGAGAGAAATGCGCGAAGCAGCGGAACGGTCTCACATGGTGAGACCGCCGCATATAAGTATTTGCCATTTAACTTTTAGTTAAGTTATTAACAGTCTCGTTAATTTTTTAACTACCGTTACAAATCTTAGGGAAATAGGTAATAAAACTATAGTACGCAAGCTATATTTACTGAGGAGTAAACTACTTTTCCGCCCCTCGTACTATGGCCCCAACATCAATTTGACACTCGTACTATTGAAACAACAAATGTATGATGCGTACTAATAGTTTTATTAGCAAAATTAACCAATTTACTATTCAGTCGTTAACTTTTTTTAACACACGTTATTTTTTTAACGAGCATTAATTTATAACTAACTTTTGTTATCTCCATCAAAACCAAATCGCATATGTAAAAATCGAATTCCGACTTCGTTAACCGTTGGATCGTCGTGAAACTTCTGGGCTTTGGTCGCATCCCCTAGGCGCACATGATGACCGTTGGGATCTTCCAAATAATTGCCGGAGAGGGAGAAATGGCCGGCGGCGAAAACTGGCGAAAATTCCCAAAAATCCGCTATATTAAAAATCAAATTCCCGCTTCATTAACCCTTTGATCGTCGTCAAATTTCTGGGGTATGTTCGCATCACTCAGGCGCTCATATTGACCGTTGGGATCAGTAAAATAATCAGCGGTGCCGGAGATATGGCCGACGGCGCAAATCCGGCGAAAAACTCAAAAATCGCCCCAAAAGTTAGTTTTGTTAAAATAAATTAATGCCCGTTAAAAAAATAATGTTCGTTAAAAAAAGTTAACAAATGAATAGTAAATTGGTTAATTTTGCTAATAAAACTATAGCACGCATCATACATTTGTTGTTTCAATAGTACGAGTGTCAAATTGATGTTGGGGCCATAGTACGAGGGGCGGAAAAAGAGTTTACTCATTTACTGAGTTGATAGTATGCATGTCAAAGTGATGTTGGGACAATAGTACACGGGTCCATTTTGTAGTTTACTCCTCTCAATTTACAAGTGACATGCCCAAAATTGTCCACGACGGACATTTCCAAACTCCAATCACCACCTGTCTTCTCCCTCTTTCATCGTGTCTTTTCTCTCTCACACACACGCAGCTGTCGCCGACGACGAGGAAGATAGATTCTGGAAATGAGTTCTCAGTCACATCCACCAAGGTACGGATCCGACCCTGAAAGCGTCCTCCAGGTATCCGAATACTTCCTCCGCCACCGTAATTTTCACGATTGCAAATTGTATGCACTCCAAGCCCAACAATCTGACTCCAATCTCACCGGACTCTCCCAAATTATCGCCGTCGCCGACGTCCTACTTGCCTCAAAAACCAAACGCGACCATTATTCCATCCTAAATCTCAAACCCTTCTGCTCCGACCCGAATCTCATCGATGAAAGCTTTAAAAATCTAGCCTTTCACTTAAACCCTAGCTCAAATCCCTACCCTTTTGCAGATGAAGCGTTTGAGCTTGTAGAGAAGGCTTGGTTCGTCTTATCTGATCCCACGAAGAAAACCCAGTTTGATAATTTACTCTATAGGAGAAATGTGAATATGAATGTTGAAATTGGGGGAAAAAGTTGTGGTAATTCAGAAAAAATGGATGGGCTTTGGACTCTGTGTCCATTTTGTTACTATGTTTATCAGTATGCAAAGGAGTACGAGGGTTGTAATTTGAGGTGCCCTAATGAGAAATGTAGGAAAGGGTTTCGTGGGTTGGCGATAAATCAGCCTCCAGTGGATGTTTTGATTAATGGAGAGTATTCACGCCCGTGGACTCCATTTATGCCGAGGAAGGATAATGTCAATCAGCTTGGTACTGATAATCTTGTTGAAATATCTGACGATAGTGAGAATTCGTGTGGTGGTGGTGATGATGATATGTTTGATGAGAGTTCTAAAAGAATGGAAACAGGGCAAGTGAACAAGCAACCGGTTTCGAAGCTGGTTTTGAAGAGGACAAAGAAATCCGTGGGTAAGAATACAACAAAGGTTATGGGGACAGGGAACCGAGTCAAGAAACAGGAAGGCATTCCTAAGAGTATTCCCATGGATTGGATTGAAAGCGATTGGTGAGGAGGATACTCGTTTTGCTGTGGAAGGAACAAAGATGGTGCGTCGAGGTAAATTTGATTCAGGGGAGGTACAGTGCTTGGATGGGGATGATGATAATTTCCTAGGTTCGGAATTGTAGAGTTCGGTAGAGGGAATGAATTGGTTCTTTGTCTTAGTTCATACACTCCGGGATTGAGTTGACATTACAAAATATGCAACTGCATTTGTAGCTTCAGTGCTTGTCTTGTCATAGAAACTAAAAGCAGATATAACGATATATTGATTGCAACCTGATCTTCTACCTCCGTTCCGGCTTATGGTGTATGTTTCTTCTTGAAGTGTCTATTTATGTCAAGATTTGGTGCCTGAGTTGTTATGGTGATGGTTTATGAGTTGCTAGGGACTAGATGCTAGCAAAACGTAGCGTAACTGCCAGGAAAAAGTTTTCATGGTAAAGACATTTATCTTTTACGTAGCTGCTGATTTTTGATAGTGTAGTTGTATGCTTAATGAAACTGTTGTACTGACTTTTTCCTGCTCCCTACAAGTCTACTAGGGAACATTTTGCAATGTAGATTATGTTAGAGGTGGGAAGTGTAGTAATAGCACTGAATGTATATGAAAGTGCTGTTGTAGATGATGTGATGCTGTTTCTAATTTAGCTTCCAGTTTGCCCTTTTATAAATAATCTATCTTGACAAAGGATGATAAGAAACTAAACTGTCACTTGTGCATATACTCAATGTTGTCTTGCTGCTGCGATCTTTTGCATTGCCCCATGTTAATCAAAGAAAAGTGGTAAAATTATAATGTTCGTATGACTCAAGAATCATAGTTTTAGGGATTTGATTCAGAATCTTCCTTGATGGAGAGAACATGCCATTAGGAGTCATGATTCTTCTTAATTTTAACTTTCCTCCATCTGCAAGTGTGTCATTTTTAAGTTACTTTTTTGGTTTCCCATTAGGGTTTGTGAGTACTAGATTTTTTCTTGGTAACGAGTTTCTATGATAATAAAGTGACACATTTGGGGATGTATGTTAATGCTATTTACGTATTAGCTTTTATTTTCATCACTTTTTTCTTCCAGAGACATTACCCTGTAGCCCTTCCACTTTTTCATTAGTTCCCCTGTTTGGAGACATCATAATAACAGGATCAAATATACAAGTGAAACGATAGCCTTTGCTACCTGTCCCTGCACTTCTTTCTCCAACTTTGTCCGATTAAACTTGTATGGTTCATTTCATAGTGGCTGTAAGAAGTACTTGTTATTACTTTCTCTCTTTTGCAGGTTTGACTTACTAGAGATGTTCAAGTATATATTGTTTCATTTGGTACATTGTAGGGCAAGCCAGTTATGAACCATTCGCCTTTATGGATTTTCTTCGTTTTTTTTCTCTTTTTAATATTTTGCAAGTGCTCAAAGGCTAAGTTACTTTATATATGCTACTTCCGTATTACAATTTGGATGCTGGAAACGACTATTCCACCGAGTGTGATTGTTCTCTGATCAAATCCCTTGCGCTCTTGTTGATGCTGACCTTTCGTTCAATGTTATGGGATTGCGATAGCCAGTAGGTGGTGACGTCATTATAGGAAAAGTGTTGCCCATAGATGGAGGAGGCAATTCATAAGTAAATGTTCTTTATAAGCTTGTCAGTTGCCACTCACTCATCCTGAACCCTATGTTTGAACTGTATATGACTGAATGAAGTTCAAGTGCAGGGGTATCATGCTTCAAACTGTTGGATATAATCAAAGGTAAAGATACTGCAAACTTGCTATGAATCTAGCGAGTGTTTAACCTTTCATATGTTACTTGTATATACTCCTTCTGTTGCGGAAAGATAGTCCCATTTGGTTTGTTAACACAGATGAACTTTGACCAAGCATTAATGTCAATCTAATCATCCCAATGAATTTTTAAATTTGCGTTTGATAAATCACTTGATGATTTATCAATAACAACTTTTAGAATTTTGCAAGGATGATTAGATCGAGATTAATATTTCGTCAAAGTTCACTTGTATTGATTATCAAAAATCAAATGGGGCTACTTTACCGTGACAGAGGGAGTGTCATTTGATCCTTTCTTACTCATTGGAGTCAAGCCATGCGGTATTTGCATGTAATCTGTTGCTTGGTAGTGGGAGAAGTTTATTTGTAGTTCTTACCTACATAACAATGTAATATGCATGTTTCTCTAATGTTCATAAACTCTTCTACATGGCTACATAACAATGTAATATGCATGTTTCCCTTTGAGTTTTCCCTATGTGTATCATTGTCCTTAAACAAAAGAGTTATTAGCTTGACTGCTTTAGTCAGTTAGCCCTATAAGTTAATGAAATTGCTGAACATTATTAAGTTCTTCCTTTGATTTCAAGTTCTACAAAATTACTTTGCCGTTAACAATGAATTTTGAATAGTGTGTACAGTGAAATATAATCAAAGTTGTATGCAGTTTCAGAGCCCTGAAGGCACGGAGCGGATCAGTTTTGGGAATAAATTCTTCAAGGACTGTTTTCATATCACATCCTTCAAGCAATCACTCCCTTGGGTATCTAACTGTTTCTTTTGCTTTTACTTAACGGAGGGAGTAATATTTTATCTTTTTAGTGTACTAAGGCAGGGATGCAGGCGCGTTCCTCATTATGGGAGTTTCACCATACTACATAACCGTGGATCACCAAGCCACCAAGGTGTGTATTCTTGTTACGTACTTGCCTCTTTCTTTGTTCACTTGAATTCCCAAGTACCCTTTGTCGTGTATTAAATGAGAGCATTAAGGGATGCAATATGGTTGTTAAACTGTTGATTTCAAAACCAAGTAGGATACACTTATATCTGCAATGAAAAAGCTTCAGTACTCTCGGCCTTTAAACACAATAGATCATTGTAGATAGTGGCATATGTTGTTAGATAACTTGAGACAGTTGCTGGATTGTAGAGAAAATGCACAGGAACCCGGACATACTTCCAACTTGAACAGCCTTTTCAAAAATCATAGAAAAAAACTCCCTCCGTCCCATAACGAATGATCCATCTCATTTTAGGAATGGGAATCAAGAGAAAGTGTTTTAAAAGTAAGTGGAAAGCGATTGTGCGTATGACAAGTAGGTCCCATGAATAAAGAAGTAAAATAAAATTTTCATTTTAGAAAAGTGGGACTTTCGAGTGAGGCACTAAAATGGCAAAATGGGTCATTTGTTGAATCATGGATGCATGGAGTCCATCAAGGCATTTTTCAACATTAAGTCCTCAAAGAGTGAAATTCAGTGATAATCCGCGAAGTCTGAACATGAAAGGACTAGATGGACTTGGATTATTGTTGGGGTGTCTTTTCTAGGTCTACCTCAAACATGGCTTGTAGGTGGTTAGTCAAGATCTTGTGGTAACTATGCGATATACTGATAGGATTGATAAGTTACAATAAATAATCGGCATTTTGACTCAAGTATCTATAGTTCATGTGGGCTTTTAGCTTTTCTGCATCACATTATCTGATTATCTGCAGATTAACAACATCATTGAGAATTATACAGTAGAAACGAGAGCAATATAATTAAAAAAAAAAAAAAAAAAAACTTAAATCACGGGCTCGTGTATAGAAGTAACCAGTTATAACAGAATAAACCAATACAAAGTTACAAATAAAGTTTCGATGAGCCTACAACACAATAAAACACACAAACACACTATAAACCCAAGATGTAAATGAAGGCAAACACGGAATGATGTATAATATAGGATCCACAACAACCAAACCAACTAGAATAATCTGAGGGGAATGAATTATTTGGAAGGAGGTGGTGAGAAGAAAGGAAATGACGGAATGGCAGTGGGAATAGTTGGAAGGGAAGGAATAGTAGTGGGGATTGTAGGAAGTGTAGTGGTTGGCAAAGGAGGGAGAGTCACCTTTGGGATGGACGGCAAGGTTGGCAAAGTTGGAAGAGTAGGCAAAGGGGTGGTTGTAGGCAATGGAGGTAATGTAACTTTAGGGACGGATGGAATTGTTGGTAGCTGCAAAAGATTTCGAGTTGCTAAGCTAACATGGAAACTCGATAGTGATATTGCCATGATCAAAGATAGTACGAAGAATTGGTTGAAAGATGCCATTGGTTTATAGAAGAATATAGAACACTTTCAGAAGGTAAATAGAAAGGATAAATGAGATGAGAATTATGATATGGTTCTAAATGGTATTTATAGATTGAGGATTAAAGGGTGGAAGAGTGTTTGGTGAAATATAGTTGGGAAAGTGTGGAGAGAGGATGTTTTTGTACTTGTTAGTTCAGCTGCTTGACTAATTAGAAGTATATTCATACAAAAATTCGATGGTTGGCTTGACAAATGTGCATGAAATATTCAAAGCGGAAAAAAAAAAAAAAAAACCCCGGAAAGATTTAATTTGAGAACCAAATCAGATTAATGTAGATGTTTAAAACAATGTAAACTTGTAACTCTGTAAATACAATATAGCATATCAATATTGCTACTATTGTAGCCATTCCGCTTGATGATTTTTTTAAGAGATAATTTCTTTTGCAGTATTTGGCTTTGATGATTTGGATCAAAACTGTTTTTGGAGTCAGATTGTATATGCATGCCAAGAAGCTGTTTCCGGAAGGCAAGCTTGACAGTAACCATCCATGTGTTCATCTGGTAAGTTAAGGTGGGAATTTGGTTATACGCCTTGAGTTTGTACATTTCAACTTTTTAACTTTCCCTTAAAAGTCAAAAATTGTCATTCATTTAGTTTAGAAATGAAAAAAAGTTACAAAGAAAGATTAATTTAATTACTAGTACGGAATACGATGATTACGTAAAATTTATAGCTCAGCACCACAATCGACCTGCATAGTCTAAAAAGTCTTTGACTTCAAGGTCAAATAAATCCAGATAACTTCATGGGGAATTTTTAATTTTTTGGGGAAAGAAAAAATTAGTGACAACGCTAGGAGTGAAATTTAACAGTCTCTTTATACATGCAAAACTAAATGTCTCTTTAACAATATTTTTGCATGTATAAAGAGAATGGTAAAAAAAATATTGTTAAATAGACATTTAAGGACAAAGATATATTTATATAAAAAAAGACATTCATTTTTGGTTTTTTTTTTTAAATAAATAATTTATTTAGAGATAAATGGAGTAAAATTTAACAGCAAGCAAAAACCGACGTAAGACTATCTTATATGGTGCTTTAGGTGCAACATTCTTTTTAGGTATGATACTCCCTCAGTCTCAAAACGAATGTATAAAACAAATATAAATTTACTTTTAATTAAAAATAAATTTGATGATCCTTCCCTTCTACTAACATTCCCATCTCGAGCATTGAATTCCAAGGATGGACGTACTAGAAGCAATGGTTTCACTCGTGTGCCTAAATCCATATTTCGTGTATTTGGAGTTAATTAACGCAACTAACGTATTTGTGTTAACACAGCACAAATGATGTTATTACTGGGGATGAAGATGAAAGGGGTGTTTTTGTTTAACAGTTGTTTATTATGGAAAACAAGTTTTGTTAAATCAGTAACTGGTGTTACATTTTTAACGAATTTGTTACTAAAATTTAACATGTTGCATTATTTGAAAAATCTCTTAAAAGTACTTTGTAATATGTTGCTACTATAGAGTACATTACCTTTTATGAAATAGGAAATTTAATTATTTTCCCCCTTACAAATAGGTTGCAGCTAAGTACACCATTATGGCACAATGGAAAACCCAAGCTTAGGATTGTCAAGTTTGATTGGACCATCACAAAAATATGGCTTTGGCTAATCATCAAAGAGCCTGTCTCGCGTACAACGGCTGCACGCCGTGCGGCGGCGCCGAGCCGAGCCGAGCTATTTTTTTTTTTTTTTTTGCCACCCTAACCTTTTTCCTCCAACAAAAAGTAACACTTATTATAACGAAATGTAACACTTTTTTTATTCAAATGTAACACTTTTTTAACAAACAAATGTACCACAATTTTGCTGCAATAAATAAAGATAACATAAAGATTAACAACTAAACTAATGTAACACTTGTTCGAAAAGAATGTAACACTAATTTTTTCAAATGTAACACTTTTTTCCCCAACATTAACATAGGATTAACAACTAAACTAATGTTACATTTTATAAAAAATGAATGTAACATTTTTTTTTCTCAATTGTAACATTTTACATTCTTAAATGTAACATTATATATGAAATGTAACAATTTTTTATTGAGAAAATAACAATTGAAATGCAAACCGATTTTTTTTTTTTTGTAAAAACTGCTGTTACATTTAACAGTAGAAAGTGTTACTTTTTTAAGATAAAAGTGTTACTTTTATCAGAACAGAGTGTTACATTTGAGCTGACAAGCAAATCAATTTTCTTTGTGTCTTAAAAAGTATGTTTTTTTAAAAAAAAAAATCAAACCATATCATGACCTATGTTGTTTTCTTCGTCTCGGCGCCAAATTGTTTTGGCCAATTTTCAACAATTGGACAAATATAAAGAAGTAGGGTACAATGGAATAAAGAACTTTGAAATTCAAGATGTATGAACAAATGATTTAATGAGGAAAGCCCTTGAAAAACTTGTTCGCTGGCATAAAACCTCGAATGATGGAGTTTTATTAAGCTTTTGTGGAGGTACAATGAATGATTCGAAAATACAGAGAGAAAGAGAGTATGAGACGTGAGTGTTACATCGGGGAGTGAGTGAAAAGTGTGTGTTACATAATTGGTGTGAACTATTTATACTAAGATGAGAGATCGTAAACTAAGTAGTAGAGCCACAATTCTTGGGAAGTTTGTTGAGAGTTATCCACGGTTGAAGTAGATCACCTAGACTCCTTCATTGACTAGGTCTTCAATTAGGTCACAATCGTTATTGATCATGCTCCGCAATTTTCGTAAGAGTTACCTGAAAAATAGGAAGAGGTTACCCTGCAAAACAAACGTGTGATTAATCAAGTTGCTGATGTCAGGATGCAGGATGATGGAACAGGCTGATGGTTTTAAGCTAAAAAATAGGATCTGTTAACTATGTTCAAGTCGTCGGCTCGGGTTGTCACGTCAGGATGTAAAGTCAACATGTCAACATGTAGAGTCAAGATGTAAGATGTAACTTCGGGATGTCAACATGTAGATTCAAGATGGAAGATGTATCTTCAGGATGTCAACATGTAGATTCAAGATGTAAACTAAAGTCGTTATTTCCAGGATGTAGATATACTGTTGTGCGATTTTTCACCCCAAACAAACTCTATTACTGTTGAATCGCTCACGTTGATTTGCTCACGATAGTAACAGATTCTTCAGCTTTTGTTGAATTTAACGATTACCGAAAATTGGAAAAATGATCAATATCATACAACGGCAAAAACTACCTCCAAAACCATAAAACAAATTAATTATATGCCTCCAAAACCATAAAACAAAGTAATTATGTATGTTCTTCCACCCTAAAATGAAAAACTCTAATTAAGCAAATATTACGAAAAAGTCAAAAAACTGATAAAAACATCATAAGCCCCTTTCAGTGCTTAAATGACGTTTTTGTGCCTTTTAAACCCTGAGACGAGGGGCAAAGACCATTGGATTTTGTTCTTCATAGTCTCACGTACGATTTGATATGCACTGCGTTCCGTGGTTCATCTGGAGTAAAAAATCACAACCGTTTCTGCGTCTGTGCTCAAACGGCTCCAAAAAATTCAACGCCTTACTTTTTGCATCAATGCTTCTCCATGATATGCGTCAAACTCCATAAGCCCATATGCCCCACTAACAAGCTAAATTAATCAGACAAGACAATAGCAAACTCTATGCTAACATTCTCTTCAAAGCACCAAGATTCTCTTGAATAGAGAATAACAAGCACTTTGGGTCCATTTGGCTTATTTCAACCCACTCAAAACATACTAGCCACTAAACACAAACAACTTGAGTGTACTTGGCTTCCTATAAGGCCATCTATGGATATTATTGGTGCTAGCAGTAGTATTGTGGATGCTTATATATTATAATCAAAGTCCACATCTTCTCGATGTGGGATGAGGATATCACAGATATGAAGATCGACAAGTATAACGGGAATAACAATCTTAGTTTATGGCAGATTAAGATAAATGTCATGTTGAGAAGATAAGGCTTGCATTTGCCAACCTTATTTATGTTATCATTCAAAGGATCTAGTGTAGGATTTGTTTAACGACTACATTGCATACAACATCTTAAACTTGTTGTGTGCATACACACACACACACACTCGCACGCGCTTGTATAAAGGGTCTCCAAATGAAAAGGAGGGAGAATGAAATCCAAAAGCTAGAAATACAGTTCTAATTTACCTTCAAACATTAACTTGGTGTAAAACATATCTTTAAAACAATAGACTCCCTCCAATCTTATAGTATTTTGTACCATTTTACTTTGACACGTGAATTAAGTAGAGAATATATGTTCTGTTATATTTCGAGTGAAAAAAAAGGCGGTAAGTATGACTAGTTGGGTAGGATTTGCAAGGATGCAAGAGAAATTTAGTGCGTGGTATAACAAATGATTAGGGTAAAATAAATAATAAATAAATGAATACTTGATAAGGGAAAAATGGTGACTTATTAATGGGGCGCTCAAGAAGGTAATTGGGCAAGGTGTTATTGGACGGTAGGGGTGACAAATTGGGTGTTTTGGGTTTACCCATTAAAGTTAAAATACCCGGGTATATAATGGATTTTTAACTTAATGGGTAAACCCAAAACACCCAATTTGCCACCCCTATTGGACGGATAGAGTATGAACTAAAAACACGATGAATTATGAATGTCCTTTAAAATCCAAAATTAATGGATTCATAGTAATTACTACTCACTCTGTCCCTAAATGAGTGTCCATTTTCAAGAAATATTTATCCCAAAATGAGTGTCTTTATCGAACATAACTTTGTCCCTAAATGTTTTTTTTTTTCGATTTTTTTTTTCACCGGTTTCTTTATACGTGCAAAACTAAATGTTTGGAAATGAGATTACAAGATTATATATGAATTTTTGCTACCAAATTGTACAAAAAGTTGAGATTTTCAGTGTCCCTTAAAATGAAATTTGGACACTCATTTAGGGACAAAAGTAGTAAAATATAGAGATTATTTTATAAATAAAATATTTTTGTATTAATTAATACTCCATTTTTATTTATCGTCTTTATGATTATATGAGATAAAATACTATGTTTGTTTTAGATTTACTATTACTACATTATAATTGATTAAATGTAATAATAGGGTTTATTGTAATTTTCGCAACCTTAAAATCTCAATCTGACATTTCTCTCAAATCTTGTGGCGGCACTAACAATATCCTCTCTCTCTCTCTCTCTCTTTGTTAGATCGTAGCCCCTTTATTTTATTTGTAAGATTTTGTTTACTTGTATCTATATACTATGTTTCTCTAAATTGATAATTTTATTGAGTTGACAAGTTTATTTATTTTTTCTTTAATCTACATAGTAGGTTGCTGATGAAATGAAAATGGCTCTTGGCGGCCTCAAACCCCCTAGGGAATTGCGTAATTTGCCACCCGATAAGGTAAATAATTCTAGTTTTTAATTACATTTTCCACAATCTGAATAAGATTTTCATTATATGTGTGGGTTAGATCTTTCATTTAATCAACATAAAATCTGTTGAACTAAATATAATCCGAGTTGATTCATGATTTTTATTTTTTATTTTATGTGGGGTTTTCGTCTACACTTTGTACCTACAAATTTTTACTATGCTACCACTAACATCAATCTTTCACAGGTTGTTGATGAATTTGTCTCTGACTAATTTTGATTTTTCTTAGATATGCACATTTTAAATTTCTAATTCAAATGACACAAGGAGTGGCTCAGTGGTAGAGCCAAACTTCACAATGTGTGAGGTCTCGGGTTCGATCCCTTCCCATGTCTCCTAGGACATCATTATTATAAGGGGGTAAGTGGGGAACCACTATCGATCCTCTTTTTGAAAGAAAAAAATACTTTAAGTATAATACTCCTTCTGTCCTCTAAAGATAGTCTCATTTAACTTTTTATGATCAATAAAAATGAATTTTTACCAACCACTGGTGACAATCTAATAATTCTAGTGAAATTTTAAAATTGTATTTGAAAAATTATTAAGTGATTTATCAATCCAAATATTCGGTCAAAGTTTAAAATTTTAGAATTTCATTGTGATCATTAAATTGACACAAATATTCGATCAAAGTTTATTTTTGTTGATCATAAAAAGTCAAAATGAGACTATGGAGGGATTAGTACTTTTTTGAGTGTCATTGCCATGTCATTTATTTCCTTTTTGTGCTACTTAATGAAATTGATCGGAATAACCATTGTATTATTTACCCCTTGATTTAAAAGATATTACTGTTACCGTATCATTTTTATTTCACCTACTTGTATTTAGGGATGGCAACGGGGCGGATACGGAGCGGGTTTGCTCATTACCAAACCCGCCCCTCAACCAATCCCCCTTGTACCAAACCCGCCCCGCCCCGCCAATTGTCAAACCCGCTGCCGCCCCGCCCCGCCCCGTATGCTGCAAAATCTTACTACTTTTGGGCTTTGGCCCAACCTTTAAAAGATCTCATGCAAAATCTTACTACTTTTGGGCTTTGGCCCAACCTTTAAAAGAGCCCAAGAAGGCAGGAAATAATAGAATGCATAGGGGCTGAGGTAATAATTGAAATGGGTTAGGGACAATATAGTAATTAAATGCATATATTATTATACGGGGCGGGGCCCCGCGGGTTTTAGAGTGCAATCGAACCCGCCCCGTGACCCGCCGGGTTTTGAAAAAAGGTTACCAAACCCGCCCTGCTACGGTGCGGCTTGTCCCGGATACGGAGCGGGTTCGGATAGATTGCCATCCCTACTTGTATTTGCGTTCAGTTCAGTTCCTTATTGTCTTACTACCTCCGTCCCAGAATAAATGTCCGGAAAAAAAAAACAAAAAACAAAAACAAAACAAATTTACTCTTGACCAAAAGCAAATTTGAAAGTTTTTTTGGACATTCATTTTGGGACGGAGGGAGTAATATTTTGGCTGCAGTTTTGATTAGTATAGAGCTAATGAGTTACCAAAGCAACTTCTTTATAGTCTCTAAAAAATGGATGCCCTAGGAATTGACTGCAGTTTTGATTCTCTGATTTTCTTTTCTTTCTTCCAGTGTCTTGTTAATGTCATGTCCAGTGTAATGGATATACTACTGCACCAGGAGAAACTCTCGTTGTTCAAGCCATTTCATTGCACTAAGGTTTGGTTACACTGTCTTAATTATTTTTCCATGAGGTTACAAATTTTAATACTCCCTCCGTCAGGTTGATTTAACTATCTTAATGAAAATCTAAAACTTGTTATTGATACACTATCAATAATACTCTCAATAACAAGTTTTAGATTTTCATTAGGATACTTAAATCAGCCTAAAGTTTTTGACTACTTTAATTTATATCTTCCATTAGCAACATTTTCACTCTACTTTCTTCTTTCTTATTGCTCTCCTACAGGGTTTGCTGCGTTTTTCTATAAAATATATAAGCTCTCTCACTCTCGTAAGAGCGGATCAATCCAAAACGAAAGTCATCGTCATGAACTGGTGGGAAGATAGCACTAGGACAACCGCTGGACTTAGTTTTACAAACCTGCTTCAAGTACAGGACAACTCGTGGATGAATGAGGTACTCTTTTTCCAACTTATGCATAAACTAAGTTCTTTTTAACCTTTCTTTATATATATATATATATATATATATATATATATATATATATATATATATATATATATATATGTGTGTGTGTGTGTGTGTGTGTGTGTGTGTGTGTGTGTGTGTGTGTGTGTATGTACATGTATTTATGTATATGTATGTATATATACTAAATCAATTACTTGTAAGAGCGTCAGCTAATATCTTTACGTTGTCATCCATGCAGGTACTTACGGCAGGGAAGGCCATGCAGGTACTTACTTCAGGACAAGAAAATGAAAATGATTTTTATTCTATTTTTGTATATTCATGATGAGTCGATTTATAAGTTCAGAGAAATGGACCGGATATTTCTTTTGGAGTTTTCGTGAATACAGTATATACCTAATGTTTGTAATATTGCAGATTAAGTCAAGGGAGGTAAAACAAGAAAGAAAACGGACCAGTGCTCGCCGTAAATCAGTAACGGTAGATATTGTTGACAAAGACTTCAGTCTAGAGGAAATATTTCACGGCGGGGATCAAGGTTCAGCTCTGTATGAGGTAACTCAGTCGACCGCCTTTCCTTATATCCAGTTTAATTTAATTACTCTTAATTTCCACCTCGCACTTGTATAATTAGTATTATGACAAATGTATATGTGGACTGCAGTTTTTAGCTTCCTTAGAGGCAGATCATCACACTTTTGATCACTTGTTCGAACGATTAAAGGGATGGCAGGTCGAGACTAGAGATCGCTCGGATATCAAATTCAAAAAGGTGAGATACTAATATGTATGTGTGGGTGTGGGTGTGCGCGTGCATACGTATATATGTATGTATATATACTATAACAAGCTTCAAGCATGGTAAATATATCTATTCTTAGCCCTTGTATTTATTAATTAGTATCAACAAATTGGAAACCATTGCAGTTTTTCCTCCACAAAAAGTCCAAGAAAATGTTTCGGTCTCTGTCGGTGGCTAAAACGTTCATCAAGGAAAACAAATGTCCTCCACCAAGAGCATGCACTCCTTTGAAGAGTGAAAATGCAAACGAACAAGGCACGATGGTGAGTATAAAGACATACAAACATACATACCTTTTTTATTTTATATTGTTACTTCAAGTTTATAGAAAATTATTTTAACTGTTTTTTTGCGATATAGGTTTGCTAACGCAACGGAGCACAAAGATGAGGAAGCGAGAGGAGTCGAAACCGGGAAGGAGCAAAAGAAGATCCGGCCGGACCCCTGTAAGACCCAACCGGACCTTAGCATTCATGCGTGGAGTAGGAGTCTGAAGGTGGACCTGGTTATGCGTGGAGCAAGATTCATGTTAGGAATTGGTTTCCTAACTAAATATACTCATTCTGTCTCGGGATTTCAGGTAATTAGGTTTTGATCAGGATTAGGTTTTGGTATTCCTAAAAATATATTGTGATAGCCACCATAATAATGGTACACTAGAAAAAATAGCCCAAGAGAATCTGTGAGCCACAAAGAGTGCCAAGTGAGTACTAGCCCTTAGGGCAAGTGTTTACATGGAGAAGTTATCTCCTTGCTATATAGAGCAGTAGGCTTTATTGTAAAAAGACACTTGTGATATTAGTGAAATACCTGGCTTGGCAGTGCCCCCAGATGTAGTCATTGTTGTGACAAACTGAGGTAACAAATATTGTGTTCTTTTATTGTTGATTACTTTCATATTATTCATATGCAAGGTTGTTGTTGTTAGAGATACATCGGATTACCATCCGGAATCTTCTTCTCCTACTTGACTTCTATAACCTGTCTTGGTTCCCAAGCTCTAGGTTCCTAATTCATATAGAATAGATGTCTTACTTTCCTTCTATTATTTATTGTATATATAGGGGTTCAATTACAATCAATAAACTGTTTTTACTTTTCCTTCCAGCCGCCATCTTCATGGCATCAGAATCGTGCCTCCTCTCCAAGCCCTCCGAACCTACAAAGCCTCTAATCATAGTTTCTCTATCTCATATACTAAAACTCACCTCTACCAACTACATAGCCTGGAAAATTCAGATTGAAGCCTCCCTTCTCGGTTATGCCCTTTACCCGTATCTTGATGGCTCCCTTCCCGCCCCACCAAAGACAATAAACACCACAACCACCACCCTCCCACCCACCACCGTGATGACGCGGACAAAACCCCTCAAACCGAAACAATTCCCAATCCAGCCTATGACACTTGGTTCCGCCAAGATAAACTCATTCTCAGTGCTCATGCCGGTTCCCTCTCTGCTCCATTAGTCCCACTCATCTCTCAATGCTCAGCAACACATGCGGCATGGACAACCCTAGCTAAAACCTATGCTAACCCATCCAAAGGTCATCTCAAACAGATCAAAGATTGCCTTCGCAACATCACAAAAGGATCACGCACCATAACCGATTTTTTGCATGACCTCAAATCTTGTACTGACCAACTCGCTTCCCTAGGACGTCCCCTTGATCCCGAAGACCTAGTTGATAAAGTTCTCGATCAACTCCATGATCCTGAATATGACAGCGTGGTCACAGCCGTTCAAAGTCGTGAAACGCCTATCTCCTTTGAAGAACTTCACGAAAAACTGATCACCAAAGAACTATCTCTCAAACACCGCTCTAATACCCAAACCCCCTTCCCTGCCACTGTAGCCTATGCTGCCAAAACTCCTGTCCGGAACCCTAACTACAAAAACAACACCTACCACAACCCACCCAACCCCCCCACGTTCAGTCCTAACCCTAACACACCCTCCTCCTCCACTACTACTCGACCAAGAGCTCCTTACAAAGGGAAGTGTCAGTGGTGCCGTCAAGATGGTCACTTTCTCAATCAATGTGTTGCCTTCCGACAAATTTATCCCAATGCCACCTTCCCAAACCAGTACCCTAACCCCCCCCCCCCAAAACAACAACCCTCGCCCTTACACACCTGCACCTAACCGTGGCTCACCCAATACCCCACCCACGGCATATGCCGCCACCACTTACTCTCCTCCTACGCCGGGATGGCTCCTCGACAGTGGGACTACTCATCATGCAACCAACGATCTTCGTAACCACTCTCTCCATGCACCATATGATGGTACTGAAGAACTCCTAATCGGTGATGGATCCGGCCTCTTAATCTCAAATATCGGTTCTACTTCTATCCTCACTCCTTCCACTACTCTTACACTTAATCATGTTCTTTATGTTCCTTCAGTTTCTCGTAATATTTTATCTATTCACAAATTCTGCCTTGATAACAATGCCTCTATTACCTTCTCATCTACCTCTTTTCATGTGAAGGACAATCGCACGGGAAAAATTCTTTTCAAAGGCACTCCTAGATCTGGCGTTTATGAATGGCACCCTTCTTCTCCTGCCGTTCATGTCACCACATCAGACTCTCACGTCAACTGGCATCATCGTCTTGGTCATTCGTCTCTTCAAATTTTAAAACATCTTAGTTCTAGTTTTAGTTTAGCTATTCCTAGCAATTCTTCATTCAATTGTAACTCTTGCGATTGCAATAAAAGCCATAAGTTACCTTTTTATCAATATACTATTACTTCTTATGGTCCTCTTGATGTTCTGTACAGTGATGTTTGGACATCCCCACTTCTCTCTTTTGATGGTTACAAATACTACATTATCTTTGTTGACCACTTCTCCAAATATACATGGTTATACCATCTGAAGCACAAAAATGATGCCACGGCTGTTTTCAAAAACTACAAAGCACTGGTTGAACGCTATTTTAATCATCCCATTCTCACAATTTTCAGTGATAATGGTGGTGAATATCTTGGTCTCCGTTCCCTCCTTGCCTCCTTTGGTATCAACCATCTCACTTCTCCCCCTCACACACCCGAACACAATGACTATTCTGAGAGACGCCATCGTCACATTGTTGAAACGGGTCTCGCTCTTCTTACTCATGCCTCGTCATTTTTGGCCTCTTTCCTTTGTCATGGCTTGTTACTTAATCAATCGTCTGCCAACCCCTTCTTTACATCTCCAATCTCCTTTTCTCAAACTCTTCAACCAACCACCAAACTATCTGAAACTTCATAGTTTTAGGTGTTTGTGTTACCCATGGCTTAAGCCGTATACCACCAATAAACTTGACCCAAAGTCCTCTCCCTGTGTCTTCGTTGGGTATTCTCCCACTCAGAGTGCTTACTACTGTCTAGACCCCACCAGTCTCAAAATTTTTGTCTCCCGGCATGTTAAATTCAATGAGACCACCTTCCCGTTTGCTACCTCAACCATTCAACCTCAGCTTGCTTTCGCCGCTGATGAATGGTGTACTCTACACCTACCTATCTTACCTACTGCCACTTCCACAACAGCCCCCCCAACACTCCTCATATATCTTCTGTACCCATGAGTCCGGTAGAGCACACTACCAACCCAGTCGGACCTCACCTAAGCCCGACTGGCCTTGTTCCTACCCCGGCTGCACCTACTCCTACTTCCTCTGACTCTACTGCCCAAACCCCACCTTCAATTTCTTCATCATCTACTATACCCCCACCTCCCTCACCACCACCCGACCCTCTTACCCGCCTTCGCAACAACATCCGTAAACCCATACAAAAACTAAACCTACATGCCACCTTGCAACCATCCACAACTGAACAAACTACCTTCACCCAAGCCCTCAAAGTCCTTGTCTGGCGCAGTGCTATGCAATCTGAATATGATGCCCTTGTCAAAAACAGAACGTGGGATCTGGTTCCTCCATCTGACAGTCACAAACCCATTGGCTGTAAATGGATTTTTCGAACAAAATACAAACCCGATGTTTCCATCGATCGGTACAAAGCTCGCCTTGTTTCTAAAGGATCTCATCAACGGGATTGTATTGATTACTCTGAAACCTTCAGTCATGTGGTCAAACCGGTCACAATCCGTACTGTGCTCTCCTTAGCCATTACAAAATGATGGTCTCTTCGTCAGATTGACATCAATAATGCCTTTCTGCAAGGATCACTAACAGAAGACGTCTATATGGTTCAACCTCTGGGCTTTACTGATAATTCTCATCCCAATTATGTGTGAAAACTTCGGCAGGCAATTTATGGCTTGAAACAAGCTCCTCGTGCGTGGTATACAGAACTCAAAACCTACCTTCTCTCCATGGGCTTCCGCAACTCCATCTCCGATGCCTCCCTCTTTATCCACCACAGCTCTCACGGTACTATCTTCCTTCTAGTTTATGTTGACGACATCATTATTACGGGGTGTACCGATTCCTTTTTAGAATCCTTCATCACAACTTTTGCCACTCGGTTCTCGCTTAAAGATCTTGGTCGCTTGTCCTATTTTCTTGGTGTTGAGGTTATTCCACACCCTGATGGCATTTTTCTGAGCTAACACAAATATATCAACGACCTACTGCATCAAACCAAAATGGATGATGCCAAACCAGTGCCCACTCCCCTCATTCTGGACCCACTTCTAAGCTCTCAGACCGGCACACCTCTCAGCAACCCTACTGAGTACCGTCAAATTCTTGGTGCTCTGCAATATCTTTCGCTTACCCGCTGCGATGTCTCCTTCGCAGTTAACAAACTCTCATAGTTCATGCATAATCCAAGTGAAGATCATTGGGCTGCACTCAAACGGGTACTTCGTTACCTGGTTGGTACTAGTTATCATGGGCTTCTACTTCGCAGTCAGTCTCCCTCTGTTTTACATGGTTTTACAGATGCCGATTGGGCCGGCGACAAAGACTACATTTCTACTACTGGTTATTCAGTATAACTTGGTTCAAATCTTCTTTCCTGGAGCTCACGAAAACAGCGCATTATTGCGCGATCTTCTACAGAGGCAGAATTTAGGGCTGTTGCCGCTACTGCGGCTGAGGTACTTTGGGTTCGCAATTTGCTTCACGAACTACATATCCGCATTAATGATTCTCCGGTCATTTACTGTGATAATCTAGGAGCAACATATCTTTCGGCCAACCCACTTTTTCATTCTCAGATGAAGCATTTGGCTCTTGATTATCATTTTGTGCGCGAACAAGTTCAGCAACAACAACTCCGGGTTGCTCACATTTCTGGTGAAGAGCAACTAGCCGATGCCTTGACCAAGCCATTACACAAATCTCGGTTCCAGAATTTACTCTCTAAGATTGGTCTCACTCACCGGTCGTCCATCTTGCGGGGGCATGTTAGAGATACATCGGATTACCATCCGGAATCTTCTTCTCCTACTTGACTTCTATAACCTGTCTTGGTTCCCAAGCTCTAGGTTCCTAATTCATATAGAATAGCTGTCTTACTTTCCTTCTATTATTTATTGTATATAGGGGTTCAATTACAATCAATAAACTGTTTTTACTTTTCTAAAATCATTGCTATGTTAACTATGTTTATTAACCTTAACAGTTGTGTCTCACCATTATCAGATTTGTATGGGCAAGAACGACACGAGTTTACCACAATTCCCCAACAACTGGTATCAGAGCTTCCGGTTAGGAAGATCAGGGTTGTCTGAGTTGATTGGATATGGAATATGGATTAGAATTAGGGGCTGCAGAAATAAATTTGATTCTATGATTACTTAAGCCAAATAGGATCAAGGTTTTATAAATTCTGACTGATTTAGGACTGCATTCAGATCAGGGTTGCAGTTAACATAATCATAGAAGGGCATTGGATCTAAGATCAATGGTTGCAGAATCTGTTATTGCTAGGGTTTGCAGGAATCTGGACGAATCGTGTTATTGAGGATTTGTGGGTGCAGTGATAATGGGCGGAGATTGATTAACATAGAAATTCGTTGGTGCAAATTTGGGCAACAGGTTTAGATTATGAAAGTTGCAAGAGAGAAAGATTCAAGTTTTCCAGACCTTGATGGATGATTGATTGCATAAATGTGCATATCATGTGTAGGCATAGACAATAGGCATACGGGATACGTGCAGTTGATGTGCATAGTTCGTGCAGATTTTGTGCAGCGCACGTGCAGATTCCGTGCAGCGTACGTGCAGTTTCGTGCAGTGCACGTGCAAAATTCGTGCAGAGGGCGTACAAAAAGGGTACAGAATATGTGCAACAATCATGTGCAAGAGCATTCAAAGATGGAACATAGTCAATTTAAAACTCTTGCTTTATATCATTTCAGTAATGTCCTACGAGTTCTGTTAAATTTTGGATGAAAAACTAACGTTACCCTAGTTAAATGTGAGTACGAGGGTATATGTGCGGAAATTGACTGGGATGACATATATGCATCAGGGTCATATTTCCCACATCACATATCTCATATTTTCTTTATTTCCGTACATAACATCAAAATCAAAATTGCAGATTATAGTGGGGCGGAAGGAGTATTTACAAGATATCAATCTTCAAATGCTTGAATTATGACTGTCATTTAATTTCATTTCACTAATTCCTATAATTTAATGTCAAGTGTCAACTCTTTTTATTTGATATTTCAACTGATCAGTTCTAGTTCTGACTTCTCATTAAAAACTCATGATATTAATAATTAAAGTGTCTAATTTTATGGTAAACTTTAAAATAATAAAGTGTGGGCCTTATGTTTGTTTGAAGAGGATTCAGTCAGCAGCATTCTTCCCCGAAACGACGCCTCTTCTTGAGTTGAAAAAGTGTTTACTTGTCCAAGTTGAATTTATGTGGCGATCAGTCAACGGATTTCCCATTTGACTTTAACTTAAAAAGCCAAGTCAACCATAATATTTGCCTTCAACCAGTCAACAAGATATATCACTCACCCTTGTCACACTTTTGAAATTTCCTTCAAATTTAATTGTTATCAAACTGTAGAGTAAATATTAGACCAGAATTCGGAAACGGATCAAGTCTATATATAACTCTCTTTCTTCTCAAATTAATTAATTTATTTTTATTTCTATTTATACATTTTTTAAAGTTGGCTTTAAGTAATACTCCATCCGTTTCATGTGAATTGAGACTAAAATTTTTGGAACACAAACCAAAGAAAAGTAAGAGAGAGAAATAAGGGGAGGAGGTGTTTGTGAGTGTGAAAAATTAAATAGGAGAGAGAATGAGTGGGAGGAATAGTAAGTTGATTGGTGTATGTGAGTGTAAAAGTAAAGTAAGATAGAGAATGAGTGGGAGAAATAGTAAAGATTCTTTGCCATTTTGGGCAGTCTCAATTGATGTGAAACAGACGAAAAAAGAAATAAGTCTCAATTCATATGAAACGGAGGGAGTATAAAGAAGTCTATATGTAACACTAACAATCATATTTATCATAACGCGCTAGTATTTCTTTGGACACTAAACTTCTTAACACTAACGTGGGTACTTTTTAACAGTGTTAATGTTTATTACTCAGTCCAGAATGATCTTCACGTTTTTTTCGCCGTTATTACGAAGGATCTTTTGAGTAATAATTTTAGGTTGACTCAATTGTACTAATGAAAATCTAATTTTTTTATCCACACACCATCAACAATACGATAAATAGCATGTTTTAGATTTTCATTGTGATAATTAAATCAACCTAAAATCATTGCTCAAAGTTTCTTCGTAATAACGTTGAAAAAAGCGTGAAGATCATTTTGAGACGGAGGGAATAAATAAGTGCAAATATTGAATGTGTGGAAGTGTCTATTTAAAAATCGGGCATTTTTAACCTTCAACTGACATTTTCAACAAATGTTAAACACCAATTTGAATTTTAAATATCATTTTGAATGACGAACAAATGGAATTTGCGTTATTTAAATTATTTCAAGCGTTTGAAAAAATATTAAGATTTTCATATGATAGCTATTTTATTTTATTTTTATTTTAATAAATATACTCCATCCGTCCGGTGAAAATCTGGAAAAAAAAAAAAACGTGTTTTACGCTAAGTTAGCGTAAAACGCTTTTTAAAAATGGTGCGGTGGAATTTTTGTAATAAACAAGAAGTTGTTCGTAAGTGCCAGTGTTAGTGTTAGAAATTGTCAGCCATTGTGCATTGACACTTATTAACTCAACCACTGGCACTTTTGATAAGTGCTAGTGGCAATGTTGATAAATGCTAATGTAATAACTGGCAATTTTTAACGCTTAAGAAAAGTGTCAGTTTCATGTTTATAAACGCCAGTTTGAATTACTGGCTTTTATTAACACTGACATTTACGATGCTTGTCAGTATTTACGAAAATGCCACCGTTTGTTTTTAAGAATAAGCGCCAGCGTCTTTGAAAAACACGTTTTTTCTATCCTTAAGGTAAAACACGTTTTTCACAAGACCTACCCATCCGTCCAAAAGAAAGTAGTCTCATTTTACTTTTTATACTTAAACACAAGTAAATTTTAACCAAATGTTAATGTCAACTTAATCATCACAATAAAATTTTAAAATTTATTTTTGATAAATCAAGTATTATCAATTACAAATTTTCTTTAAAACTCGTTAATCAAAATTTGAATTGACTAAAAAAAAAAAGACACAGAAAGTATTTTGAGACTATAAAATAGATGAAAATTATTTTGGAAGCAACTGAAACAGACAAATTGATGCGTCAGACCCGAAACGGTCCAAAGCAATTAATATGAGAATCTCCAAGGTGTTTGTGAACTCTGTTCCAATTAAAGACCAACACCAAAAGCAAACACCACATAATATAATTACTCCCTATTTTTTTAGGACCACCCCCATAAAAATAATCAATAATAGGAACCCCCCCCCCCCTTCCCCCCAAACGCGTCATTGAAGCATTTCCAAATTTAATTCCTTTTAATTTTTTTATGGCTTAGTGTAGGTACTTGCGCCCATAATCTTAGAGTGTATGAACTGTCCTTTCGGATTTATAGACAGGTAAATTTGAGTTTGATCTCAGTTGTCAAATTAGTAAGTGACTCCAAAAAAAATGTCTAACACGACTTATATCAATTGTCACCCAGCTGCTCCTTACGCCGACTCGATCGCAAAACATGAGCTACCCGTGTGGAGGGCTAATTCCTTTTTTTGCCCTCACAAAAAATGTTTCTTTCGTACCCCTCGTGTATTATTCTACTTCTAAATACCAAACCTAAATTTCACTTTCTTACCCATTTCCCTTTATTTATTCCATTCCCGGAATTCCATTTCAGTTCACCATTTCGTATCTCTCTCTTTCTCTCTCCTAGCATATGTCTCAAAGACCCACAATTCCACATTCCTCCTCTCTTTCCTTTACCTCACATTCCGGCCATCTCCTGGTTTCCAGTGAGATGATCAATCCCAGTTCTTGTAATTCCTACTCCATAATCCATTAATCTGTTCAGCACCCAGATAATATCTCAAAAAACACATAAAGAAAAATATTTCCTTTCCCTTTTTCCTGGAAAAGTGAAAAAGGAATAAATTTTCCCGGAAAAGTCAGTTTCTTCTCGGGAAACCAGTCGGAAAAATGGGTGTGAAAGGTTTTGTTGAAGGAGGGATTGCTTCAATTGTCGCGGGCTGTTCTACCCACCCGCTTGACCTCATCAAGGTCCGGATGCAACTCCAGGGAGAAAATCATGCTGCCCCGAATCCGAATCCTATCAGCCGGCCCTCCCTCGCCTACCAAACAACCACAACCACGACGGCTGCCGGAAACATCCGTGTTCCTCCGCCTCCGCCGCGGATGGGGCCCATAAGGGTCGGGATCCAGATCGTGCAGCAAGACGGCGCTGCCGCACTCTTCGCCGGCGTGTCAGCCACCATGCTCCGGCAGACGCTTTATTCCACGACCCGGATGGGTCTTTACGATATAATGAAGAATAAATGGACCGATCCGAACACGGGTAAGATGCCGTTGATGACCAAAATCGGTGCCGGTTTGATCGCCGGCGGGATCGGAGCCGCCGTCGGGAATCCAGCTGACGTGGCCATGGTTAGAATGCAAGCCGATGGTCGTCTCCCGGCGGCTCAACAGCGCAACTACAAAAGCGTAGTTGACGCAATCTCACAAATGACCAAAAGCGAGGGGATTACTAACCTGTGGCGCGGATCATCTCTTACTGTGAACCGCGCAATGCTAGTGACGGCTTCCCAACTGGCATCATATGATCAGATCAAAGAAACCATATTACAAAAAGATCTGATGAAAGATGGGCTCGGGACCCACGTAACCGCTAGCTTTGCGGCCGGGTTTATTGCTTCGGTTGTTACTAACCCGGTCGATGTGATCAAGACTCGAGTTATGAATATGAAGGTGGAGCCCGGACAGGCTCCGCCTTATAAAGGACCTGTCGAATGTGCTTTGAAAACGATCAAAGCTGAAGGACCAATGGCTCTTTACAAGGGCTTTATTCCAACAATCTCGAGACAAGGACCATTCACTGTCGTGCTCTTTGTCACACTTGAACAAGTCCGGAAATTGCTTAAAGATTTTTAAAATATTCATAGATGATGATGTCGAAAGAGTTAAATTTAGAATCTTATGTTGATTAGAATAATAAGGTTATATTTCTTGAGCTTTCATAGTTGTTTGTCAGTCAAGTATTCTTAAATTTGGAGATAATAATGTGTTTAATGTTTCAACAATATCTCTCAAGTCTAGAATTTCCCTTTGGAATTCCAAATTGATGTCTAAAGCTGGAAGGATGACACTTCTAAAAGATACTGCACATGTGTTTTGCTTAGTACGGTTATTTTTTACTGGTGCTTTGTTATGTTGGACATTTGGTTGGTTTCAAGAATTATGTATATGTAGGTGAAATTGTATACTCCCTACCGAAATATATGTCGCCGTTTTTTTGGACGTTAGTACGAAAAAAATTTGAGCAAAAAATTAAAGTTAATTTAACTATCCTAATAAAATTGTAAAACTTGTTATTGATACACCAATATAAATATTATCAATAACAAATTTTAAATTTTCATTCGAATAATTACATTAACTTCAAATTATTGCTCAATGTTCCTTGGTACAAACGTCCGAAAAACGACGACATTTATTCCGGGACAGAGGTAATATAAAATACTCCCTCCTTCCCAGCAGAAGTGACACCAACGTTTGATACACGGAGATTAAGAAAAGGTAGTAGGTGTGTGATGGATTTCGAACCGCTCCACCCACAAGTTAGCTCCACCAATGGTGGAGATTGGAGCCACCTCATTTTAGCTACACCCAACGTCTGAGATGTAGCCGAGCTCGGTGGGACCCACAAAAAGTTGAAATCATCCGAGCCGCACAGATGATAAATGTGTGTATGTGGCCTTGATCGGAGCCGTTGGGTGGAGAGGTGGAGCTAACTCGGTAGAGCGGTTCCGGGTCCGTGTGTGATAGAAAATGAAGAGAGAGAATGAGTGGGGTAAATAGTAGTGTTGGTTGAATAAAATGAGTGGTAGAAAATGAAGAGAGGGAATGAGTGGGGTTGATTGAATATAAATATATTAAAATATTTCCATTTTAAGTAGTCACTTGTGCTGGGACGGAACGAAAATAAAATAAGTGTCGGTTGTGCCGGGTGGGAGGGAGTATGTATGAAAGGCTAATGTGGAAGCAAGAAATGTAATATTGGAAAGCTAACTTTTAACTTGACTATTAGCTGGAACAGAGATAGTCTTCTGTCTACTCTTTTATTGACAATAATGCACCTCTTTTTACGTTTACACATTTCAGTGCTTAAGTGACACATTTTAGTCCAATAGTGACACTTTTCTTTGAAAATGTAAATCTAATGTTCACAAATATATTTTATTTCTGATAAACAAAAAAGTGGACAACACCATCTATTATTAATAGTTCTAATTTCCATTAGACGAAAAAAAAAAAAAAACAACCCCCACGTATTGTTAATTTGTTATTGGATTTGAAAGGTATGTGATTGTATATATTCAATAATTCAGAGTTGTGCAGTTCAAATAATTGAGTAACAGAGCCTAAAATTATATACACCAAAAATTCTTACACCATCAGTGAATTCCTGCAATAACACAATGCTACAATAATTGGAGAAAAACAAGCAAAGGAGAAATTGAAAAAAAAAAAAAAAAAAAAAAAAAAATGCTCTACCCTAACAAAACTGGAGAAAAACCATTCCATCTACGCATAAGTAGATAATCTACTATAACGATAACCATGTAACCGTGGATTCTGCCATCGGCCGGGAAACACCTTGCTCAACTTGTGTGTAAGTGTGTGTTTATGAGCGTAGATACGAATATATATATACACGTGATAATTGTTATCGACATTCTAATAATAAAAGTTGTTGTCTTTGTGGTTGACAGCATCCTTACAGAGCATTGATCGCACCTCCAGTATATTCTTTGGTGGCTCCAGGTCTTTCTCCTGAAGCGCATTCCCAAGCAAACGTTGTATTTGTGATGCAAATGTGTCATCTAAAACCTTCAAATCAAATCACAAACTCCCCCGTCAATGCATTATGTAGATGGAAAGCTAAAAAGAGTATCCCCCCCCCCCACCCCACCAAAAAAAATGCATTCTAATAATACTACTCGTAATTGTAAAGGATTGAGAAACGTACAGAGAGTGCAACTCGCGTATTCTTATACCACAGCCTATTTTCTTTCCGGCTCTCTAACAGTCTTAGCACATCCTGTCGTCAAACAGGAAAAAGCTTACTTTTTGTTGCTTAAAAACTCAAGAAAACGGAAATATTTTGAATGTTTTGATTGAGCTTACTTGTCCCATCCGATCCCAGAAGCCACGACAAAGAATTACAAACACTTGAGTTTCAAGAACTCCATGGAGGTAATCAATTGTGTTAGTTAGCAGATCCTTCAACGGTTGCATTCTACTTCGTATGTCTGATTCTCCTGCACTCCCATTTGCTTCTTGAATTATCTTTTTCAACTTTGTGCAACCTTGTAACTTTGTCTGAATATAAAAAGACACAATGAGAAACCATGAATTCCGTATAAGCAAATACTCTCAAATAACCGTCCCAAAATGAGTGCCCATTTAAAACTTTTATTAAACAAAAAAAAAAAACAATATTTAAATTTTAAGCTTCTTTAGTAACGTATATCGACCTTTTTTAAACCCTTGTAGTTTGATGAATTTTCGGTTTTAACCACTCTTGTTTTTTTTAGCAATTTTAACCATCGCACTTTGGATTTTTATTTTTATTTTGGGGTTGGGGGCGGGGATTAACATGAGTGTGTATCTAAAGTACAATGGTTAAAACTACTGAAAGAACAAGAGTGGTTAAACGGAAGCTTCATCAAAGTACGAGGGTTTAAAATGTCGATTAAAATGCCGATAGGCCCGCATAATTATTCATGGGATCTTCCCATACCGTTAAAAGTGTACATTTGAACTTGAACGTAGTAGTTGACTAAAGGGAATTGCTCCCTCCCTCCCGGAAAGTTAGTCCCACTAATTTCTTTTTTGTTAATTTGAATGTATTTCGAGCAATAATTTAGGTTGCTTTTAATTACCCTAATGAAAATATAAAATTGTAATTGATAATATATAGTGGTGTATCAATAACAAGTTTTAGATTTTTATTAGTAGAAATAAATGTAACCTAAATTATTGCTCGAAGTTCATTCAAACTAACCACAAAAAGAGTGTGCCTAATTTTCCGGGACGAAGAAGTATATGATTTCATTAGAAAATGGACACCTGTTTTGGGAAGAGAGACTATAATTTTCACTATATGAACAACACTCACATTTTCAGCCAGTTTTTCAACCACGGCTTGCAAATAATTTCTGAACCGAGTTCTCAGCATCACGGTGACTTCGCTAAGAAATTCTCCGGGAACTGAATTTCCACCGTCGGGGATGCATGCACCCCATATTTTAATCTGGGCTTCTATCTTGGGACGGAGCATGTCCAGCATCCTCTTCATGGAATTGAAAAGAATTCCCAACTGATACGCAGATTTTTCAGTAATCATTTTATATATTGGATGGAATAATTTCTATAGAAAGTGTTGGTACTAAAAAATCAATTAAAAAGATGAATTTCTCACCTCTTCCGGAAAAGTGTATGGCAATGGGTTTCCTTTAGTAAATTTCTGAACGTAATGTACTGCTTTGACGGGCATGGTGAGCTCTTTTAATGGAGATAAAACATCAATGTACTGCTTTTCCAAAGTTTCCACAATTGCCCTTTCAACATCTGCAATGGCCTGTTTGAAACAAATGTACCAAAATAGATGAACTATACGCATTAGATTAAGAACGGGACATAAATAATATAGCAATAAACGGAACGGTAATGAACTTACACTCTCCAGATTGAAAGTATACTCTGGCCATCGAGAAATGATGACTTCATATTCACTCAACGTCTCCTTCAGACGTTCATACATATCATCTACAAACAGAGTGGTGGACTGTTGTGTTCTGACACCCGACCCCTTTACCTGGAGTAATGTTGCATGTCAATAAGCATATATTATAAATAAGATATTTAACCCCTTTTCTAAGAATATTGAAATGCACCATCTAGAGGAAATTTGACAGGTCAAACTATCTATGGTTAATGCTTTACGTGCTTGCACTTTCTTGATATTCCACTATAATTACTGCCTTCTTTAGAAATGGGATGGACAAAAAAAGAAAGTGGCACAATCTTTTTATGACGGACAGAGTTAATATAATTATCAACTGAAGAAAATACTAAACTGCAAGCTATATCAAAACATGTGTCAAGAATTATACCTTATCGGATTTGCATGTTTCAAGCAATTCAAGACGCTTGTCTTGGATCCAGCGGGTAATATAAACATGAAACAACTCTTTTGCATCAACTCCACCTTTGACAACACTGTTCAAATATTCATTGCACAAGCAAAGTCGAACGAATAAATATTTATCTTACGGGAAATATAAACAACTAGATGAAGCGAGAGAAAAACAGTTACCCAACATTCCAAGAAGCAAGATCCCTCTGGAAATCAGCTGTGGTTATAACAAGTTCTGCCACGGGCAGTGACGGTCCAATGGGAGGACACGCAACAAGGAATGCACGCAATCTATTGCAAAGCTCTGTACTATATAATGAAGTAGAAAGATTCGGCAAGTCTACAAAGCTGGGAGAATAGTAACATGAAAACCAATCAATATAACAGATTAAGAATCAATCACCGTGCTAAGATACATCTAATTTCCACCAGGCCACGTAAATGTCTGGATAAATACACACACATATCCAAACATTTTGAAGAGAAACAAATCTAGGCTAGGATGAAGACAAGAGACAGTAGTTTTAAGTTTTTATAGTGTGCGATCTACGTATGAGTATGTTCTTGTAGAAGTCCACAACCCTATTACATCTGAAGCGTAGGGGCAAGGCTACTCGAGCAGAATTTTACTAACAAATGATACTTGTATAAAACAATTTACACAGAGCGAGACTTTTATCCATAAATTTAGTTAAAACTGCATGTCACATTACCATATACTCTCTCCATCCCGAAATGATCTTCCTACTCTGTTTTTGTTATTGATACGAAGTTACTTTGTGTAATAATTAAAGGTTAATTTAAGGTTAATTTAAGTATCCTAATGAACATCTAAAAAGTTGCATTGATAGTACTTATAATAGTGTATCAATAATATGTTTTGAATTTTCATTAAGATAATTAAACTAACTTAAATTTATTGCTCAAACTACCTTCATAGTAACAACAACAAAAAATGGGAAGATAATTTTGGGATAGGAGAGAGTATAATATTTTTTTGGTGAACTAGGGTAACCCCAGGGTTTGCTCGAGACTGATCCCCCGAGGTACAGTCGGACCCCAAAGCAAGGATCTCCCCCAAGATAGTTTGCTGCATCCACAACGGCTCGAACCCGAGATCTCTTGCTTAAGTGATGAGAGCCAAATCCACTCTCATCAACCATCATTGGCTGCGAGATACTCCCTCCGTCCCAGCTCAATGTGTACACGTACCCATTCAGTTAGTGTCATTGATAAGTCTCACTTCTTAAAATGAAAATATTTTTTATTTTTTTATTTTTTTATTATTACCATTATCATTAATATTATATTAACCCTACCCCACTTGCCAAACTCACAATTAAATTGTGGGCCCAACTTGCAAATCTCACTCACTTATCATACAACACTTTTCCCACTCAATACTTTTTCAATATCTATATCTATATATATACTCCCTCCGTCCCATTTTAAACTTCAAAAAAAAAGTGGGCACAAGAATTAAGATGAGAATCTTTTTATTATAAAATATAGATAGTGGGGTAGAGTGTTGTGAGTATAGAAAGTGGGTAGGAGTGAGAAAGTGGGGTAGGGAATAGTTAGTGGATAGTTGTGTGTATGACATGTAGGGCCCACTAAATAACAAAGTATAAAAAACTTTCCTTTCTTGGATTTTGAAGTTTAAAATGGGACACCCAAAAGGAAAAATTTTGAAGTTTAAAATGGGACGGAGGGAGTATATATATATATATATATAGAGAGAGAGAGAGAGAGGGGCGGATCTTGTGTTGTAGCTGGGGGTCCAAGTGCACCTGGTCAACTGCAATTTGTAGTTAATTTGTTTTTTCCTTTTTCGGATTTTGGCTGTTAAGTGCATCCGCAGTGAATATCAATAATCCCTGACATGATGAACATGAAATTGTGTATGGTCAAGTGGTAAAAGTGCCTTTGAAAGGTGCTTTTGGTGGACACATCCCAGGTTCAATTCTGTCTCCCAGCATGGTTCATTTTTATTCACTATCATTAATTCATTTTCTACAACCTTTTAACTCTCTGTCATTCTTACAAGTTTACATAATTATGCAACTTTGGGTTTCTTCCAATTATTCCAAATTTGATTAGTTAAATTTAGGCTTTCTTCATTATTAATTAATTAATACTAATCAAATTTATTTTTTATGATTATTTTCAAGTAACTAAAAAGTAATTGTTATATTTTCAACTCGTTGAAATGATCTTAGATTCAAAAAAAAAAAAAAAAAAAAACTCGTTGAAATGATCTTTAGTCAATCTAATTATCAAGTCTAACAGTTCAAGTCCATTTTTTATTTAATTTTATTAATTTTCTAAAAATCTCTTTGTTAGTCTACATTTTAATTTTGTGTCCAACATATAATTTGAATATTTGATGGTGTGATGTATTATAATCTAATCGCGTCTCAAAAAAAATCTGGTTTGAAGTTTTGTAGTGTAAAATGTGCACCCGCTGTCAAAAAATCCTAAATCCGCCACTGTATATATATATATATATATATATATATATAAGCATTCATGAAAAACAGAATAAATTAGCTACCCATTGGTCAATTGCGATTTTGTGGTATGAGAGAAGAGTATGTAGTTCCAGCTTTTGTAAAGGTCACAAGGACGATTAACAATATCACTAGTATGTTACAAACTCAATCAAACCCCAAATAATGTAATGCACAGAACAGAAAGACGTTTACCTGGGTAGTATGTGCTGATTATGGATTTCAATGTCCGTGAAGATTTCATTTCGGATATTAAAACAAAGGGACTTCATCTTCTCGTAGGCAGTAGATTTAATCACTGGGTCAGCCAACATATTCTCCATGTTACCCGAAACAAATTCATCTGTTTCAGACAAGTGCCACTTTGATCTTTTCCTCACAGCATTCTAAAAAACAAAAAAACAGACATTAGACAAAGATAGTGAAGGTCAAAGGAAGGTGACGGAATTCAAATACAGAGTATTTCATACTTGAAAATATCTGCATAGCTTCAACTGTGCCTCAGGAGAGAGTATATCATGCAAAAGAGCGTACAACTTTAAAGCAGGTTCCAGTGCAGGAGCTGCCAATCCAGTGGCTGGTCTGAAGACATCTGCCATTCCTGATGGAGATGATTCATCGAGTGACTTGTAGTTCTCGAAAACCATACTGATGGTATCTTCAATCTGATCAGAGAGCTCTCCCAACATGCGATTCTGGTCAAGGATCAAGATGCATTCATATTCATTACATATTATATATACAAGATAAACAAATAAATAAATAAATAAAAAGGCAAATCATATTCCAAGTCGGTAACACTAATAGTAACTGAAAATATCTACCCCCCCCCCCAAAAAAAAAGACTCACCTCTTGGTGACTCAAAGTGCGCTTCATGTTGTTTTTCATAATCACAGGCAACAGGAGATCGTGCACCACGTTTAGACAGTCTGCGGTTGGTGTGGCAACATCCATGATGTATGAAAGGTACCTAAAATACGATGAACATATAACTAAACACCAGGAGCAAAAATAATGACCAAGATAAGGAACTTCTTGTAAAGAAAGATCAGTTCTCTTGTATCTTATTACCTTAACTTGGTGTATGCATCGGAAACTCCATAGTACTTGGCAAATTCAGACACCAACCACTTCCATGGACCATGAAGCAACAAATTCCTTTGCTGAAAATTTTGAACTTTCATTGCCGTTTCTAAAACCAAGTCATATGCAATGGTCTCTGCAACAGAACCACACTAGACCAAAAAAAAAAATGTTCACGTTTCGAGAAGCGCAATAACCGCTGATTTGCGAGACCACTCATTAATATAAGATACTCCTTCCCATAATAAGGGTTACTAAAACTGAATGCGCGGGAATTAAAGAAAAGTAAATATCATATTGATAGTGGAGTAGGTGTTATGAGTATGAAAATTATAGGAGAGAGAATGTGAGGAAGTGGATTATTGTGGTGAAATGGGTGCCATTGAATAATGAACTATTTTCAAGTTTCCATTTTGGGATAGTAACTTTTATTATGGGACGCCCAAAAGGGAAACAATTAACATTTATTATGGGACAGAGGGAGTAATTCATTTGTTTTACCTTGAGATGACTACTTTCATCTGGGCTAGTTGAATAGAGTATATGTAATTGAATTCTTCCTACAAGTTCATGCTCCGGTTCATGGTATATTGGCCACCAGCGAAGTCTAACAGTCTGCATTTGAACTTTATGTTAGATTTATAGAGTGAATATCCCTTGCTAGCTAGCAGGTGTAAGTTTTATCATATCTGGGCTTATACCGGGTCGTCAGCAATATCTGCCACTTGAGCAACAACATGACCACAGTACTTTCCCTTAGAATCCAGGACTTCAATAACCAGATCATCCCCCTGACCATCTGGGAAGCTGCATTTAAAAAAAATAGAACAAAAAGTTCATCCCAGAAACTTCCAATCGATAATGGAAAGACGGTTGAAAATTGTGCACGTACAATACATGGTTTTCACCAGATCCAGGCTGCATTCGAACTGCGGCATCTTCAGGTAAGCTTTTCAACCTCAACGAACACGAGTAAGTTTCTGCACCATTAATGAGAAAGTAACTGAGAAATTCAAACGAAGGAAAAAACCAACTTCGCAGTGGCTTGGAAGTTGGAAGTATATCTCATTAGATACTGACAAAACTTTGTATGAGACGGGTTTCGATGAGAGAGTAATTGGTTTGCCTCCTAAAGGTGGGGCGCGGCAAGCCCATTTCCTCTCATAGAGACCTGTCTCATACATGAGACGGTCTCACAAGAGCCTCACTCTTAGATAACTCCCTCCGTCCCAAAATGAATGTCAAAAAATTACAAATTTGCTTTTGATCAAGATTAAGTTTGATTTTTTTTTAAAAAAAAATTTGACATTCAATTTGGGAAGGAGGTCGTAATAAAAGAGTAATGAAAGAGCATGGAGCTCTTTTTTGACAATGAAAGAAAAATGGCTTGTGAACATCCAGCGAGGAATTTTTACAAAAACTATTTAAGTCTTCATAGTTCATACCCTGCACTATTTCATAAGAGGGGGAGTGATTACGCATTGTGGCAACACCAACTTTCAAAAGCCCAGACACATCTTTTAAATATCGAGTGCCCGCATGCACATAAACCATACTTTGATGTGATAATGATCCATTTGCAGGCATAAGACGAGGGGTCTCACGGACTTTTCTTATCGCTTCCCATTCTGAAGAAAGTGTTGATTTTACACTGGACAAACGAAAGCGAAGTGATTTCAATTTTTCCATTGGTGGTGTCATAGAAGAAAATGTGCAGCCTGTGGGAGGGTCCAACGCCATTTTCACTTTTCTCACTGCATTAGATACATGCCATAAAGACATCAGCAAGAAGTTATTGAAAATCATTTTGGGACGGAGGTAATACATACTGAGGGTGAAATTGATACTTAGAAGCACATGAAAGTACCTTGAACTTTCATTTTACCACATGTTTTCTTAGGTTTTACAGAAACTCCTTCAGTAACTAATGCTGAAGATCTTTTGTTCATTAGTTCTTCCTCTGGTTGTAATAGCACCTGTTGCAGACTAAAATACAACAAAAACATAATGAACAATTGCCACCGAGCATTTGAGATTCTACTGAGGCCTTTCAGTGTGTACTTCCTTGTTTCGCAGAAAGAGATCAAATTTTTGTTTTACTAATATCAGCTTCCAAACCCCGTCAATTTGAACTTTTGAATTTATAATAACTCTTAAAACAAAGGCAAATAGTACAAAGTAGAGTTTAGGCCTAAAGTATTTGAAATTCAAAGGTGAAAAATTTTAGTAAACAAAACGTAATTTTGTTTGACATGGGTGTACCAAGCATGACAAATAGATAGTAAACAAGTGCTGAAGCAAGGAATTTGATGTTTACCTAAAAGCATCACGAAGAAGGCGACATTCATGTTCTAAGAAGATTGGAGCTTCAATGCAGTCCTTGGCCCAATAGTTAAGACACAGCCGAACACAAGCATCATAAGAAATCACCCCACACCAAGGACCTAGTCCACTGAGAGCATTTTGCATAAAGATATAAAGATATGAGAACATATTTGAAAGAAAAACAAGAAAGAATATGAAATGGGATGGACATTATAATCACATTATCTACCTTGCGTGATATGTTGGAAAGCGAGCTGGCAAACTGATAGATTGAGCACCTAATGGTGTGCCTTTTGCTGTACTGGGCTCATCAAACGTTGCAGCAGAAGTACTTGAATTTGTAGGACAAGGTGAGCCATTTGCTTTATTAATTCCATAGAGAGAACCAGAAAATGGAGGTGCGCTAGGGACATGACTATCATCAAGCTTCTTAGTAGTAAGAACCTGAAACCACTCATCAACTTGAGAACACCAGCATACTCGAACTTCCTAATGCAGAGCACATTCGAAATAAAAGCTCCTTACAAGACTACTTTCTATAAGAAGTCTTGCTATATCTATAAAATTTGAGAATAAGCTCAAAAAATAATATGCTAGTGAAGAGAGTCAAATTTGTATCATCGCTCAATTGCATGAGGAAGTGGTGGAGATAGGATTTTTTGTAAATGGGGGTGAAAATATATTTTAGTGAATTCTCCTTAAAGAAAGGGCGGGGGATGGCGGGGGGGGGGGGGGGGGGGGGGGTGGTGTGGTGTTACTTTGTTACTTTAATGGTGAAGGTAGTTCCGCCCCTTGCATGAGGCACATTCTGAAAGTGACATAAACGTAGTGTACAAAGATTTCTTACACACATTAAATGCAAATGAAAAGGTGTCCTATGTGACGCTTTAAAACCTTAAGAATCTAGCCAACCATAGAAATAGATGTTGATACTTTAAGTCACTATGCATCAAAACAAGATATCAGGTAACCATACTCAAGTACCCACATCAAACATTATCTCTCTCTAGCAAAAAAAAAAAAAAAAAAGAGAGAGAAGAACTACTTCCACAAAAAGACAACACTGTTTAAAATCATTCCCTAAATGTTTTTCCTCGTTACCAACTGAAACAACAGAAGAAAACAGAATCTTGATCCTTAGTTTATTCACTACAAATCCTAACACATGCAAAATATAAGCTTTATAAAACAAATAGAAGATCAAAATTTGTCTCACCACTTTGCAGCCATTGTTAATCCTTAGCTTGGAAGACACTTCATCCGATAACACATTATCCATAGCACGATGCACTCGCTCCTTAGTTGAACTGCAGGCGGACCGAACTGGACCATTGCGAATATTACCATTTGAAAATTTACTACCTAGTGGAGATGCAGCAAAGGAGTGGGCTCCACCGTAACTCCCATCACTCGAATCAGAGGCTAGGTCCATATCAGATCCAGACCCGCTAACCTTTGAGACTGTCACAATCCCAGATGGCAAATGACCATTTTTAAGAACAGATTGAGATTGCAACCCCAATCCCCGAGTTCGAATCCCAACTTTTGGATTAGATTTCATCCTGTCATTCAACATCCAAGAAAAAGGGTATCTCTCTTCTTCCAAATTCAGTACCAATTCCAAAAGATCATAATCATAACACTAACCTGACATTGCAAAACACGAAACAATGAACAAACAATGCAACAATGTCACTAGGGTTCTACACTTAAACAGACACACACAGACACACACACAGAGAGTCAGAGCTGTATCTGAAGAATCAGGACAAAGTTACAAACTTTAACATCAAATTGGGGCAAAATAAAGCAAAATTAACGTGAAAAAAAAAACGACAGAATATGATTCTTACAATGGGTTTTTGATTCTGATCAACTTTTCTAGGATTCCCCAATTTTTCTTTGTTTTTGTTTTCCTCCAAATCTTCCAGCGAACCAAACGGATGTACGGGTGTAGGATGCTAAATCCGACAGTAATTGAAGCAAAACCCTTTCTCCGTACTAATTTTTCTGATTAAGGAAGAGAAATCGATGGGAATGTCGTACTAAGATTCAGTTGCCATATATATACCAAAAAACACAATAAAGAACCGACATTGATCACTCATTTAAGAAGAAAATAATTGTTTTTGGTGACAGTTTATGAAAACGATAGTGAGAAAAATACCAACAGACTGCGCTGCCTCACATTCCTCTCTGTAACGATCTTTAATGGGGTTTTTCTTTTTGCGATTTTGTGTTTTGATCAACGATGATGATGGGTTTTTGATTTTCTCTTTCACACACACATACATACACATGAAATAAATTGATCCAAAATTGTTTGTTACTTTTTCAAAAGAAAAGGGCCGAAAGGCTAGGTTCTTCTACACTGGAAAATCGCTTTATACTGTGTGTGTGCTTTAAATGTTTATTTTTCCAATTTTTTTTTATTTATTTGATGAATAGAATCCCACTAACTACAGTGACATGTGATAAAAATTATTTTTAATTTGGTTTTGATTTTGATTTTATTTACTGGTTAGACCATATTTTGGGTCGATAATCAACTTTCTAGTTTGTGGTAGGGATGTTCATATTCGATGATCCAATGTTTGGTTTAGACTTTCTTTGAATTGGCTTTCTTATTTTTTTTATTTTTTTTTGTTTTTGACAATACAATTGGCTTTCTTGTTAGTGGTAGGGATTCTTGTGTTTCCATTAATCAGCAATGAAAAAGAGGGGCTTATAATTCTAATAATTATAAGTAAACACCAACTGTAATTCTTTTGAGGGTGATCAAAACTGGACAGAAATGGTAATAGATTGAGCATATTAAATACTACTAGAAATTTCAACTTAAAACTAATTAGCAATAAAAAGAATAGACCCTTAAATTTATAGATATCATAAGCTACACACCGACCCACCAATGCATCCCTCATATCAAACCCATTTATCTTCAAATCGTCCCCTTGAAACCCTAATCCCTTCACAATTGCATCCTTCAAATCCTAAATTATCACAAACAAAAACATATATAAATCATCAAATCAAATCAACATATATCAAGCACACACTAATAGAATCCATTTGACATATCAAGAAAAATTTCAAGTGAAAACGGGAAAGAAAAAGACTACTCACCGAGATTGTTTTCGGATAATGGGGATTGAGGTCTGGGGTTGAAATTAGGGTTGTGGTTAACGGAAGTTGGGTAATTAGAGGGAATAATAATGGTAAGAAACAAATTTGACAGAGAATTGAAAATTTGAGAGCCATTGGAGGGGAGAAAGATTGTGAATTGGGGTTTTCTTTGATTGAGAAAGATGAGAGAGTTACTGAATTGGAGATTTCGAAAAAATGGGGCTTTCTGGGGACGAGATTAGGGTTTCTTTTTTCCTTTTTTTTTTTTTGTTCTTGGATTTGAGCTGTTGTTTGATTGAAGACGCTCGAAATATGAAATGGATGAATATTTGTAGAGGCGTGGAGAAGACGATGACGTGGAGGAGTTGGCGAATTGGATGGGAGTATATGATACGAGGATGAATCTGATTGGTCCATGTAGGCTCTATGACTTGGATGAATGTGAGGTTGTCGCAGGTCTTTTCTTTTTTTGGAAAAAATACAAAAAGATGAGCAAGTGACGTCGTTTGGAGGAATGGGCATGAGAATATAAATATCAATAGATCAGGGGATCATTTTGAATAAATCTAAACTTTAATTGTTAGTGGAGCATGAACTACCTGAACTACCCTTTAAAATATTGTCACATGCATTGCACATGATGATTTAACGGGAAAAAACTAACGGGGTTAGTGATAGTGACTATGGATGCAAAAATAAATAAGTTAGATGTGTTGTTTCAAAAGGAAATTAGTTTAGTGACCAAATACCCAAATTGGTCATAGTTGAGTGATTTTTGGTGCAGTTTTGCCTTATTTTTATTTGTTATTTCAATATTATTTTCGAAGTTAAATTTCAGTAGGTAGTATTTATAGTATTAGAAGTAGATTAGGACTTTATTTTGATATTTTAAGAGTCTAATAGGTTACCATATAGATTAGGGAGTAAACTGCATTTTTGCCATCTGTACTATCTAGTTTTTTCAATTTTACATCTGTACTACCAAAACAACAAAAATAACCTGCGTACTATTGATAAATTAGCAAAAGAAACCAAAATCGTTATCAATGTTATTGAAAATTAATGAGTGTTAGTTTTTTAACAGATGTTACTTTAAAATTTTCAAATTGGTCCATAACCAAACAAATATCATCCCTATGTTCTTCAGAATGCAAACACCATGCCGCTCCACCACTGAACCGCCACCAAGCCACCACCCTTGCTGGAAATGTGCCTTTGGCCCACCAAAGTCCATTATCACCACCCAAATTGCAAATTCAAACAATCAAAAACACACTGCCAACTGAAATACAAGCACCCAATCAGAATGAACCCCTGCTTATCTTCTTCTTGGCTCTGGATTGTTGCAGCAAATGTTCAGGTGTGATGAAACTTGTTGTCCTCTTTGTGAATGATGGCTGAAGAACACTAGCACTAGCCCTTATATTCACCCCACTTGCAGCATTTTTAGGGACTTGTCCTTGTCTTCCACACCCTCTTGCAGCACTTGTTGACCCATCAACTAAATTATTTCTGGACTTCGAAAATTTGTTTCAAAAACTCAACTACATTATTTTCAAAATCAACCAAAAATCAAATCAAACCAAATCTGGTTTCCAAATTAAACACAAATCTGGACTTCGAAAATCAATCCAAATTCGAAACTCAAATGCAAATCCGAAGTTCCAACATCAACCAAATTCGAAATGATATGAAACCCAAATTCAGAATTCCAAAATCAAACAAAATATTGCAAAATCAAGCGAAATAAAAGAAGGGTAACCGGAGGTGTGAGGGGGAGGGGAGGGCGGCATGAGGCGGTGGACGGGAGGAGTAGCCGGAGAGGGGGGAGGGTATGGGTGACCTGAGGTTGAGGAGAATGGTCAGAGAAAGAGGGGCAACCGGAGGTGTGAGATGGAGTGGTGGCCTGAAGTACAGAGGAGTGGGTTGGCCGGAAGAATGGATGGGCCAAGTCGGAGGTTTGGTGAAAGGGTTGCCGGAGTTTGGGGGAAGAGAGAGAAAGTAGAGGGAGGAAGTGCGTCTGTGTCGAGGGCATGGGAGGGTGGGGGTGTTAAGGGTTACAGGGGTAGTTTCAGCATTTCAGAAAAATAGCTTGTTAAGTTTTTAACGTCCATTAAATTTTTTAACGATTTTGGTTAGTTTTACTAATTAATCAATAGTACGCATGTTTTTTTGTTGTTAAGATAGTAGGGAGGTTAAAGTGATATTCTTGACATAGTACAGATGTCAGAAATGTGGTTTACTCACGATTAGGCTTATTTTGAGAATGTTTTGACTTGTTTTTCAAGTCCTAAGAACCCTATATAATTAGGAACATATTTAATTCCGAAAACTAGTTTATTGATGAATAAAAGTTGATTGAGCATTGCTCTATTTAATTTGAAAGTTGAATTCTTTCCTTAAGAACAATTCTCGGTAATCGTGCACGATTCAACGTGGATTGACGTAGCAGAAGACTTGATAGAAATCAAGTACTAGTTATCGTGCCCAATACAACAGTAATTGAATTCTATCAAATCTTCCGCTACGTCACAAGACACCCTCCGTCCCAGCAAAACAACATAAGCTACAAATGAAATAAGGAACATAAATGGATTTTTCTTATTTGAACGAAAGAATATGACTCGATTAATCAGCACTGCCATTAATAGTCACGGGTGATCAATATACATTTGTCAAAGTATATCGATAATACGTTTGTATTATCCATCACATATAGTCAAGCATGTCAACTTTGATCACAGAACAAGACGATCCACGAGTGTATTTTTAGTTAAGCGTCAAAACAAACTTTAGAATTCACAACAATAGTTAAATTACTTTAGACTAAAATTCAATCTAGTTGACAGAAAGAAAAAAAATACGTATCAAGATGCGACATTCACTACAAAACATGTGAGGTAATTACGACATTCATTATGAAACAGGTGAGGTAATTACTATATAGCCTGCCCGCCGTATAATGAAAACGCGACATTCAAGATTTAGTTTTTGCACTGCAAATCTCTTTTCATTGAAAACTTTAGAGATAAAGTTATAGACTTGCCAAACCCTTTTTAAAGTTCCATTTCCATATATGCAAAGAAAGATATACTTATGTCTGAAAGTCCTATTTATCCACAATTTTGCAGTGCAAAAACCGCCAAGAGTCTACTAGAAGCCCTTAGTATTATGCTGACAACTAATGCAACAGCCACAAAACTAGGTAAAATGACTTCAATTGCCATTTGACCCAAGAACTTGCTGCTTAATCTCCTCAATATTTGCAGCCAATTCATCTCTATTTTTCTGCAGTGAACATCCGTTGCAACAAAACAGTTACGACGAGTCTTTACCTCTATATTAAAAAGTAACAAACGATATCAGCAAAACGAGCACAAAATCTTTACCTTGAAGAGTAAATAGCGGGTGGTAAACCAGATTGTGTAACCAAGACCCACCACTTCCATCAACTTGGGAAACTGAAATTGCAACATAAAACCCAACGTTATTAATTATGGAGACTTGATAAACATATAATACGTTCTTGGAAAAATGAATGAATATGAAATACCCACCACGGGTATAGAATCAATGGCTCCAACCACAGCTGTTGCAAACCAGAGAGCTGCAAGTCCACCACCTCCAAGTATGATGATTGGGACAGGATCCTCCGAGTTCAACTGTTAAGACAGAGCATTTTATCAATAATGCCCAAATATCGGTAATTTTCACTCAAAACACAAATCAGTCATTAACAAAATGTTTCGTGCATACAACAGATAAATGTTCAAGAACCAAAAAAAAAAAAAAAACGCTGGGCAACATTTAATTTATAAAAGTAGATGTCTTCTCAGTTCTTGCTAGAAACTTCATCTGCTGAATTTACCTAATCCTAAACGAACTCTTTGAATGAAATAAGAAGACCATAACCAATTACTCCCTCCGTCCCAAAATGATTGTCCCATATCACTTTTTTGATTGGCCAGAAAGTTTATCCCATTCCCAAGATTAAAGCTTCAAGATCCCTGAATTTACAGAACTTATAATGTATTCTTAGAAAATTTGAAAAGTCAAACAACACTATCAATTTGTGACGGAGGGAGTATTATTTTTTTTCTTATTTTTGAGCATGGGATATTCAGTCTACAATCACATCAAACAAGTGAAACATCAAGTCAAGATCATAGGACTTTAAGTAAGCAAAGAAGAGAGATCTTTAGCACAAACTTATTAACAAGACGACAAAAAGAAAAACAATGTGAGGTTAGGCTCACGAATTCTTTCAATGATCAGGTAAGGTCAGCAGTCAGTTTTGGTACACCTTATGACTTTATATCACCGACTCATAAAAAGAAAATATGCTTACCTCTAATTCTAAGTATGTGGATAATATAAAATAGACAAGCCAAATAGCTAATGCTCTAGCGGCACCAAGGGGCAAGGAGGCCTTCCCATAGGAAAAGATCAGGGGATCGAGTGTCAAAATCCCCATGCTACAGTCTCTGACCCCCCCCCCCCTAATTTCCCAAGTGTTCCCCTCGAACTAGATTAGGTGATTACTCTAATATTTGATACTCACTCCGCAGGGAAAGATAATCCACTTACAATTTTTGTTTGTCCCATTTCCATTATTGATGGGTTAAATTCACTGAACTTCCATAAATTTCCATTGTGATAACTAATGATGGGAGGTAAAAAAGAGAGGGTGAACTGGTCAAGGGAGGATGACAGGCAAAGGAAGAAGAGAGGAGGTTAGTGATGGAAATGAAATTGTGTCGTTGATATGTGAATAAAGGGCACTAACATCATAGGACGCAGGGAGTATAAATTTCCTAGGTCGGATATCCAAAATTACCATAAATAAATAAAAAACTACTAGCACAGGGAAAACAAGGGAAATCTCAGCTCAATAAAAAAGAATCATATGAATAATGAGGAGAGAGACGATAGGCTTCTCAGGTAACCGCTCAGAATTGACATCAGTCAATCTTTTCATCAAGCTTATATTAGCTCTCAATAGGTTATAGCAATCATCATAGAAACCATCTTCAACGTTTAATCCATTTCAGTTAAAGAAAGATAATAAGATATAGAACATACAATAGACAAGAAACAAAATAGCAACAGGGAAAAAGGGAAGAGTGAGGAAAATCTCAGCCCAACAAAAAAATTATAAGCAATAAGGATATTAAAGATATGTTTCTCAGGTAACCGCTCAGAATTGACATCACTGTCAATCATTTCATCAAGCATTATTTAGCTCTCATTAGGTTATAGCAATCATCACAGAAACCATCTTCACAGGTCATGATAAATCCATTCCAGTTAAATATATATGAAAGGAAATAAGTTAGCATACAGTAGACAAGAAACAAACTAGCAACAGGGAAAACAAGGATAATCTCAGCTCAATTAAAACAAACAATACAAATAATAGGAGATAAATGAAAGGTTTCTCAGGTAACCGCTCAGAATTGACATCACAGTCAATCGTTTCATCAAGCAGAATAGCTCTCAATATGTTAAAGCAATCATCACCGAAACCATTTTTACCAGCCAATATAAATCCATTTCAGATAATTATATTCTTTATAAGCAAGGAAATAAGACAGAACATAAAGAAAGACTAAAAAAGTAGGTTTAACTCTAGCAAAAATGAATGAAACAGGAAAATAGAAATAGAAATAAAAAGAAAAAGAAAAATTGCAAACAAACAAAAATTAAAGATAGATTCCTCAGGTAATCCCCTCAGGGGCAATATCACATTTGATCTTCCATTAAACCTAATTTAGCTCTACCAATTATCAGGCACTATAGAAACCAACTTCCATAAGTATTACAAATTAAAGATTCCCAATTGATATTCAAGCAGAAAGAACATAAAACTAAACTACTCCCTCCGTCCCAAAATGATTGTCCAAAAAGAATCAAATTTGCTCTTGATCAAAAGCAAATTTGATGTGAACAGCAGCAAAAGATTAAGCGTACAAACAGTAGAGAATAACTGATTACTAAATCAAAAAAATCAAGCAAGTTTTCAGATAAGAAACTAGCATTACCCAAAATGAATACCAAGAAAAATAGCATACATAGGTTTCTCAGGTAACCGCTCAGAATTGACTTCATTTGTCAATCATTCATCAAGCATGAATATGCATTCCTATTTATTAGCACTCATCACAGAAACCAATTATCATATGGAGTATATAACAACACATTTACAAATATCATTATGTGCATACTCGTTCGAGTACAAAAACAAATCAAAGATTAAAGATTACTCAAACACATGTACAATCAAACAGCAAGATATTGAGCAGAACACTTTTTAATAATGGTTTCATTTTAAAGAGGCATAACCTAGATCAATAATGAGGAAACTCACAACACATATTGTGCAAAACCATATAGAACCAAGTATACAAGTCATAAGTGATTTATAAAATTTTAACATTGACTAAAAATTAAAATACTAAATTATCAATTATGTGGCTTAGAAAAAAGTGACCAGACCCACCAACCATGCACATCAGAAATTCAAACAGGCAAGCAATCACAGATATTTGGAAAAAAAATAAAATGGGAATTAATAATCTCAGACCTCTAAATTGAGCTTATCCAAGAACTCAAACGGTTGGCTTTGGTCCTCAACTGGAGCGTCCTCTTTCGCTTCACTCTTTTCATCTCCACTCTTTTCAGCAGGCTCAACGCCGTTGAAGGTTACCACGCCATCAGTCTTTTCTTTACCATATTGAGTTGCTCCACTTGAAGTTTCCTCAGAAACCGTTGATTTAAAGGAGGATTTTATCGATAGTAATCCTGAAAGGAGGGTGCCAGAGAGAGAGAGACGCGTTAACACACAAATTTGAGAAAATTGCATCTTTCTCAAGGTTTGGATAAATTGCTGATAGTTAATGAGTATACTATATACTCACTCCATCCAATTGACTAGTTAATGTTTATGAGAAATGTTCTTTAATTATTTGTACATTGCTCATACTAAGGTAAAAATAATTGCACTAAGACTATTTCATTATTTAGAAATGCTAAATTTATTTTAGGATGCACCAAGAAAGTAAAGACCGACACTTAATACGGAATGGAGCATGAAAAAAAAAATATACAACTTCTCAAGACACCAGGGAAAACAAGCATACATACGATTTACTCCCTCAGTCCCAAAATGAATGTCCTAAAACATTTAAAATTTGTTCTTGACAAGAGTAAATTTGGAAATTTTTGGTACATTCAATTTGGACCGAAGGTAGAACATAACTAAAAGTTGAATTCAAATTCATATATAGTAAGGTTAAAGGATGAAATGAAGTATATGGGAATGTATATGCCATACAATTAAATTGTTAAAGTCGAGGAAATTACTGAAAATCAAGAAAAAATTAACTTAATTTCTGATCAATGAGAGCCATTCTTAAATACTGGAATCAAAAGATTAAACAGCGACGACTGATAAAAACAGCTATACATGAAATTCATCAAAAAAAAAAAAAAAACTCAAGACTACTTCTTTTAGACCCATAGACATGAAATTGATCAAACCAACTCACGACAATGACAAACTCGAAATACAAAGTATAGGGTTTTAGGAAAAACAAAAAAGGGGGGAAATTGGGGGGTATAATTAAATCGAAAATTACCTGAATTGGTGCGAGAAATGGAGGAATGTTTGAGAGAGAGCCATGGAAGATGGGTTTGATTTGAGGATAAAGAAGATTTGTGATGAGGTAAATTGGGTTTTGAAATGGAAATGAGGCGAGCGGCCGTAGATGTACAGACTTCCATTTTCGGGGTTTATGAAAGATTTAGGGTTTTAGGGGTTGCGGAAAGGGGGATTTTATAGATGTATCCGAGCATCCGAGGGTTGTTAGCTCTTGCACTGTCCCTCGAGATCCAAGGAGATGAAAGAATTTCGAGGACGGTTCACGAGGTTATATGCTGCCACGTTTCATGGGTACGTGATTATTGTTTTTTTTTTTTTTTTAATAATACTAGGGGCACAAAAAGTTCACAAAATCTCATTCACAAAACCCTAGGTGTTAGGGGTGTAAATTGTTCGGTTTGGTTTGGTCTCGGCCGTTTTAGAGACCAAACCACTAGTCATCGGTTTGGGAAAATTCCAAACCGAACCGAACCACGAAAAATTTCAAACCAAACCAAACCAAACCGCCATGGTTTGGTTCGGTTTGGTTCAGACCGCGGTTCAGTAATGTGGTCCAGACTGCGGTTCAGACCGTGGTCTAGAATATGGTTTAGATCATGGTTTAAACCACTATTCACACCGAGGTTCATATCACGATTCATATTATGATTTACACTCTGTTTAAATGAGAAAATTTGGAAGAATGAAAATATCAAACGAATAAAGAAGCCGAAGGAAGTGAATACACTACAGAACTTTGTTAACTATGTGCCTCAATGAATATAACATTCGATGAAATGAATATTGAATAAAATGCAAAACGAGAGTTAAGAATGATGTAATGTAATGTAAATTATTTTAATAATTTAAAGGTGAATGTTACTTAACATACAAATATATGACTAATATATGTGGTCTGGCGGTTTGGTCTGGTGGTTCGGTCTGACGGTTTGGTTTTGTTTGGTTCGGTCTGGTTTGGTCTGGAAGGGTCAGACCACAAACCAAACCGAACCACGTGGTTTACCAATGTTTGAGACCGAACCGAACTACTTGTGCTTAAAAACTGAACCAAACCGTATAGTTTAGTTCGGTTCGGTCCCAAACCGCGGTTTGGACCGAACCACTGACACCCCTACTAGGTGTAGTGATTTTATTGATGATTTAGAGGCTATCCAGAGCTCTTCAGATCTGAGTTAAATAAAATAAATGTTGTGATTCCAAATAAAGAAAGTGATTATGCAATTTTATCATTGTACACATAGTGTACAAATTAAAAAGCATTTTCTTTATAAACGTTGATAAGTCAAGTATGCAACATTTTTCATGGAACGGACGGAGTACCTTTTAGCATTTAATCAATAAGAAAATTTCATTTCAACCTCCTTTTATTTATTGAAGGAAAAATCTTTATATATTAAAAGTCAAGTTGGAGTCTTTAGGTGGTGCCATGTGGACAAGTTTTGTGCTTGCTTTTGATGGTGCCACATCATCCATATTATTTTAATTAGGTGACTTTTCATTTTTCTCTTATTAGCTAATAATATTAATTAATTGTAATAGTTACAATATTAGTTAACTATTATTATTAATAATATTATTTTATTATAATAGTTAACTATGTAAGATAACTATTACTATTAATAGTATAAGTTAAATATGATAGTTACTATAAAGGGTAACTATTACTATTAATAGTATTGGTTTATAAGATAACTATTGCTATTAATAGTATTAGTTAATTATAATAGTTAGTTATATAACATAATTATTAGTATTAGTAAAATTAGTTAAGTGTAATAGTTACTATATAAAGTAACTATTATTAACAATAATATTAACTAATTAGAATAGTTACAATATATTGTAACTATTACTATTATTAGTATTTTTTTGAAAAAAATATATACTATTATTAGTATTAGTTACTCCCTCTGTCCCAGAGTAAGTGTTCACCTTTCTTTTTTGGTTTGTCCCAGAGTAAGTGTCCACTTCCTAAAATGGCAAATAATCCCTTTCTTTTTTGGTTTGTCCCGGAGTAAGTGTCCACTTCCTAAAATGGCAAATAATCGTTACTATTCATCTCACTCATTCTCTCTCCCACTTTACTTTTACACTCACAACACCAATCAACTTATTATTCCCTACCCCACATTCTCTCTCCAACCTCACATTTCATACTCACAACACTTACACCATATCCACTATTTCTTAATCTCCGTGCAAATGGATGGGTGGACACTTACTCTGGGACGGAGGGAGTACTATACTCCCTCCGTCCCTATTTACCTTACAAAAATTTCCATTTTGGGTGTCCCTATTTACATTACAAAATCTCAAAAAGGAAACTTTTAAACATTTTTTAAATAGTGGGACCACTTGTCATACTCACAACAACTATCCACTTACTTTTCTCTACCCACTTTCTCTCTCTCACTCAACTATCTACACTCACAACATATCAACTTTACAATCATTTTCTTAATTTTTGTGCAAAGCCTCATTTTTGTAAGGTAAATAGGGACGGAGGGAGTATATAGTAACTATTACTTTTAACTTATTATTTACGATAAATGTTATTCCATTCGTCTCAGGGTAAGAGTCATACTTTCTATTTTGGTACATTCTAGAGCAAGAGTCTATTTCCTAAAATTGCAAAGAATCTTTACTATTCATCCCATTAATTCTCTCTCATACTTACTTTTATACTCACAACACCAATCAATTTATTATTCACCCCCACTCATTTTCTCTCTTACTTAACTTATACACTCGCAACACTTAAATCACTTTCACCATTTCTTATTCTCCGTGCATTTGAGAGATAGGACTCTTACTATGGGACGGAGGGAGCACTACTTAGGTAACCATTATCTTTTAATTTACTATTTAAGCTCATGATTACTATAATGTTAACTAAAATTAAAACATTATTTTCTCAATCGATCAAGAGTAAAAATTGACATCATTCGGGGACAAACGAATTTAAAAAATTTACAAAGTTATTCTTAACCAATACTACTAACCAATCATAATATCTATTTTATAATATAGTAACTAAAACTATTTCCACTATTATTAAAAAAATCACAAGTAGATTTATATACTCACTCCGTCCCAGCAGAAGTGTCACCAATTTTTAGGACACGGGGATTAAGAAAAAGTAGTAGGTGTGTGGTAGAAAATGAAGAGAGAGAATGAGTGTGGTAAATAGTAGTAGTGTTGGTTGAATAAAATGAGTGGTGGAAAATGAAGAGAGAGAATGAGTGGGGTTAAATGGTGGGGTTGGTTGAATATAAATATATTAAAACATTTCCATTTTTGGTAGTGACACTTGTGCTGGGACGGACCAAAAGGGAAATAAGTGACACTTCTGCTGGGACGGATGGTGTATATCTTTAAATTAATGTATATTTATTTAAAATATTTAATAATTATATAATGTAATTATAAATATCCACGCACGAAAGAAAACACCTTAATCCCTAGTAACACTAGTAACAATGTTGCCCCCCCCCCCTCCCCCTTCTAGTTAGATTTGTATACTATCATGTAGTACCAGTAGGTAACTCGTGCTTTGCACGGGAAACTAATTTGTCAGTTTTTTGCTATTTTGTTTTTTTGCTATTTTTATTTAATAAAGAAACATAATATTTCTGGGTATATAAGTATATTGTATATGAATTAAAATATTTCCTTACAAATTTAGGACAACTGTGTTAATTTTTTTTAGCTTTTGTTGCATATAATTTGTATTTATTATGATAATTAAAACTTGAAATTAAAGATGATTTATTATTATTATGAATTAACTTTTAATTCTATACATGATTGACTTAATAATATTAGCTATTCTCCAATAAATTATTTTTTATTATATACACATTATAATTAGTAAATATAAAAGTCTATAGTGTACATATAATGTGTCAGTAGAATAATAAATTAATTAACTAATAATATTAATAGTAATAATTTATATATCTAGTAACTGTTATGATTAATTAATACTCCCTTTTCTTAGAGTAAGAGTCTTACTTTGCTTACGCACACTTATTAAAAAATAATAGAAAATGGGTAAACATTGAAGGTGGACTGAGAATATAGATGTCCAAGACACAATTCATAGTGTAAGTGGAGAATATATAAGTTAGTAAGTTTGGTCTTTTTGTAATTATAAAAGCATTAGAAAGAAAATATAGTCCAAAACACTATTCATCTTTTCTTATAATTTGTCAATTTGAGAAAGACTCTCTGGAATATATTAAAATTAGGGGTGTCAATGGTTCGGTCTAAACCGCGGTTTGGGATCGAACCGAACCAAACCATAGGGTTTGGTTCGGTTTTTAAGAACAAGTAGTTCGGTTCGGTATCAAAAATTGGTAAACCGCGTGGTTCGGTTTGGTTTGTGGTCTGACCCCTCCAGACCAAACCAGACCGAACCAAACCGAACCGCCCAACCGAACCACCAAACCAAACCGCCAGACCACATATATTAGTCATATATTTTTATGTTAAGTAACATTCACCTTTAAATTATTAAAATAATTTACATTACATTACATCATTCTTAACTCTCGTTTTGCATCTTATCCAATATTCATTTCATCGACTGTTATATTCATTGAGGCACATAGTTAACAAAGTTATGTAGTGTATTCACTTCATTCGGCTTCTTTATTCAATTAATATTTTCATTCTTCCGAATTTTCTCTTTTAAACAGAGTGTAAACCATAATTTGAATCGTGATATGAACCTCAATATGAATGGTGGTTTAAACCACGATCTAAACCATATTCTAGACCACGGTTTAAACCGCAGTCTGAACCAGATTACTAAACCGCAGTCTGAACCAGATTACTGAACCGCGGTCTGAACCAAACAATGGCGGTTTGGTTTGGTTTGAAATTTTTCGTGGTTCGGTTCGGTTTGGAATTTTCCCAAACCGATGACTAGTGGTTTGGTCTCTAAAATGGCCGAGACCGAACCAAACCGAACCATTTACACCCCTAATTAAAATAGAAAGTAAAACTCTAACTCTTAGACGGAGTGAGTACTGCTAATACTAAATATTAGCATATATTGTATAATTATTAACTGATACTATTAATAATAGTTAATTTATATAACAATTATGGTTAACTAATACTATTATTAATAGCAATAATTAATATATATATATATGATAAAAATATGATTAACTAATACTATTAATTAATAATAATTTTAAATTATTTAATAATTAACTCTAATTAAAAAAATATAAAATATAATAATAGTCTACTATTAATAATTAATTATTATTTGCTTAATATTAATATTACCTAATACTATTAATTACTATTATAGTAACTATTACTATTATTAGTAATAGTTAACTATAAGTAATAAAGCAACTAAGAACCTTAGTCTGGGACAAACAAAAAAAGAAATTAAGAACCTTGGTCTGGGACGGAGGGAGTATAAAATAATAAAAAGATGGCTACTTTGGGGAGTCTCAAGTTTAGTGGGACGGATCAAAATTTAGTGGGACGGACCAAAATGAAAATAAGTCTCAAGTGAAGTGGGACGAAGGGGGTATATCTTTAACTTACAAATTTTGGGTTGGACACATTATTTAAAGAAAAAGTGAAAAAGTTGATGTATTGTAAGTGTAGATAGTTGAGTGGGAGATAGAAAATGGGGTAGAGAATATTAAGTGGATAGTTATTGTGAGTATGACAAGTGAGTCTCATTGTTTTAAAAATATTAAAAAAAAATCTTTTTGAGACTTTTTAGATTAAAGTGAAACAATCAAAATAATATATTTTATAGATTAAAAAGGGATAGGAGTAAGATTTACATTTTTAAAAAGTGGGACATATCAATCACACTACTCAAATAAGCAAGTGTGAACTGCGTGGATGGAGTATAATTCAAAGATATGTTTATGCTCAACTGCTCAACCCATATCAATAAATAACTCAATTCATATGTATCCGATAAGTTAGAAAAAAAAAAAAGGAAATAAAAATAGAAAAATGAAGTGCATAGTTTATATTTGAGTAGTCGTAGTGAAGTGATAGGACATGGCTACGAAAAAAAACCCAACAAATGGATCTTTTGTGCTTCCTACGCGAATATATAAGTAAGCAAACAGTTTTTATGTGATAATAAATATTTTTAAATTTGATATGCCTATTTTTTTCAAAGTGAGAGTGAGGCGGAAGCTGTTTTATTTTTTGTTAGTTTATTAATATTTTATATTAATATTTTTATGATTTTAATTAATAAAAAATTATGTCGTCACCGTTCATCGCACGGGAGTAGTGCTAGTTATTAAATAAAAGAGAATCATATGCATAAAAAAAATGAAGGGGAATGAGTATGCAACAAACAAAGTGTTGCCCAGCACTTCTAAATGTCTGTACTACATTTCACGAAGGTACCTTTCACTAAAAGCAACAAGCCATCTATAAAATCTATATATATATATATATATATATATATATATATATATATATATATATTAAAATTGGCCAAAAGAGCTATGGTATTGACATGTGGACAAACAATAGAGAAAGCTTGTATTTGGAGAAGCCACATCAACAATATACTAATAAATAAGTGACCTTTCATTTTCTTTTCATTAGCTAATACTATTAGCTAATAATAATAGTTACTATAAAGGGTAACTATAATAGTTAACTATTACTATTATTAGTAATAGTTAACTATAATAGTTAACCATTATAGTTAACTATTACTCTTATTAGTAATAGTTACTATTATAGTTAACTATATTAGTTAAATATTACTATTATTAGTAATAGCTTTTATAATAGTTACCTTATGTAGTAACTAATAGTATTAGCTAATGGTATTAAGCAAATAACAGTTAACTATCAATAGTAAGAGTATTAGTTAATTATAATAGTTATTATATAAGTTAAATATTAATTTTTAATATTAATTAATTATAATAGTTACTATATCGATTAACTATTACTATTAATAATATTAGTTTATTATAATTATTATTATTCCCTCTGTCCCAGTTTAAAGTTCTTACTTTCCTTTTTGGTGTGTCTCAATTTATATTTAACTATTATAATTAACTATTAAATAAAATAAAAATTACAATTAATAGTATTAGTTAATCATAATAGTTACTATATATATTAATTATTACTATTAATAGTATTATTAGTTAATCATAATAGTTACTATATAAGTTAACTATTATTATTAATAGTATTAGTTAATTATTATACAATAAATGTTAATATTTAATATTAATAATACTCGCTCCGTTCGAGAGTAAGAGTCCTACTTTCTATTTTTGTACGTCTCACTAAAAGTTTATTTCCTAAAAGGACAAATGATGAGAAAGAATGAATAGTGTTTTGGATAATTATACCCTCAACACATTTGCAATATTTACCAATTTTCTATTGTGTATTTAATAAGTGTGCACAAACAAGGTAAGACTCTTACTCTAGGGCGTAGGGAGTATTAATTAATTATAACAGTTAATATAGAGGTTAATTATAACTATTAGTATTATTAGTGAATAATAATAGTTATTATATATGTTAATAAGTACAATTAATAATATTAGTTAATTATAATAATTATTTTAATTATTACTAAAAAATTAACACAAAACCAATCAACTTATTATTCTCTCCAATTCATTTTCTCTCATAATTTACTTTTACACTCACAACACTTACTTTACTTCGATCATTTCTTAATCTCCGTGCAAATAGGAGGTAAGACTCTTACTCCGGGACGGAGAGAGTGATATTTAACCATTATAACTAACTAATACTATTAATAGTATTAGTTAAGTATAATAGTTAAATATAATTGTTAACTATAATACTTAATATATAAGTTAATTATTATTATTAATAGTATTAATTAATCATAATTGCTATAATATAGAAACCGCTTACATCATCTTTGGATACTTGGCGCCCTCTCCTTGCTTTATTTCCCGCTTAAAATCAGGAGTTGAAAAGTCAATAATTAATAAAAAAGGATGGCAGTCTCTCTAGGAAGTGGGATGGTTGAGCAAGCTGCAATTTTCAAAAGCTAATTATTGACTGGTATGGAATACCATTAGCCAAGCTTAAACAATTTTCCACCTAAATATTTTTTCACCTTCCTTCTCTCACACCTATAAAATCACACGTCACACAAAAGCACACACATGCTGCATCTATTATCTTCCTTCTCTCTCGCACCGGCCGCCCATTCTATCCTGCAGTTGATTATTCCTCCTCTTTCTCTCTCTGTTTGCTTACTTATATATTCGCGTAGGAAGCACAAAAAATCCATTTGTTGGGTTTTTTTCGTAGCCATATCCTATCACTTCACTACGACTACTCAAATACTTCCTCCGTCCCTATTTACCTTACAAAAATTACCATTTTGGGTGTCCCTATTTACATTACAAAATCCCAAAAAAGAAACTTTTAAACAATATTTAAATGGTGAGACCCACTTGTCATACTCACAACAACTATCCACTTACTTTTCTCTACTCACTTTCTCTCTCCCACTCGACTATCTACACTCACAACACATCAACTTTACAATCATTTTCTTAATTTTTGGGCAAAGCCTCATTTTTGTAAGGTAAATAGGGACGGAGGGAGTATAAACTATGAATTTCATTTTTCAATTTTTATTTCCCTTTTTTTCTAACTAATCGGATACATATGAATTGAGTTATTTATTGATATGGGTTGAGCACTTGAGCATAAACATATCTTTGAATTTTCTATTAATGTTTTGTTTTGGTTTTGCTGACTTCAGTTTTAGCCCCATTTGAAGATAGATCGGGGAGTTCGGATAAGCCGGATTTGAAGATGGAATGAGGAGTTAGGATAGGAATTCTACCCTATTAAGTTTTTATGTGATAATAAATATTTTTAAATTTGATATGCCTATTTTTTCAAAGTGGGAGTGAGGCGGAAGCTGTTTTATTTTTTGTTAGTTTATTAATATTTTATATTAATATTTTTATGAATTTAACTAATAAGAAATTATGTCGTCACCGTTAATCGCGCGGGGGTAGTGCTAGTTATTAAATAAAAGAGAATCCTATGCATAAAAAATGAAGGGGAATGAGTATGCAACAAACAAAGTGTTGCCCCGTACTTCTTAAATGTCAGTAGTACATTTTACGAAGGTACCTTTTCACTAAAAGCAACAAGCCATCTATAAAATAATACTAAAGAGGAAACCGCTTACATCATCTTTGGATACTTGGCGCCCTCTCTAGGGATGGCAACGGGTCGGGTACGGGCTGGGTTTCCTCTAAACCGGACCTGGCCCGCTTATATAATATACTAACCCGAACCCGGCCCGACCCGGGAGCAGCTAATCCCGTTTCGCTCTTTAGCATCCAGAAGGGTATGCTCTATTTTTTATTTTTATTTTTACAAAAAAAAATATATATATGAAAATCTTTAATCTCAAAACTTTTACTCAAATTGTCCACAAGAAACCCCAAAATCCATTTCAATTTTGACATCCAACCCACCATGCAGAGAAAACCCTCAAAATTCGCGCACACATAACAACTTACATCAGATCTGCAACAAACGACGACAATATCATGGATTATACTCGGTGGAGACGAGATCTACAATTGCAGAAAGGGAGAAAGAATGAGGGAGTCGAGAGGAAGAGAAGAAAAGCCAACCATTGTAATCCATGGACGCACAGGAAGATGAAGCGAGAAGAAGAGGGGTAGGGGTTGAGAGAGAGCCGCATCACTGGCTCTCTAATTCACTTCCGTCGAAATCCCTAGACGGTAACTTCTTAAAATACTTGGAATGAAGAAGAAAATGCAGACTAATCACCTTATATACCTAGGTCAAAATTCAATTCTAAGCTATACGGGCCGGGCCGGGTCAGCTCGGGTCTAAGTGTGTTACCAAACCCGGACCCGAACCCGCCGGGTTATAAAGATGTTTTACAAAACCCGCCCGCTTCGGGACGGATGAGCTCGGGTTCGGGTCGGGTACGGATGAATTGCCATCTATAAGTTGTTATGTCGTCACCGTTCATTGCACGGGGGTAGTGCTAGTTATTAAATAAAAGAGAATCATATGCATAAAAAATGAAGGGGAATGAGTATGCAACAAATAAAGTGTTGCCCAGTACTTCTTAAATGTCAGTACTACATTTCACGAAGGTACCTTTTCACTAAAAGCAACAAGCCATCTATAAAATAATACGAAAGTAGAAACCGCTTACATCATATTTGGATACTTGGCGCCCTCTCCTTGTTTTTTCCCCCTTAAAATCAGGAGTTGAAAAGTCAACAATTAATAAAAATGGATGGAAGTCTCTCTAGGAAGTGGGATGGTTAAGCAAGCTGCAATTTTCAAAAGCTAATTATTGACTGGTATGGAATACCATTAGCCGAGCTTAAACAATTTTCCACCTAAATATTTTTTCACCTTCCTTCTCTCACACCTATAAAATCACACGTCACACAAAAGCACACACATGCTGCATCCATTATCTTCCTTCTCTCTCGCGCCGGCCGCCCATTCTATCCTGCAGTTGATTATTCCTCCTCTTTCTCTCTCTGTTTGCTTACTTATATATTCGCGTAGGAAGCACAAGAAATCCATTTGTTGGGTTTTTTTCGGTAGCCATGTCCTATCACTTCACTACGACTACTCAAATATAAACTATGCATTTCATTTTTCTATTTTTATTTCCTTTTTTTTTTCTAACTAATCGGATACATATGAATTGAGTTATTTATTGATATGGGTTGAGCACTTGAGCATAAACATATCTTTGAATTTTCTATTAATGTTTTGTTTTGGTTTTGCTGACTTCAGTTTTAGCCCCATTTGAAGATAGAATGGGGAGTTAGGATAAGCCGGATTTGAAGATGGAATGGGGAGTTAGGATAGGAATTCCACCCTATTAAGTTTTCATGTGATAATAAATATTTTTAAATTTGATATGCCTATTTTTTCAAAGTGGGAGTGAGGCGGAAGTTGTTTTATTTTTTGTTAGTTTATTAATATTTTATATTAATATTTTTATGAATTTAATTAATAAGAAATTATGTGGTCACCGTTCATCGCACGGGGTAGTGCTAGTTATTAAATAAAAGAGAATCCTATGCATAAAAAAATAAAGGTGAATGAGTATGCAACAAACAAAGTGTTGCCTTGCCCAGTACTTCTTATATGTCAGTACTACATTTCACGAAGGTACCTTTTCACTAAAAGCAACAAGCCATCTATAAAATAAAACTAAAGTAGAAACCGCTTACATCATCTTTGGATACTTGGCGCCCTCTCCTTGCTTTATTTCCCGCTTAAAATCAGGAGTTGAAAAGTCAACAATTAATAAAAAAGGATGGCGGTCTCTCTAGGAAGTGGGATGGTTGAGCAAGCTGCAATTTTCAAAAGCTAATTATTGACCGGTATGGAATACCATTAGCCGAGCTTAAACAATTTTCCACCTAAATATTTTTTCACATTCCTTCTCTCACACCTATAAAATCACACATCACACAAAAGCACACACATGCTGCATCCATTATCTTCCTTCTCTCTCGCGTTGGCCGCCCACTCTATCCTGTAGTTGATTATTCCTCCTCTTTCTCTCTCTGTTTGCTTACTTATATATTCGCGTAGGAAGCACAAAAAATCCATTTGTTGGGTTTTTTTCCGAAGCCATGTCCTATCACTTCACTACGACTACTCAAATATAAACTATGCATTTCATTTTTCTATTTTTATTTCCTTTTTTTTTCCTAACTAATCAGATACATATGAATTGAGTTATTTATTGATATGGGTTGAGCACTTGTGCATAAACATATCTTTGAATTTTCTATTAATGTTTTGTTTTGGTTTTGCTGACTTCAGTTTTAGCACCATTTGAAGACAGAATGGGGAGTAAGGATAAGTCGAATTTGAATATGGAATGGGGAGTTAGGATAGGAATTCCACCCTATTAAGTTTTTATGTGATAATAAATATTTTTAAATTTGATATGCCTATTTTTTCAAAGTGGGAGTGAGGCGGAAGCTGTTTTATTTTTTGTAAGTTTATTAAAAATTTATATTAATATTTTTATGAATTTAATTAATAAGAAATTATGTCATCACCGTTCATCGCACGGGGCTAGTGCTAGTTATTAAATAATAGAGAATCATATGCATAAAAAATGAAGGGGAATGAGTATGCAACAAACAAAGTGTTGCCCAGTACTTCTTAAATGTCAGTACTACATATCTTCGAATTTTCTAAAGGATGAAGGCGGAGTATTCTCAAACAATTTTCCTAATATCCGGGGACAGGGATTTTCTCGAACTTCTTCAAAGGCTGAAGACGGAGTATTCTCAAACAATTTTCTTGGCTGCTCTTTCGGAGGGAAAATGTTCTAAAAAAATGGCAGCTTGTGCTGACTATGTATATGATTTCAAAGAACTGGCCCACGGAAAATGTGACACATCGGTTGAAGACATTGAAGCATTCCTTAGCCGACGCTATATTGTTTGTGTGTTCATGGAGAGAGATAATAATATGTAGGTGAGGGTTGTTCATGGAGAGTTGCTATGCTAGATCTGAGTGAGTGCATATGTAAATTGTAACAATTAACATATTATTATAGTGATATCCTGGCTTGGGGCCTCCGGATGTAGCCATATGGGGGTGGTGAACCAGGTTAACAAATCATGGTGTTCTCGTTCTTTCATATTATATTTTTCATGTGTTGAATTATTTTCTCCATGTTAATGACTGCTAGTATAGGCTAGTGGATGCGGAGATCCCCCCAATTCCCCAACAGATGACTCCCTTAGCAGTCCAGGTATAGGGAGCTCTAGTGGTGCAGGTCAGGAGCCTAGAATTCCCGATGAGAAGGTTCTCTTGGATAGAATCGTACATGAAGCTAGGGAAGCATGTTATCAAAATCTCTCCCAGAATGCAGTAAGTATTTTACATTTCAAAGTGTTATTCTATTATGTTTTGCACATATATTATTGATATATATATATTTTAATATCATGTTTTAATTTTTTTATAGGTTCACCATGATGCTAGTCCAGATCCATCAAGATGGTTTGGAGAAATATTTCGGAAGCATCCATTTAATGCTTTTTACCTGACAGCAAAAAAGCTATCAACTGAAGTGTACGACTTGTGGTTTACCCAGTTCCAGGTATCTACTTGATATTATTTTATATATGTATTTTACAGTATTATTTTATATATGTATTTATTAGAGGTTTAAGTTTATCTTATCATAACATAGTGTCATGGGATTTTGTGAAATTTTATCAGACATTTTGTTTCTGGATTCTGACTTATATTCTCGGTTTATGGTGAATAATACTGTAACAATCCTAGTTGTTATCCTTGGTGTTTGAAATTTTTACTAAAATGACTGGCATGAAATGATTGTTCGTGTATTAACATTTCATTTGCTTTCTTGTAATCTAATGATAATTTTTAGGCCAAAATACATTTACCCCCCCAAAGTATCCACCGAATCCCACTTTGCCCCCCAGCGCCAAATTTGTCCCACTTTGCCCCCCAAAGCTTCAATTTGTCCCACTTTCCCCCCCAGCTCCAGACTTTGCACCCCAGCACTAACGAATGTTAGAAAATTTAACAGAATAGTAACGATTGGACTATTTTGTAATGCTTATTAGTTTTTAAGGGTCAAAATGCAAAGTTTCAAATATTAAGTACTAAAAATTTATTTATTTTTCCAAATATTTAACATTATCTTAAATCATAAATAATTAATTAGTCTTGAAACTAATACTAATTTTATGCTAATTTTTTTTTTTTTTAAAAATATGAAATTATTTTTTCTAAATAAATGAAATTTATTTTTTTAATAAAACTAAAAATTAAGTATGTTTTTTTTATTTTTTAAATAAAAATATTTAAAAAAATAAATATTTTTTTTGAAAAAACGTATTAAAGATACTTATTTTTATAAAGTAAAATAATTAGCATAAAATTAGTATTAGTTTCAAGACTTATTAATTATTTAAAAAGTACAATATTCTTTTAAATATTTTTATTTAAAAAATAAAAAAAACAGACTTAATTTTTAGTTTTATTAAAAAAATAAATTTCATTTATTTAGAAAAAATAATTTCATATTTTTTAAAAAAAAAAAATTAGCATAAAATTAGTATTAGTTTCAAGACTTATTAATTATTTAAGATTTAAGATAATGTTAAATATTTGGAAAAATAAATAAATTTTTAGTACTTAATATTTGAAACTTTGCATTTTGACCCTTAAAAACTAATAAGCATTACAAAATAGTCCAATCGTTACCTATTTTGTTAAATTTTCTAACATTCGTTAGTGCTGGGGTGCAAATTCTGGAGCTGGGGGGGAAAGTGGGACAAATTGAAGCTTTGGGGGGCAAAGTGGGACAAATTTGGCGCTGGGGGGCAAAGTGGGATTCGGTGGATACTTTGGGGGGTAAATGTATTTTGGCCTAATTTTTATTGGGTTTAATTGCATGTTTTTTATTTTTGTGAATTGGGCTTGTGGTTTTGGTTGGATTATTCTATCTTGATGATTAAGTAGGGTTGGCTGGTTATTGGCAATGGATTTACTGTTTATGATTTTCTAAGTACAATTTCTTTGGTTGAGGAATCTGCAAGTAGGTTGGAACATGTTGAGTAACAGTAACATTTGATATAACTAGGTCTTCAAGTTTAATTGCGATCGAGGATGGTTATCTTAAAGGGTAATTAGTAATAAGAATTTAATTAGATTCAGTCTACATTTGTCTGCCGCGAATAGAAGAATTATAAACATGGGTTTGCATATTTTATGTTTATTAGCTTATGCGTATCATCCCATCTTGTTTTTCATGGCATGGGGGAAATTGTGGCGTGCTTAATTACAGTGCTCTAGTGCATCATTATTGTTACTAAGTCTGTTTTGGTGAATGTCAACACTTGGCCACTTGATTTATTTATTATGGTTACTGATAAAGTTATGTATGTGTTGAAAGTGCTAAACCTGGGAGGGGGTGTCAACATAATTTCTTGCTATGCATGAAAACCTATCGTTTTTCCCACATTAAATCAAATTTTATCAGACATTTTATATATGTATTTACTAGAGGTTTAAGTTTATGTTAGTTTGACTTTACACGGAGATTAAGAAAAAGTAAATGTTGTGAGTATGAAAAAGTAAGTAAGAGAAAGTAAGAACCTTAGTCTAGTCTGGGACGGAGGGAGGAGTAAGAGTTCAGCAACTTTGGGTTGACCAAGAAAAAAGGAAGTTTATACATCTCCGTAATTTCTATTTTCTTCACTAACATTTTGTTTAATAACCATGGGCAATCATCAACACAAGTTGGACCAAACTGCACTTCACTTTAATTCGACCACTAATCTGCGTTTTTTATGGCAGTATGTAAGATCCTTGCTTTGCTTGACTGTGTCCTCACCATCTTTATGAACAGGAAGTAAAAGGCTTCCTTCTTCTTGATCAGACATATCAATTTCACTGTCTTTTCAAATGTAGATATAAATGTTAGCCCATGGTCAGCTCATATTGAGTAGGGTTCAATAAAAACTTGCTAGAGTGTAAATATATCTTCTATTGAAATGCTATCAATTAATTAGATACTTACTTTTTGTTTATATATTCCTCTTTTGTAGAGGGAATATAGATGTCCCGGTTTCACAGAGAAGCAGATAAAAGCAGCATTCAAAGATATGATTTTTAAATGCTATAGGTTGAATGTGTTCGCGATGCATAAGAAGTGGAAAGATACTGGTAAGCCCGCATCTAATTACACGCCACAAGTATGGACTGAATGGGAAGAACATTGGAGGAGTTCAATTTTTTTGAAGAATTCAGACATAGCCAAGGCTAAGAGGAACTCTAACGAAGGACAGGGTAGTGTGCACAACGGGGGGGGGGGGGGTCTCTTAACCTCAGTGAGTCATGGAATCGTTTGGTAAGTTTACTTATTTACTATTATTTTAATAAGTAGTATTTTTGAGGTGATATTCATTTAAGATTATTTTTTATTGCAGTGCTCCGACCTTCCCCCTCCTCTCTCCCCTCTCTCTATAGTTCAGATCTGGTATTTTTTTTATTTTTTTTTCATTTTTTAAAATCTGGATCTTGTTCTCTGTTTTAAGATTTCCAGATGCAAGGTTTCTCTAGAATAGAGGTTTTTTTTTTCAAATTTGTATTTTGAAAAATTTTAGGAATGAAAATATTTGAGACACTCGCCTTTTTCAAATATGGATTCCAGGAAGAAAGGGATGGTAATGTTGAGATTTAGTTATTTTCTTGCAAATATAGAGGAGTACGTGATGAGGCTATTGAGCCTGAAAGCACAACACGCCCCCCAATACATACAAGATGGGAAGATTAGGTGTCTATACAAGAAAAATTATGTACACAAAAATGATACAGATCAAGAAGGTCAAGAATGGCTAATCATTCTTCTCATCCCATTCACCAAGCCAATGAAAACAGCCCTTACGGAGACCTCACTAGGGAAGATTTCTACAAGAAAAACAAACCTAATCCACCAAAAATTCCTGTTAAACAAGAAAAACATTAAGATATTTACCCAATCTCGGTGCCCTATGTCGAACTCGACCCATGGGCTAAGAGGGCAAGTAGCCATGATCCATGGATACTCCGACTGATCCCGGGTCAAATACCCAGTATCAATGCCCTTGTCGAATATTTTCATTCCTAAATCTGCAGTAGCCATAGCTAAAGCTGGATTCTTTGTTAGTCACTCTCGTAATTTTTAATGATTATTTTTATGCTTTAAGGTTCAGCGATATGAGCCAGAAGTTGATGCTGCTGAGGCTTTTCTTGCTACCCACACTTCTGTGGCTCCAGATGGCACGATAAAGTGGGTTAATGACTATTACAAGAACATTTATGTAAGTATTTATATTACTACGCATTATATATATTTCGTTAAAACATAAGTTTAATTTTTATTAATTGATTTTTGTTTTTCTATAATGGACAGGAAACATATGTGTCGCGTGCTCGTGATGAGGCTATTGAGGAGGGAATTATTGAGCCTGAAAGCACAACACGCCCCCCCCCCCCTTCGAGCAGACCTTTGGAAGGCCATTTCCATTCATAACAGGCAACCAAGAGGTGATCGATTGCCTGAATTTGGAGAGCATAGAGCTGGTTTCTTTGACTTGCCATTGAGTAGACGTTTTTCACAGTGTTTTTCTTCCTCAACAAGTCATAATATGGACTATGATGATCAGATAAGACAAAAGGATGAGATTATAGCAAGCTTGACTGAGACGGTAAACACCCAAGTAAACGCCCAAGTTGAACGAATGCGGGAGGAAATTCGGGCGGAAATGCGGGAGGAAATGGAGCAGCAAATGCAACAAAAAATGCAAGAAATGATGAGGTCTATGCTCCAACAACAGCAACAACAGTTTCCTAGCGGTAACAACTCTAACTCTTCTATTGGGCAATACTTTAATTCAAATGTAAGTGGACGGAGGGGTGGCCGTGGTGGTGGTAGCAGCTCCCAAACTCGTAGGAGTGGTAATGGTTAATGTTTTTACTTGATTTTCTTTGATTTGGAACGAGGATAACTAAAACACTTTTAGAATCCTTTTTTATTTGGTTTGTAAGGTTGTGTGTTGTTTTGAATCGTTGTTTGATAAGTTGTTTTGGATTATCAAGTACAAGTGTTTAGAATGGTGGGATTCCTAGTACTAGTTGTATTGTTAGAAGTATTGTAATATATGTGGTCTTTTTACATGTTACATGAGTTTTTTTAGTATTTTAAATTGTTTTTTTTTTTTTTAACTGCTCAATTTACCCACGGAAATTTCCGTGGGTAAATTCATTTTTACATTAAATAAAATTACCCACGGAAAATTCCGTCAGTACAGTTACAATCACCGACAAAAAAATAAATAGTTATCGACGGAAATGTCCGTCAGTGAAATCCGGCAAGTCCCGGCCGGTGACCGGAGAAATGTTTTCCAACGGAAATTATCCTCATTTTCCCACGGTTTATTTTGCGTTTCCCACGGACTATCCGTGGATAATACCGACGGAAATGTCCGTCAGTATTACCTACAAATATTTACCCACGGAATTCCGACGGACGATTTCCGTGGGTAACTTTAACTTACTGGCGGAAATTGTGATTTACCCACGGAATATTCCGTGGGTAAAGCGCGTATTTCTAGTAAACGTCCACCAAACATTCCAAAACCCTCGAAACATCCTTGTGCAGCAAGAACAATTGCATCCTTTTTCTTATGAGATGATGTGAGATTCGTCATTATACATTGAATTGCAATTACACCTAAAAAAACAAACAAACAAACCAACATACCACAAACACAGGCTCTCACGACGGAGAGAAATCAACGGCTCCCACAAGGAGAGAAATTTATTAAACATCAAATTTAAAACAAAAAAAGTAAAATCTGAAAATAAATCCCTAATTTTGCATTTATACAAACGCAACCCCAAAAATAAAAAATATTGGAAAATACTAAAAAGTGTTGCCTCTAGTGGAAGGAAGCACAATGACTCTCAACACATTGTAACAAAAATACATTCAAATATTACACTAATATTCTCAAGACAACGAATAGAAGGGGGATGAATGAGAAATGTTGAGGCTCTTGATAAAGATGTTTTTTTTTTTTAATTGAAAGACGGCAATCAAAATAATTCAATTTTATAGAACGTAAACATGTAAATAAAATAGAAAACTTAATTTACTTTATCCCCAATTTCATCCACCCAAATTAATAATTTGAAAAAAAGAATTAGTTCAAGTTTGCTTCAAGCTGGAAAAAAAAAAGTCAATAAAAAATAATAAAGATATTTGGAAATACTTAATGATAGTATACAAATCTACTAAAAAGGGGGCCAACATTGTAACTTAAGGTTCCGTTTGTTTCACCCTAAAATGTTTTACGGAAAATATTTTACATGTTTTCCGGTGTTTGGTAATCAAAAGGGAAAATAAGTCGATGTAAAATATTTTACGGTCAATGGAAATAAGCTAGGTTTTCTGTAAAACAACTTACTGATTTCTCCTCCGTAAGTCATTTTACGAAAAATGTTAACTCTCTCACTCACACACCCAACTCCCCCATACAAGCCCACACTACCCACTCCACCTCCACCTCCAACCCCATCCCTACCCTCCAACCTTACGTTCCCTCCCCCATCCACCCCCACTCACCCCCTACCTACTGTGAATACGTGAGATTAAAATTGGGAGTCGCCACGCCGTTTTAATTAGCCAAAACATTGAGAAAAGCCATTATTTACAAGCAAATGGGTTCGGGGGTAAAATTACGACAAGAGAAGAATATTAAGCTTTATCACTCCTATTGCCCGAATGATCGGTCTTTCTATCATGATGCGGTATAGGTTGTGTGCAGTGTTTAGAGACCGGGTCCGAAGATTGCCTACGTTCTTCTCAATGTGAGAAGCTCAGGTCAGCGTAGTTCGAGAAGAATTTAGAATAGGCAGAAGAATCGGGATCATGCATAATGATAGGGAAATTACCTAAAGATTAGGGTTTAGAAGTATTCCTAGATCATGTTCGGGTTGATGAACCCTAGATCATCATCGGCTATGAAATAACATGTTAATCATGAAGATCGAAACTCTAAATCTAGCATAAATAAGGTCTTAATCTAAGAACATGAAGAACATGCGAAGAACATATTATGAATATTATGAAGAACATATGAATAAACATGTTAAGAACATGAATATTATGGATCTAAACTAAGAACATGGCAAGAACATGAAGAAAAAGTTAGAAAACTTACCTACGTCGGCAAGAATTAGCCTTGGATCTTCTTAGGAACTTTGAGGATGTTCTTGGATGCTTGAATGCCTTGTTTTGGGAGTAAAATCGCCACTTGGAAGCTCTGAAATTCGGATCCTTTATTATGAGGCAAGGGATGCCTTTATATAGGAAACTGGCGGAGAGATCTGACGGCTGAGATCATCCGAGGCAGAAGTGGCCGCGTGGCCAAGGGCGAAAGTGGCCGCGTGGCCAAGTCCTCCGGCTGACGTGATTTTCAAGTTAGAGTTTATTCTGAAATAAGGAAACCCTATTTTGACTATTTTTTGTACATTCTAGAATATTGAGCTATATTTTGGGAATCCGAGACAAGTCTTTGCAAGGTTTCTAATTCTTATAAAGTCCTTGTATATTTAGGAAAACTCTAATAAACTCATTTTCAGATCGGGTACTAACACCTACCCACCCACCAAAAAAAAAACTTTCTTTCACTCACATTAAAATTATCTATCAACACCCCTTGCCTCCACCACTTTTACCCCCACCACCCACCCACCCCACGCCCTACAAAAAAAAACATTTTTCAATCATATTAAAATTATTTTTGAACAACTCACCCGCTCCCCACTACCCCACCTCTACCCCCACCACCCACCTACCCCCCCCCCCCCCCAATTTTTTTTATCCACGCTTACTAAAATTATTTTCTAACTTTTACATTCGCGCTCTCTACCCCCACCTCACCCACACTCTTTTTTTAAAAAAAAAAAAATAAATAAATAAATAAACATTTTTTACTCATATTAAAATTATCTTTCAACACCCTTTGCCTCCGCCCCCTTTACCCCCACACACCCACCCACCTCACTCCCTAACACACCCCCCCCCCCCAAAAAAAATAAAAAAAAAATAAAAAATAAAAAAATCAACCATATTAAAATTATTCTTGAACACCTCCTTCGCCCCCCCCCCCCACTACCCCACCCCTACCCCACCCCTACCCCACCCATTCCCCATCTACCCACCCACTCCAAATTGTTTTTCACTCTTATTAAAATTATTCTTGAACACCTCCTTGCCTCCACCGCTTAGATTACTTCTTGGCCCATTCCGAGTTAAGGCAGGCCCATGGGGTATGGATTTGGAAATGTTATTGCAGATAATATCTTCATGCTTTTCTTGTGCATATAAAAGATTAAAAATCTCATCATAAAATACACCCAAAAATACACCCACCGTCTCAAAATATCTATTTAGCCATTTTAGTAATTTCTTTTTCTATAATTATCTTCAGTGGTATTAAACAACTATATTAATTTAAAACAAAAATAACCAAGTGAAGTGAAAAGTATTATTTTTGTGGGTAGTTTAGGAAGTTAAATGATTTTATACATTCGATTTTAAAAATAATACTTACTTTACGTGGGACAAATTAAAAAGAAAAAAAAACTCTTGATTTAAAGACCGAAGGAGTATAAAATTGAATTTTTTTTGGGGGAAACTAGTTTCTCCATAAGTTATAAAAAGTCATGTTTTTATAAGGGTTAAAGTTTAGGGTTTAGGGTTTAGGCCTTTTAGGGTTTAAGAAGAGTTAAAAAACAGGATTTTTTATAACTTATAGAGCAACTAGTTTCCCCCAAAACCAACATACATACGTAGTGTAAAACATTTCCATCTGTAGATGTTTACATCAATGCGTGCATTGCTACTGTTTTATATAACATACACTTCGATTGTCAACTTGGTCAACACCGTATCTTGAAAATATGACTTTGAACTAATGTCGATTGATTAAGAATATATCCGCGATAAATATTTTAAAAATATTTTAATTTGGGACGAAGACAAGAATAAAATTGGATCCATGGCAATCACATGCGGCTAAGGCCATAAATTATGTCGACATCCAGGTGGTGTGGCAATGACTAGAAGCTGCTGCCATCCAAGTGCCGAATGGGCCTTAGTTGGGCCAAAGAATGTTTGGCGCATGATGGTAGGATAACTAAAGAAGGTTTAGTCTTCTAATTTGACTTGTTTTCCTTCTGTCTCACAATTTTAACTAGTATCCTTTTGGAATTTTTCCCCTAGGGCCCCTGGGCCGAGATTTTATTACCTATAAACCCTAGCCCAGATCAAATGCCAGAGAAGGGCTTCACCCGAGATCAAAATTCCACCCACACCCCTAGCTTCATTTAGCTTCCTTTGACTGGTCAAACATCACACCTAAATACCAAAACTACCCCTAACCCCAACAAAACCCTCCTCTCTCCTCCCTCCTCTCACAATCTCACGCTCTCCAGATCTCTCTCTCTCTCTCTCTCTCTCACATCTCTCTCCTGCCCACCGTTCTCCATCCTCCGACCGGTGAGATCTCCTCCGGCTAACAAATCTCCGACATCGGCGTCGGATCTGGCTCCAATCGTCAGATCTGGACCCACGCTCTCGGACGCCGACGCCGAAGCCGTCGCTGTTCATCTTCTCAGGCGAACATCACCGCGCTCTCCGATTCCGGCGCATAAGCGTCGCCCACACTGCCAGCGCCCAGATCTCCCAGATCTGAGTCATTCTTTTACCTCCGGCGTAGATCTGTTTCGATAAACCCTAGGCCATCTCTAACGCCCTCATCTTCTCCGGCGAACTCCTCTACCACGTCTGACCTCCGTCTCCGTCCATCTTAACCCCGGTGACTCCGATTTCTCCGACGCCGTCGGGTTTCTTCATTTTTCTCCGGTGCGTCTCGTCTTATTTCTTCTGGACTTTGTGTTGGGGAGTTGAGGAAGCATTTTGTATCAAAACTCTCATTGATGTGCAGTGTACACACCTGAGCTATAGCCTATGAAGTTTAACTAGATGCGTCTATATAAGACTTATTTTATTTTTATGAAAAATAGGTCCACTGACTTTAAAAAAAAGTAATATAATATGAAAAAAATGATTCTTAGTCTTATACCAGTAATATATAAGACTTTACACTATTATATAAGAGTTTTTGCTCAAACAAGACTGAAAAGTCTCATGAACATGATCTGAACCTAGATTGCATTTGTACCAACTACTGGATTGCATTTGTACCAACTACTTTTGAGTTTAAACGTTTTAGAAGATTTTTTTTTGAAAAAAAAAATATAAGACTCTACACTAAAGTCTTATTTTAAGTTGTTCATAAGATTAAAGTCTTATTGAATCTGTTTATAAGACTTTGCTGACTAATAATATGTATTATAAGAGCTATTTTCAGTCTCATTAAAACATGTTCATTTGAAACCTGTGTTCATAAGACTAAAAGTCTTATTGAAACTGTTCATAAGACTTTTCAATCTCATTAAAACATGTTCATTTGTATCAAAATGGGTTTAATAAGACTTTAGTCTTATGATCAGGTTCAGACCATGTTCGTGAGACTTTTCAGTTTTGTTTGAGCAAAAAGTCTTATTAATGTTTATAAGACTTTTTGACTCTTATAAGAGTCGTTATAAGAGTTTGACTGCTGTTTGACCAAGTTTGACCAATTTTTTTTTTTTTTTTTGTAGAAAATGGAAAAGTGTTTTTTTTTACTCTTATGTGTTAGTTATAAGAGTTTGACTATCGTTTGACCAAATTTGATTAAAAAAATATTATTTTTTTGTAAAAAATGAAAAAATTAATTTTTGTAACTCTTATATGATAATTATGTCTTAGTTATAAGAGTTTGACAGCTGTTTGACCAAGTTTGACCAAAACATTTATTATTAGTTTTGTAAAAAAATGGAAAAAGTGAAATTTTTGACTCTTATGTGTTAGTTATAAGAGTTTGACTACTGTTTGACCAAGTTTGACCATGTTTGACCAAATATTATTAATATTTTTTTCTAAAAAAATGAAAAAAACAATTTTTTTTACTCTTATATGTTAATTATGTGTCAGTTATAAGAGTTTGACTGCTGTTTGACCGAGTTTGACCAAATTTGACCCAAAAAAATATATAGTTTTTTTGTAAAAAAATGAAAAAAAGTATTTTTTGTAACTCTTATATGATAATTATGTGTAAGTAATAAGAGTTTGACTGCAGTTTGACCAACTTTGACCAAAAAAATTGTTATTTTTTTTTGGTAAAAATGGAAAAAGTGATTTTTTTTACTCTTATGTGTTAGTTATAAGAGTTTGACTATCGTTTGACCAATTTTGACCAAATATTATTAATATTTTTTTCTAAAAAAATAAAAAAAGTATTTTTTTTTTTTACTCTTATATGTTAATTATGTGTTAGTTATAGGAGTTTCACTTCGGTTTGACCGAGTTTGACCAAAACAATAATTTTTTTTTCTAAAAAAAATGAAAAAATTAATTTTTTTGACTCTTATATATAATTGTGTGTAAGTTATAAGAGCTGACTAGGATTTGACCAAAAAAGTAAGGATGGGATGAGATATGAGGGCATTTTAGTCTTCTTGCATCTTTTTGCTGGTGAGGGGTGGGAGGAGATATGAGGGCATTTTTGTCTTATTGCATCTTTTTGCTAGTGAGGGGTGTATGAGGAATTTTTCATCTGAATTTTCCTTATTAGGGTTTGAATCTGGGCTTAGGGGCCCTAGAGTCCAAGCCCCGTATCCTTTTAGTACAAAGATTTGTTCAAGAATTTGGAATGTCGTTTCTTAATGAGAAGATTTATTTTGTACATAAGGAATAGGAAATTTTTTTCCTTAGGGTTTTTGGTATTTATGACTATAAATACAAACCTCTCCCCTAGCATTATTTTACAGCTAATCTGTAATATTTGAGAGTTACAAGTAGAGATTTTAGGATTTAGGTTGACAGAATTATTTGCTTAAATAATTCGTGCAACTAGATTAGAGAGATTGTCTTTTGTAGTTGTTGATTGAAAGTAATATATTCTCCCTCTGTTCGTGGACGTAGCAAAGTTGGTGAACCACATATATTTTTGTGTTGTGATTGATTATTTCTTTGATAATCGTTTTTTATACCAGATTTAGATTCCGGTGGTGGTTTGTGGTTGCGGTTGTGTATCGGGTTTTGCCTCAGAAGCCTTGGCAACCTTTGCCTTGCTTATCTTGGGTTTGACAACTTTTGCCTTACCCTTTCCTTTGGCACTAGGCTTCTTCCCATCATGAACCAAGAGAACGGGAGAACCTTTCTCCACAATTTTCATCTCTGCAGTTTTGAGCATCCCATGCAACTCAGAGAGATTCTTATCCATTCCATGCATGTTATAATTCATTACAAACTGATTATAACTTTTAGGCAATGAATTAAGAATGAGATCCGTGGCTAGCTCCAATGGGATTGGATAGCCAAGTTTCTCAAGGTGCTCTACATAACCTTTCATTTTAAGAAAATAAGGACTCACTTGTTGCCCTTCATTCATTTTACAAGTAGTGAATGCAACAATGGTCTTGTACCTCTCTTGCCTAGCTTGCTCTTGAAACATGGTTCTCAACTCCACGCCTATCTCATAGGCTTCCAAATGTTCCAAACTTTGTTGGAGTTTTGAACACATAGCAGCAATCATGAGACAACTTACATCTCTAGAATCATTACGATGTTTCTTGTAATTGTCTCTTTCCACCCTAGGGGCAGTAGGCGGTGGTTCAGCGGGGAGAGGCCCATCGAGAATGTACAACTTATCTTCTTGCCTAAGAACGATTCTTATGCTACGGATCCAATCCATAAAGTTGGTACCATTCTCTTCGAGCTTATCCTTCTCAAGGATCGATCGCAACGACATTGATTGAGTGTTATTAGTCATTATCTACTAATATGCAAAAATTTCCAAAATTTAATAAGTACCGTTTTTCATTAAAGAGATAAATAATGTATTTTTCAAACAAAATACTCCCACTAAATTATATAACCTTCATATACATCCAATGTATAATATAATTCAAATGGGACCTAGGGAGTATGTTTTAAGCCCCTTTAGATTTTAATTTTAGGATTTATTAACTTAAAATATCATTATCTTTTCCTTTTCTATTTTTACTTTTTTTTTTGATATTATTTACAAAAAAAATTATTTACTTTTTCTATTTTACTCTCTTGATAACAAATAATATAGAGAAATATAAAAATAAAATATTTTTGGACGGACCTTTATGACATCTATAGCATTATCAAGGTCACATTTGAATTTTTTTACTGTAAATTCATTATAATTTTAACATATGTTGACAGCCCGTTAGATTTTTAACGGGTCATCGTTATCATTGGACACTTTTTTATTAAAACCATAGTACGAGAACAAATCGTCAATTTACACGGGTGAAAGAGGCAATAAACTCGTTAAACATCATTCCACAAAATACAAAAATCTTCACTCCCTTCCCCTCTTCAATTTTCTCTCTCTCTCTCTCCTTCTCTCTCCTCCACACTTTCCAAAATGCCTTCCGCCGTACCGGTAAACCTCACCCGCGACCAGTACCTCTACCTCGCCAAACTCGCCGAACAATCCGAACGCTATGAAGAAATGGTCAACTACATGCAGAAGCTCGTCGTCTCCACCACCGCCGCCTCCGGCCAGCTCACCGTCGAGGAGCGTAACCTTCTCTCCGTCGCCTACAAGAACGTAATCGGCTCGCTCCGAGCCGCTTGGAGAATCGTTTCTTCGATTGAGCAGAAGGAAGAAGGGCGGAAGAACGAGGAGCACGTGGCGCTGGTGAAGGAGTACAGATCGAATGTGGAATCGGAGCTTTCCGACGTCTGTAAGGGGGTTTTGAATCTGTTGGACACGCACTTGGTGCCGTCGGCGACGGCGAGTGAGTCGAAGGTGTTTTATTTGAAGATGAAGGGAGATTATCATAGGTATTTGGCGGAATTTAAGGCTGGAAGTGAAAGGAAAGAGGCTGCTGAAGATACTTTGATTGCTTATAAGGCTGCTCAGGTATCGTTATTAGCCTTCCTCCTTAGTTGAATACTGTTCTACAATTTTTTTTTTTTTTTTTTTTAATTTGAAATTCTATAGTGTTTTTTATTATTCCATTCGATTGTTTCTCAATCCTATTATCCCAAAAAGATAAAAAAAAAGAACAAAAAAAAAAGAAGAAGTTCACTGCTTGCAATATGAGTTTTTCATAGTCCCTATCTCCCAAAAAGATGGTCCCATTTTGAATTTTTATAGTCAACACAAATAAACTTTGACCAAATATTAGTGTTAATTTAATGATTATAAAAAACTATTTTTCCATACACTATGGAAAAGCCTGTTTTTATAGTATTGAAGATGGACATATGGTGGTATGGATTGAAATCTCTATTTAACAAGTTGGGATGTTCAACTACTAGTTATCTTGTAAGCACTAAGCTGGGGGTTTGATTTGTAGCCAGGAGGAGATTTCAAAGCCTAGAAACCATTTTTCTATCGTGTTCGGGAAAAACTGGTTTTTATAAGATTTTGTGAACAAGAAAACTTAGTTTGTGATACTTATTAGAAATATTATGCTTTTTGAGAAAAAGAAAAATGATTGAAAATAGTGGAAGTTTATAGGTAAAATAATGTGGAGATGAGACTTTTTTTTTGGTATTAGAAAAGTAGGACCTAGGACTATAGGCTTCCATCCAAAAATGGTCCACTCCCCTTGGAAAGCCAGCTTAGGAAATTACTAACACTATTTGCATCTATTCTGTCTTAGGCTATAAGATTTTTGTAATTGAAGGAATATTAACAAAACTATCAATAGCCACTTTTAGATTTTTAAGAGAAAGTAAGGTATAGAACTTTCATTCAGATTTTAATCAAGTTGACCACAAAATTTGGAAGTTATACTTCTTTTTAAAGCAAAGGCAGTATAAAGGATTATTATGCTCTAGCCTTCTAAGACCATGTACAATGGAGGTGTTGAAAACTTTTTTCAATAGTTGAAGGGTTGCAATGGAGGTGTTGAAGTGGTGTTGAAATTTTGGGGTTTTGAAAGCTTTAAACGGTTGAAAGGGGAGAAGAGTGGGCCAGCAAATCGGACACTTGGCGCGCAGGGAGTGGGCTGACATGGCGCGTGTTGCCCAATCGCCGACAGGCGCGCGTCAAGGAGCCGTTCCAGCCTTTTTTTTGTTTTGTTTTTGATTGTGACACTTGGCAAGCAACGATTGGTTCTTAAGATTTCTGATTTTATCTCTCATCCCAATTATTTGAGCTCAATTATTTTATAATAATTATTTTATAATAAATTATTTTTTTCTATTTTTTTTTTCACACCAAAATTCATAATTGTTTTTTCTCTATAAATAGATGCAAGTTTCATTTGATTTGGACACCGAAAAAAAAAGACCCCTCTTTTGTCAATATTAATTTCTCAATTATCCTTCATTAACTCTTATTTAAAACATTTCAACATCTTTTTAATGAAATGCATCTCAATAATAACAATTTCAACACTAAAAAATTCAAGCTATTTTCCTTTTAAGTACAACAATCCTAATAATTTTCAATTTGAAAATCAATCTTCTAACCAAACATGTCCTCAAAATATACCAAATCTTTGTTTTTCACCAAATTTCATGCCTTCATCTGTGCCAAATTTTCATTCATATTATGGGATGCAATTGCAACCACCCCCTTATAATCGTAATTCTTATATGCAGATGAAAAATGAAAATGTGGATTTTTCTGGAGCATCAGAATTTCCAGATTTTTCAACACAAATGGCTCTTGGTAGCATGAGCGGTGCTAACGAAGCCACTCCAATTGCTGAGGGTTCAGCCACTCCAACTGCAGAGGGTTCAGCCCCTACTCGCAAAAGAAACGCCAAATGGACCACGTCAGAAAATTTAGTGCTACTTAGTGGGTGGATTAAATATGAAACATACAGTGTTGTCGGAAGAAATCAAGGCGATGCGTATTGGGGTAAAATTGCGGATTACTGTAACGAGCATTGTTCATTTGACCCTCCCCGTGATGCAGTTGCCTGCAGAAATCGTCATAATTATATCAACAAAATATTGGGCAAATGGATAGGTGCTTATGATAACGCTAAGCGTATGCAACAAAGCGGGTGGTCGGAGAATGATATATTGGCAAAAGCTCATGAACTATATAAAAGTGGTAACAATGTCAATTTTACTTTGATGTCAGAGTGGCATGCTCTCCGAGATCAACCACGTTACGTAAGTCAGGTAGGAGGAAATATGGGATTTGGTAGCAGTGGATCTAAGAGAGCACGTGAAAGTGATGTAGGTGATTCAAACTCGGTTGGATCCATTCCTCGTCCTATGGGAAGGGAGGCAACTAAGAAAAAGGGTAAAAAAGAAGAAGATAAGGGAGTAGGCTTGGAAGTGGTAAACGAAGATTGGACAGAATTTAAACAATTCAAAGAGAAAGAGTTGGAACGATTGGACAAGATTGTCACACAACAAGAGGAGGCAAACAAATTAATGAAAGACAAGAATCAGTCTAAAAAGATGAAAATGTGGATGAAGTTAAGTGAGAAGGAGCATCTTGATGATCGGAGCAAACAGCTTTTTAAAATGTTGGGTGTCGAACTATTTGGAGAATAAACGATTGCTTTAATGTGTGTTTTCTAGCTTTATGTTGGTTTTCTGCAATGATGTACTACTTTAATGCATGTTTTCTAGCCTTATGTCTGTTTTCTGCAATGATGTACTACTTGAATCCAATCCTTATCTTTTAATTAAATCTATTTAATTCTATTATTGGAGTCCGTCAATTTCGACCACTCAAATTAAATCCAATCCTTATCCTTTAATTAACTCGATTTAATTCTTACATTCAAGTTTGTCAATATCAACCACTCAATATCTTATAAATAACACTCTCTTGATATTCTTCCTACATCAACCACTCTTCTTCCTACATCAACCACTCAAAATAACACCCTATTGATATTCCTCCTACATACAAATTTCAATGGATCCATCTGAATTTTATTTTGATATCGAAGCCTACAAAAGGCAATCTGAATTTGAGGAGAGGTTTATCGTCAACCGGTTTAGGTTTAGGGAGAGTCGCAATAAAATATTAGAAGATACATCTCATACTAAGAGAAAATATTTCAAAATAGATCACGCTTGGTAAAATAAGAGCCTGACGACTACTTTTCTGAAAATGCTACGTACAAAGATTTTTTTGCCGACGATATCGGATGCAGAAACATGTATTCCTTCGAATCGTCAGGGACCTTTCAAGCCATGACAACTACTTCACCCAAAGAGTCGATGCCGCGAATAAAGAAGACATATCTCCATTAGCAAAATGTTTGTACCACAGCTATGCGAATGTTAGCATATGGTATGTCCGCCGATGCTATTGATGAATACATAAAAATAGGAGGTACTACAACATTAGAGACGTTACGTAGATTTTGCAAAGTGATCATTCAATTGTATGTGTAAGAGTACTTGAGAGCCTCAAACCAAGATGACCTGCAAAGAATACTTCATGTTAGTGGGATGCGGGGGTTACCAGGGATGATCAGGAGTATTGATTGCATGCACTAGGAATGGAAAAATTGTCATACGGCTTGGGAAGGTCAATTTACTAGAGGTGATAAGGGAATCACCACGGTTATTCTTGAACCAGTTGCCTCTCATGATTTATGGATCTGACATGCCTTTTTCAAATGTCCGGGCACAATGAACGATATAAATGTTCTGGACCGATCGCTAGTGTTCGATGATGTTGAACAAGAAAAAACTCCACGAGTCAACTTCTTTGTGAATCAACGTCCATATAATATGGCATATTATCTTCCTGACGGCATCTACCCTTTTTATCCGACTTTCGTCAAATCAGTTAGACTTCCTCAAAGTGAAGAAGATAAGTTATTTGCAAAATATCAGGAGGGATGTCGGAAGGATATAGAACGTGCATTTGGAGTGCTCCAAGCTCGATTTAAAATCATTCGAGAACCAGCTCGAATGTGGGACATAGACGACTTGGCTATCATCATGAGGTCATGTATCATATTATGTAATATGATTGTTGAGGATGAACGAGATACGTATTCTCAGAATTGGACCGACTATGATCAATCCGAGGCAAGTAGGTCTAGTACACAGCAACCATTCTTGACTGAGGTACTACCTGCATTTGCAATCATGTGCGTGCTAGATCGAAAATGCGTGATCCAAAAGCTCATTACGAATTTCTGGCGGATCTAGTCAAGCACATATGGGCAAAGTTCGGAATGTTTAGCGATTAAAGATTATTTTTAAGTCTTTTAATGTGTGATTTAATAGTTTTATTGTATTGTGAGTCGAGTCTATTGTGTCGTATACTTATTTGTCTTTCATTACTAAGCTTATTGTAACTTTTCTTTGTTTTAATAATAGCTATCGTCATTTCTCGTATTTATTTAATTGCAATTACAGAAAATTAATTAAGTGTGAAGTATTTTTTAAATTATAAATGATAATTATAATAATTATTATTTTACTAATCATAAAAATAAAGAATATAAAATAAATATAAGTGGTGGGTATAGGATGATGAGTTGGAAGGGTGTTGAATTTTATTAAACAAAACCATTGTAGGGTGTAAAAGTTTGATGGTAGTTGAATTATTAGGTGGAAGAGAGAGAAGATGATGTGGAGTGCTGGGAATTGAAAAAGAGGGTGTTGAAAGTTGAATGGTAGTTGAAACCATTGTACATGGTCCAAGTAATAATTTATCAACCGTTGAACCATTATTAATACTATGGATAGCGACTTCTAGGATTTCTGAAAGAGAAGTAGACTTCTATAAAGCCATGGTTGAGATTGTAAATTTCACCTATTGACTTGTTAGTGGCCTAGCTGCTTGCATGAATACCGGACTTCTGTTTGCCTGATGTAGGATTTGTTTTAACAGAACACATTGCACAGTCTTGAACATTTGTTACTTAGTAATCGCTATTATTTATGGCACGAAATGACACTAATGAAGTCTTTGGTTCAAGTTATATACTGGACTTATGTGCTTGGGTGGGATGGACTTGTTGATATGTATACTGTTATGTTCTAGCAGTGTGAAAGACTTGTCAACATCTGAAGCACGTTAGTGTAGTAGGTGTTGAGGTTGCAACATTTGATTTTTGATGCCTTGACCACCTGGGAGTCACTTAACCTTAGTTTGTATATATATCCCTTGTTAAAACTTCTATTTCTTACTGAAAAGTGTTTTCTTACGAGGGTTAATTATTTCGTAAAAGGCTGGGATTCTGCGAATATCCAATTATTGCTATTTCTTACGTTCATTTTTTCTTTTCTGATAAAGTCCGAGTCCTCCAAATCTTTGCACATACTCGTGGAGAACATTAAAGAAGTAAGGACCACCCATTTGGATCATCTTGACATTAAAATAGCATTTTAGTATGGGAGCTTGACGAGAAGAAATCTACGCCCGGCCATATATTGGTTGAAACAAGAATCTACTGAGTGGAACCTCAAAATTCATCAAGTCTCCCTTGATACATGAGTTTATTTCTTGATGTCTGAGAAGGAAAACCATAGTGTATGTTTACACAAGCGGTAGTTTTTTCTATATGTTTAGCTGGAGTAAATAACGTCATTTGAAGCTTTTCTCATGGACTTGGTCGTAGTTGAAATGAAGGACGTATACTTACTTCGATCTGTCCTACTATATACATGTCTCTATTTTGTGAAAAAGAGGCTGAACGATACAAGTTGGATAACTGTAAATGCATAGTCTTGTGTAGAGTTGCATTTGAGCCTTCACTTCACTATGACTCCCAAGACTTTAGTGCTGAATCCAGAGCATGACGTATACTGGGATGCGGGTCAGCATTGAAGTGGTCAAGAGGATTCTTCGGCGGCTTACAAGAACAAAGATTTTCATGCTATGCTATTAGGAAAAACTTTCTGCTTTAGTACGTTGGGCTGATTGGAGAGGTCAGCATGATAAGTAAATCGCGAGAACCCATATATATTTATTTACAAAATGTGGTGCATATCTTAGATTATCGAATAAATCAACCACGTGAAACTCTTTTATCCCAAAAGGATGGTGCCATATTTTGAAGAGGTGAAAGACATACCCACATATCAGCTATGAGAAACGATTTTATGGAGTGCTAATCAGCAACACAGTACTCTATTTGGTTAAGGCATTTCCAGATGGAATCATGGAACATGTTCCTTCTGATGCTGATCCCGATCTTATTGTGTGGTTTCACTTGGGTATATATCATGGTAGAATTAAGCATATCGTGGTAGGATACAGTTTCATTCATAGTTAGTGTTAGACATGAGCAATTGGTCTTAAAGCATATCTCTATGAGTTTAGCGATAGACCAGGCTGTTTTACTATAGAGAAGTTACTCTCCCATGTGTATTTATATCTCAAGAGAAAAGCTTTTGGTGTAATAAGGTTGTTACTTGTTAGGGCCTGTTGATTCATAAAATCGGATGGACACTGCAGATTGGCTGCACGTCACCAAGAGGAGAAAACCTTGGGGATGAGGGGACTAGAGTTTGTTCTCCGGCAGGGCCCACAGATGTTCAAGACAGACTATATATAGATGTATATGTGTATTTATATATACTCCCTCCATCCCACTAAAAGATGCACTTTTGTTTTGGGCACAAGGATTAAGAAAATGTGCAAGTGGTGCAAGTGTTGTGAGTATGAAAAGTGAAGTAAGAGAGAGAATGTGGGGTAGGGAATAGTGAGTGGATAGTTGTTGTGAGTATGCAAGTGGGTCCCATGGAGCAAAATAAGTATTTTAAAATTTCGGTTTTAGGAAAGTGCGTCTTTTAGTGGGACACCTTTTTGGGTAAAGAGTGCATCTTTTAGTGGGACAGAGGGAGTGTATAATATGAGGAGAGAGTGTAATAAAGTATCATACTTTTTGTGTTGAGATTAAATCCCTATATATAGCATGAGAGTCCTTAGGTCACAAGACAGTCTAAGTTTAGCGTCCTTGTCGATTGGATATCATCCTAGGATTTAACATTGTATCCTAGGTGTGTTTAAGTTAGACTTTGTAGGGGTGTGCATGGTTCAGGTTGATCTGAATTTCAACTCTCTGGACTAAAATAGGAACCGAAACCGAGTGCGAGTTATCGCTTTTGAGATTTTGTGAACCAAAGACAAACCATAACCACTTGAAACAACTTTCCACAGTCTTCTAAACCTAAACCTTGAATATTTAAGTGCATCAGGGTCGCGGTTGGTGTGTCGTTGGTGAAGCCCAAGGGTACACATCTTAATGGGGATGAAAGAGTGAGGATGAGAATGGCGTGGGTGAAGACTGGAGGAGGTTGTGGGGAGGAGAGGGAGAAAGATAGATGCCAACTGTGTGCAGGTGGGGAAGACATACAGGGTAGGTAGTAGGGTGGGTGTGCATAGTGGAGTGAGATGGAGTGAAAATCTTTTTACTTCACCCAAGCCCGTATGTGTGGCATGGCTTCTGTTTTTTTTTTTTTTTTTTTGTTGTTGTGTGTGTGTGTGTGTAGTTTAGGGATAGGTTAAATCATTGAGGGATTTAACTGGTTTTGATCGATTTTTAAGTAAAAAAAATCGCTTGAAAGCGAAACTTTTAAAACGAAACCAACCCAAACTCTTGGGCTGGTTCAATTTCATTCCTTTTGACCTGTTTGATCCGGTTGGCCGGTCTTCATATTCATTTTTTGTTAACAGCCCTAAGACTCAGATTACACACCCTAGATTTGGGTTATGTCAGTTTTAGCCTTTTTGGCATGCCACATCTCAAGATAAAATGATGGTAACTTTTACCAATATGACCCCCCCCCCCCAAAAAAAAAAATAAAATAAAATAATAAAAAAATATTTTTTTTAATATCAAGAAAGTGGTGTTTTAAAAATCTCACCTTCGAATATGCAATATTGCAATGACGCATAAAAAAGGCTTTTTCATTTTCCAAATACCCCCTATGTCCCACCACAAGTGAGGCTAACTTGTTGAATACGGAGATTAAAAAAAGATGTCAAATATTAGTATTGGAGGAGAGGTTGTGAGTATGAACGTAAAGTGGGAGAGAGAATGAGTAGGAGGAATAGTTAGTGGATTGTTGTTGTGAGTATGTCAAGTGGGTCCAATTGAGTAAAAGATTAATAAAACTTTATCATTTTGGGCTGTTTCAATTGTGGTGGGATGGACGAAAAAGGAAAGAAGTCTCACTTGTGGTGGGACGGAGGGAGTATATATTTGGCACCCAAAAAAAGCTTCTAATAAGAATCAGGATACCCCTTACCATAGGCGTTAAACTTCAAGGATGCATTGAATGACTAAAAAAATGATAAAACTTTATCTGGCTCTGGAAAGGAAGCCCAAGGATAATGATGCATATGATGATTTGTTGCCAATATTTATAAGCTAGCACAAAAAGGCTATAGAACTCCACCCCAATGGTAAATTCATGGGGAAAGAATACAAGGTCCCCGATAGAGCGAATCCGTGTATTTTCCTTCTTTTAATGTTCCTTCTTATCCCCTGCTCTGGCCCTGGCTAGCATAGGAGCTCGGATCAGTAAAGGACCTTTATGGCACTAGGAAGAATAAAGGCGAGCTCTCTCTCTTAACATTCAACAAGCGATACCTTACATTCGGACTTCTAGCATCGATTTTCCTGCCTCCTTCACTCGGTCTACCTAGAAATCTTCGATCAACGGTTCTAGAAGATTGAGCTAGAAGTCTCTTTTGCCAACATATATATGTTGTCTTAGTTACCTACTTAAAGAGCTGAATGCCCCTCTTAACTGAAAATAAGGGACAACAGGCTTTCAAAGCCGTATCATACAAGAATGGAGAAAGACCTCTGGCATAAAATGGAAGAAAGATCACTGGCATCGAGATTTCAACCATTTGTTAGGTTGAAGTTGAACTAGCTACCCATATGATGTAAGCCCACCTTCAAGAAAGACTGTCTTTCAGGTTATCGCTTATCCACCACATACCCCTCACATAGGTTGTTTTTTAATCTAAAAAAGAAATGCTAAGAGGTGCATCTTTTCAAGTCGGATGGGCTGCTCTTATCGGATTCCATTTTCGTGTCTCCTATATATCCGGTGTCTAATAGTTCTCCCTCCCTCCCTCCCTCCATTTCTCTCTCTCTCTCTCTCTCTCTCTCTCTCTCCCTCTTACGGCGATACATGTAGACAGCTCAAAGGCAGAAGTTATAGACTTGTCGTATTCATTGTTATGTTTCGTTATGCCTGCCATTTTTAAACATGTACTACCTCTGTCCGAAAACGAATATCCAAAAAAATAATAAATCAAATTAGCTCTTGATCAAGAACAAATCTGATTTTGTGTACATTTTGGGACGGAAGGAGTATATTTTTTTCTCCTAATTATTTACCTTAAGAACTGCTACCAACTATTTCTCTTCTTGTATACAGGACATTGCTGCTGCTGATCTTTCTTCAACGCACCCAATAAGATTGGGTTTGGCACTCAATTTCTCTGTCTTCTACTATGAAATTCTCAATGCATCAGAGAAAGCTTGTAACATGGCAAAACAGGTTTGTTCATGTGTCTACTTATTTCTTAATGCATAGTGATGATGAGTACCACCTTAATACCTAATTTGGCTGCATGTATTCTTTTCTCCGTACCTATTTGGAACTTAAACAATTCAGGGCAGCATTGATTATGTGTCTGATTTGCCTTCTTTGTGTACTACTGGAACAAGTATCTAATATCTTGTCCAGAATAGAATCTTCATTCTCAGGACACTCTTCCAAGTCAGTGAAAGCACCCAGTGTTGCATCTCAAAGTGCAAAGTCACATGAAAAAGAAAGTATTAGATTTAAAGTTATAGTTGCACTGTTTCATTTAGTAGTGACAGAAGAGTCGGGAATTCGATTAAGTAGAACTTTTGAAAGATGTTTATACAGTTACCTTTATTCTTCAATATTCAATCTTCCTGGCGAAGATTTTACACCCTTAAGAATTAAGGACATACTTGCGAGAAAGATAGATTTAAATTAAAACATATCAAAAAGCAAACACCGATGTTTAACATGGTTCACCCAATAAATCTTTAGCCTATTGACAAATGCATTATAATTATGAAGATATTACAGCATACATTTTCCAATCATTCATGTTAATCCCTGGTGAAGGTTTACGAAAATTAACATAATCAAGCTTTCAATAAATACCTGAAAATAACACCACATTGGCTAGGATTAAGGCTTGCTTGTCGTGGTTGGTGGGTGATGGCTTACAATTGACGATTTGTGGCTGTTGGCTTACTTGATGATTTATGGCTCATTGGCTCATGACTTAGAGCAGTTAACCTCTTTGTTGCCGCTGTTTAGAAACAACTTATGAAATGTTACAAGTTAACATTCATGTTTGTAAGGGCGCAAAGTCTTTGTTTTCAAGTACAGCACTTCCTTAACTGGATTCTTCTGCATAATTTTCTGTTTAGATCGTGTCATCGACTTGCTTGCAATTTCTCAAAGTTATTTTCTGTGGACAGGCCTTTGATGAAGCTATTTCTGAACTGGACACCTTGGGTGAGGAGTCCTACAAGGACAGTACTCTCATAATGCAGCTATTGAGGGACAATCTCACTCTTTGGACTTCAGATATGCAGGTCGATAACTATTATTTTGATGTCACTTTTCCATCCGTAGCTAGTGCTTTTACTGTTATTCTCTTAAATGGATTTCCTTGCATGTAGGTTTTCAGATGTGTGAGAATACGCTCATCACCGGATACGATCTTTAGAAAACTTGCTTGCTTTTTTGTTTAGATTTTCTTTAGGTCCTTTTGTTTTGGCTGGAGCAAATTTATGCAAAAAAATTGTCAAGAGCAAGATTCTAAAAAGCGCTAGGCGGTCGCTAGGCGCCGCAGCTTGGCCTAGCGCCTAGGCGGGGCCTTGACGGGATCTAGGCGGAGCCAAGAATTTAGACATAGTTATAATATCCTAGGCGGGACCAAGGCGTTTCATGAATGCCTAGCGCATAGGCGAGCGACTTTTAGAACACTGGTCAAGAAGAGAAACTCTTTTAGGTTAATAGTTGTGACTCGTATACTCCCGTCTCACATAATTGGGCAGCTTCCAATTTTAGCCGTTTTCCCTTTTTGTTCTACTTAGGAACTTCAGTGCACATTAATGATTCACTTTTCAGTCATAACCTTACCTAATTACGTATTGTACAACCCTTTTACATCCACAAGATATAACAGAAAGTCAAAAATTATACTACACAAAATTAATTGTGAATTCTTAAACAATGAGCTTTTGTCCGGTGGCCAGAAACATTTGAGATGGCAGTAGTATATGTTTATCTGAGGTGTTCCAAGTCAGAGGCATTATTATCATTGGACCTGTTTATGTACTGATGGAATTTTCTTTGGTAGTTCCCAAATCAGTGTGCACTTCAACATTCACTCTTTTTCATTTTTTGAATACCTTAACATTTTAAATCAAGGAGTAATGTCGAGCAAACATAAAGTTTAAATACTTTATGTAATTGCTTGTGTGGTTCTTGGTTTCCATCATTAAATGTACCCAATTTGTTGCCAATAGCATTACATGAATTAAAAATATGAGTATTGAGTTATTATTGAAGAATAATGGTGCATCTGCAGAAAATAAATATCGGGATGTCTATTTTTGTGTCAGGCATAATAAAGTCAACGGGCATTATGATGTTGAATTTCTAACTATCAAGAGTACAATTTTCATGGTGTAGGGATGTGGTTATACTGTTTTCCTGTATATATTTGAGGTTGACAATTGCTTCACTTCTGTTTGGGTTGATTGCAGGAACAGATAGATGAGGTTTGAACATGATGTGTAAACCGTAAACCTGCTTCCTGTCTAAGGTGGGCTTGAATTATATAATTATCTGTAGTTCTGTAATATGCATATAAGCCTAATGATGATGACCATAATTGTAATATCAGTTAGCTTGCTCAACCTCTATCTGTTGTGGAAATCATAGTGATTTTCAAGTAATTCCCTGCTTCATCAATGTAGTGTGCAGTAATTTCATCGGTCCCCCTATCCTTAAATGAAAGTGCGCTTTAGTTTCTTCAAACAGATCAAGGAAGTTGAATTTGAAACACTTTTGCTAACAAACTATATGATATAAAGAGTAATAGATTATAGTTGACAGGTAGAATTAGTAACTTCACTTTTTCGTTTAAAAAACGGATACTAATTTAGGGACATGGAGTATTATATAGCACACTGGATACCCATGTTTCTGCTCTTGGTGGTGAGAAAAATGGTATATTTGATTATATCTGTGCGTAGATGGGAAATGTTTTATCATAATCTGACATAGATTCTGGGATTCAGTGATAAAATCAGAGGCCATGCCAAAGAAATTCTAGTATGTGGCGGAAGGAAGAATCCTATTCAGGCGAGAGTGGGGAAGTTTTGAAACCAGATCCTTCTGTAGTACTCCCTCCGTCCCAAAATGGGAAACTAGAATATGAACACTTGCTTTACTAGCTATGTTCTGTTTATGCATTTTTAAACTCAAATTGTAGAAATGGGAATAATTTTTTGAAAATGTGAAATGGCAAATGGAAAGATCATTTTGGGACAGATGGAGTAATATTATTTGCAGGGATAAATAGCTAAGGCTTGGTGTTGGTGGTGGGAACTAGCGATGGCAGTTGCAAAGGTGGCTGGGGTTGAGAATTATGGTTGAAGGCATAGAGACCATAGCTCTAGAGAAGATCGGCTGAAATGGAGAATAGTGGATCTTGGAGTTGGCTTAGTGCTTTTGCCAGCACGAGAACATGGAAGTAAATCAAATGATGGCAGGTAAGATTTTTTTTCTTTTTCTTTTACGGAGTTTATTGCCACTTTGACCTGCGTACTATTAAAAGATTGGCGATTTGCCCTCGTACTAAAGAAACTCACACTATGACCTGCATACTATGGTTTTAATAAAAAAGTGCCCAAGGATAACGATGACCCGTTAGAAATCTAACGGGATGTCAGCATATGTTAAGAATTTAACAGATTTGCAATAAAAAAATTCAAATCTGACCCTGACTATGATATTATTGTTATAAAGGTCCAAAAAAATATTTATATTTATATTTATTTTTGAAATAATTAGGATAATTTTTTTTTTATAATTAAGCCCTTATTATTTATTGGCCGAAATATATGCGTGTAATTACTTGTTAACCCTCACATTTATGTTGGTCAATCCACATAAAAGAAGAATAAAATGAAAATAACAAAATTCCCAGATTTCATCCCGTAACCTACCCCATCCTCACTTCTGACCAGCTACCTTTCCCTTCTCCGACCAACACCCCCACCTCCGACCGGACTCCCCTTCTCTTCTCTGTCACCGGCAACCTGTTTCAATTGGCGATCTTGAATTGGATTTTGGGTTTGAAGGTTTTCAATTCATTCATGCTTTGGAAACCTAATCTGGGTTTGAATTTCATACTTTTGAAACTCAAATATGGGTTTTTATTTACGAGCTATTATTTTGAGTTTGTTTCAATCGTTCGATCTGTAATTTTCGAGATCTAGGCTTCGATTTTTGATCATAGATCTTTGAACTCGACTGCAATCTTTGGGTATGAAGCGGTTTCGAAATTAAAAGCATTAACACGCTGAAAACGAAATCTGAGGTTCGATTTTTGATTTTAGTCTTTGCATTAGAAGGCTTCAACATGAAATACAGATCTGTAGTTGGGTTTCAAATTCGTGATTCTAGGTCTTTGCATTTGAAGGGTTTTTTCACTGCAAATCTCATTTTTATAAAAAGGATTTTCTGATTTTTGATCTCTGATTTTGCTTCACCATGAAGAATTTTATTATGCCTGGTGGTTTGGTGGTGGTTTAGGCGGAAGCAATGGTGGTGCGGTGGCGGTAGTATATGGAGAAGAAGACTTGGGATAATTTCAAGGTTGAATGACATTTTAGCCCTTGTAATTTTGAATTAAAGGACAATATTACCCCTCACGTGTCAAGCACATGATCAATTCTGTTAGTTTTAAATATAAATATTTTTTTGGACCTTTATGACAATAATATCAGTCAGGGTTAGATTTGATTTTTTTTTATTGCAAATCTGTTAAATTCTTAACATATGCTGACATCCCGTTAGATCGTTATCTTTGGGCACTTTTTTATTAAAACCATAGTACGCAGGTCATAGTGTGAGTTTCTTTAGTACGAGGGCAAATCGTCAATCTTTTAATAGTACGCAGGTCAAAGTGGCAATAAACTTCTCTTTTTTAAGTTGCTTGACTTCGAAGTTGAACTTGTGAAAAGACGGCATCTTATTTGGCATAATGCTATGCTTTTCTTATTTCTTTTGAATAATCCAACGTATTCGGTAGCATTATGCATTTTCTTATTTGCGTTGAATAATCCAAAGTACTCGGTAGTTACAATAAGAGAAACGGATTTTTCCCAAAGCTTAGAAATAATGCAATGTACTGGAAAGTACATTGGGCTCCCTCCGTCCCATAATATTAAGTCCCTTTGACTATTCAAATGTATGCGAAACTATTTCAATTTCATCGCTATACCCCGCTCTTCTTCCCGCTCATTATCTTATTTCTCACCTCCCATCCTTGACTGTCACAAGAGCACCCCCCCCCCCCCCAAACCACCATTACAGAAATGGGACAAACAAAATGATAACCGGGACTATCTTTCCCAGACAGAGGGAGTATTATATTTGTGACAGACTGGATTCTGATAGTACACACTGTTCTTTTGTCACTAATGTTACATCATTTTGTTACATTTTTGGTAAATACGTTAGTATTCATAGTATTCCACTAACTTGCATTCATGTCTCGTACGTTGCATGGATTGGTAATTATTCTATTTTAACTATATATAGGAAATTAGGAATTGGTCAAGTATAGGTCCAATAAGCTAATAACTTTAGTGTGCATCTCGAACTTATGTTTGCTGACAAATGAAGTGTCCAAAGATGAATTTGGAAGGTAAAATTAGTAGAATGAGGCAATTTAAGTGGACAACCTTCTTTAGATTACGACCTACCACTCATGAAGATTTAGTTCTGATGGTTTTATTCGTGTCTTGGTTACTACTCCGTATTTGGCGTGTATAAGCTTTTAGATGCGTTTTGGTACTTAATAACATGGTATCAAAGCCAGATTTATGGTCTTTCCGAATAAAATTATCTCATTCTCTTTGTACATACTGACTCAAAATTTATGATCCTGTAACTGAAATGAATCATTATCCTCAAGGTTAACTTCAAATCTTGGATTCTGAGCTTTGAATAACAAGAAAAGCAAAGGTGGAGAAAACAATGATTGGAAAATGGGTCAAGGCCCATGAGTAGTGGTATAGGTCAAACAGTTACCAAGAAGAAGTTTGTGGAAATAAATGTTCTGATGCTGAAAAGGGTGATCCTGTTATGGTCAACAATTTTCTCTTGCAAAACAATCATGCTTTGACCACATGAATACTTGGAATCCTCTCTCAAAGAATTATACTCCCTCCATAACAGACATTCTGAAATTTCTACGAAGTAATATATATTCTTGTAATTCTCTATCAAAACATTTAATTTTTCAAGTATAAAGAGACTAGTGAAAAGATATTGGTAAAAAATATTGAGGGTGATTTTTTCTTTTTAAAAAAACTACTCCCTCCGTCCCAGAGTGTGTGTCCACCCTCTCATTTACACGGAGATTAAGAAATGGTTAAAGTGATAGAAGTGTTGTATGAAAAGTGAGGTAAGAGAGAGAAGGCGGGGTAGATAATAGTAAGTTGATTGATGTTGTGAGTATAAAATTAAAGTAAGATGGAGAATAAGTGGGAGGAATTGTAAAGATTCTTTGTCATTTTAAGAAGTGGACTTATACTCTGGGACAGTCTGAAAGGGAAAGGTGGATATATACTCTTGGAACGGAGGGAATAGAAACAAAACAAATTCATCTTTTAATTATGGGTTAATGACAATTTAGGGTCTGAACTCCAGGGGGTGCGTCTAAAAGGGGCATCGGTTTTTTTTCCCTCTAGATCAGGGCTCAGTATCTAAATTTTTCGGCAGTTAAGGGCTTTTTGAAGGAAATCGTTAGAAAAGTCAGTTAAGTGCCATGTGCATGGCACGTGATCGACTAAATGGATGGATTTGTAACGATATTAGTTAGTAAGGGTTTTAGTGAAATTTTTGAAACTCAAAAGGTTTAAAAATGAAATAAATAAAGAAAATTATAAATAAATTTAAATTTTATTCTATGAACATTCTCCCTCAGTCCCACTCGAAATAAGACGTTTTGCCATTTTGGGTGTCCCACTCGAAATAGGACATCCCAAAATGGAAAGCTTTTATTACTTTTTTATTAGTATGACCCACTTGTCATACTCACAACAACTTTTCATTTAATATTCCTCACCCACTTTCTCTCTCCTTCATACTCACAACACCTACTTTTCAAATAACTTTTAATAATAAAAGATTATTATTGCTTAATCCTCGTGTCGGGACTAGGAATCCTATTTCGGATGGGACGGAGTGAGTAATAAATTACTTTTTACATTGACCAAATTTAAAACAACATAAAGTAATTATCACTATTTAAAAAAAAAAATTATTCCCATAAAATTTCATCTTTATGGGAAAAAAAAAGAAAAAAACCCAGATTCGATTTCCACTAGTCCGCCACCCATCACTCCGTCAGCAAACAACACCACTAGTCCGACGCAAGACCAACACCACAGCCAACAACATCCAAATTCAATTTCCAAATCAAAATCAAGAACCCAGATTCGATTTCCGCATCAAAAATCAAGAAACCCATTTGCTTGATCAAGAAACCCAGATTCAAAATGCTTGAACACAAATTCGATTTTCACATCAAAATCAAGAAACTCGGATTCATTATACTGAGTTGGTGGTGTGAGGAGGCCGGAACTGGCCTTCAGATTTTCCGCAACTGGCCTCCGTCTAACCTGCAGTCCCCTTTCACCGCCGTCGTTCGCCGACGACATTCCGGCGAGAAAGCGAACACCACAAGGGGCGCCCTGACTGTGCCCTGACTGGACGAAGAGAATGGTGCTAAAAACATCGCCATCAGACCTGATTCGAGCAGTCAAAAAGCACCAGGAACAGCACTGAATTCCGGCAGCCTTTTTCGCATCTCATGCCGCCGGAGATCACCGCTGGCTGCCACAGATCATCGCCGGAGTAAGGGGAGGGGACACCAGAGGAGAGGAGGGTAGGGGGAAATTTCGCCGGAAAGAGGAGGGGAAGAAGCTCCGTTGGAATGAGAGAGAGGATGAAGCTGCGTTAAAGGGGGAGAGGAGGGGTAGGGTTTTGTTTTGTTTTGGATTTAACCCTTTAAAATTTACAGTTTGACAATTTTTGACAAATTTTCATTACAAATCCATCCATTTAGTCGATCACGTGCCATGCACATGGCACTTAACTGACTTTTCTAACGATTTCCGTCAAAAAGCCCTTAACTGCCGAAAAATTTAGATATTGAGCCCTGATCTAGCGAAAAAAAAATGACACCCCTTTTAAACGCACCCCCTGGAGTTCAGGCCCTAAATTGTTATTAACCCTTTAATTATCATGGGCTTATACAACTAGAGAAAGCTTTCTAAACTATCCCTTAGAATTTAACGACCCTTACAAAAAGTAGTTATAAAGTAGGATTGCAAAAGCATAATTTGGTAATCAGATTTTAATCTTGTGTTGGAAAGAATTTTTATTTTTGGCAAAGCAAAAATAGTAAAGTATTAAACAAAATGAAATACATTTTTTTTTTAGGTCTTGTAACCGAAAGTTTTTCAGTTAAAAGATCAACCTTATTTGGTTGTTTTACGTCGTAAACTATGGGTCTTAACTTTAAAACAATCGGTTCTGTTGGGTTTTGAACAATCATGCGCAGCGGAATAAAACCCAAAAAGCCTAGATATGTTCAACATGATTAAATTAATACAAAGTGAATTTAGAATACTAACCGTGATGGAGCTTTAAATTTTTTCTGATCTTAAATCTTTTTTCTTCGCGCTTCTTTGGATCACGAACGCAGGAACACGAACAAGAAGATGATTAAGCAATCACCCTCTATGGATATCCACACGCGAACGAATATCAAGAACTCTTTCTTGATCTTGACTGCTAGATCTAAAAGGGCTATATGAATTTATGATTTCTTGATCTTTGATTCTTAATCTTTGATAAAGAATATTGTTTCTCTAAACAACTATGATTCATATGCTTAATGGCTGGTGAAAAGATGTTTATATAGGTCCTAGTCCTTAACCCTAAAGGACCTAGGAAACCTAAATCCCGTCACCCAAATTAAGCAGTGGATTTTCGGCCAAGGCAGCATTGGCACGGTCGTGCCCTATATCTGGCACGGTCGTGCCAATATGGTCGCCAGTGCCTTGCCTTCTGTCGATTATTGGCACGGTCGTGCCATTTGGCACGATCGTGCTTCATAACCCGTACGGTCGTGCCAGACGAAAACATGCCTTTTGCTCTTTTAACAATTCGTTTCATTGTGTGTGACCCCATAGGATTATATCAAGTTGCAATGAGTTCAAACACACTTTGTCCTCATAAATCATGAGCAGACCCTAGCAAGCCATCATGACTACCCAAATGATACAACTTTATCAAAGTTCGCTTATCCTTTATAGAACATATTACAATCCTTTTGTCCTTGATGTCATTGAGCGTAAGCCATGGTCAATGGTCAACTTACAATGCCCAATACTTTTCTCGACCCCATATAGTTTTGATAAAACAAATGACATCGATCACATCAATTCATTTGAGCACGGGCATGCATTTCATCAACACTATTCATCGAGGGGCCCAAATCTGACATCTCTCATAAAGAGGGACAAATCCCATCTTAACTTATTACACTTCCCTACATAGCTTCGATCATGCCAATCATATCCTTTATAATCACTTGGTTAATAGTAACGTTTGAATATGTCAAAACATGGTCTCCATTATGTGGAAGATCGCAATAATCTCAGGTACGAGGATTCTAATGATATAACTATTAGAGGTTTAATTATGACATTTTGACCATGACATAAACCTCATCTTTGGGTCATGTCCAGTATGTGTTCCCCAACACATACCCATAAGTTTAACTTGTATCCTATACACATGATCATCATATGATCATCGAATTAAACTTATACTAGTTCTTCATAAGTACTAGGGACATAGATTATTATAATAAAACATGGAACAACAAATAATAATCCAAAACATCTCTTTATATAAATGAAAAGTGATAACAAACATTGTCAAACAAAGTGCCAAATAACATGCTTAGGGCATATACACCAACACGTTCGTTAGTTGAAATCCTGTTTATCAGTAAAAACTTCAGTTCGACTTGTCGAATTGGGGTTTTACTTGATGTGCGAAGGATTAATATGTAACTAGTGGATGATAACCCGTGTTTTGCACGGGAAACTAATTTACTATTTTTTCGTATTTTGTTTTTTTATGATTTTTTTTAGTAATGTAACATAATAACTTTTTTAATATAACTATATTGTATATGAATTAAAATGTTTGCTTATAAATTTAGGAAAATTGTGTTAATTTTTTAGTAATAATTAAAATAATTATTGTAATTAACTAATATTATTAATTGTACTTATTAACATATATAATAACTATTATTATTCACTAATAATACTAATAGTTATAATTAACCTATATATTAACTATTATAATTAATTAATACTCCCTATGCCCTAGAGTAAGAGTCATACCTTGTTTGTGCACACTTATTAAAGACACAATAGAAAATTGGTAAACATTGCAAGTGTGTTGAGGGTATAATTATGCAAAACACTATTCATTCTTTTTCATCATTTGTCCTTTTAGGATATAGACTTTTAGTGGGACATACAAAAATAGAAAGTAAGACTCTTACTCTCGAACGGAGCGAGTACTATTAATATTAAATATTTAACATTTATTGTATAATGATTAACTAATATTATTAATAATAATAGTTAACTTATATAGTAACTATTATGATTAACTAATAATATTATTAATAGTAATAATTAATATATATAGTAACTATTATGATTAACTAATACTATTAATAGTAATTTTTAGTTTATTTAATAGTTAATTATAATAGTTAAATATAAATGTTAATTATAACGATAGTTAACTATTAACAGTCAATTGTTATTTGTTTAACAATATTAACTAATTATATTAATAACTATATAAAGTAATTATTGTAGTAACTATTACTAATAATAGTAATAATTACTATATAGGGTAACTATTATAATTAACTATTACTAATAATAGTAATACTTAACTATAGTAGTTAAGTACTATAGTTAAGTATTACTATTATTAGTAATAGTTAATTATAATAGTTACCCTATATAGTAACTAATATTATTAGCTAACAGAAAAAAATGAAAAATCACTTATTTAAGAGGGTAGTGTTGATGTGGCATCACCAAATTTAAGCTTCTTCCATAACTTGTTCATATGACAACACCTTAGCACTCCTCACTAACTTTAATATATATATATATATATATATATATATATATATTGGTGGTTTAAAACTTTAGGAATATTTTGGTTTTAGGTATTTATTAGGCTCATTCATGCTCCTATAAGCTAACGGAAAGTCTCAATTTATTTGAGTGAGACGTATTCCCTTCGTCTTAAAATAGATGTCGTTTTGATCACTTACACAATGAGGTGTCTCTTGTGAGAACACCTAGATCCGTCTTATAGTAGAGGCGGGTCGACCCGTGTACAACATTCTCCGTGAAGCGTAGGATTCCAACTCATGCTTCACTCAAAACCTGCCACGTGACAGCAACCCATTGGTCCTATTTTTTTATTTTTTTTTCCCAGAAAAAAATCGCTTTTCCCCCCATTTTTTTTTAGTTTTTATATATTTTTTTGACTTTTTTTTTCGTTTGCCGAAAGTAATAATTAGTATAACTAAATGTAACAACTGTGTTACTTATAAAGTAACATTGTTTATAAGTAAACGTAACACCAATTTTACAAAAAAAAATAGCTCATTTTACTCATCTTTCAACTGTAATACTAACTATAAATACGTGTAACATTAACAATAATTAAATGTAATTATCGTTATACTGAAATGTAATAGTGTTTTTCCAGTTTTTTTTTTTTTTTTTTTTAGTATTTTGATTTTTTTTGAAAGAAAGTAACATTTGAAAAATAACAACTTATATACATGAATGTAATTATTTGTACAAGTAAATGTAACACTTTAGTAGATAAAATTGTAAGAGATTTTTATAAATAATGTACTTTTACATGTATCATGATAAATTGAACCCATTGTAACTTATTATTTGAAAACATATTGATATACAAGTAAACATAACTGTTTTACAATGTTATTATACAAGTAAAATGTAACATTCGTTTATAAAAATTGTTACTTTCTTATTTTTACAATGTTACTAACTTAAGCGTTTTTAGTTCTAAAGTGTAAATGGTTGAAATATTATTTTTCTATACATGTGTTACAATTATGTATAAACACTGTTACATAAAAAAAAAAAAAAAAAAAAAAACTGTTACTTTTCTGTATATATGTATTACTTTTATGTATACAAACTGTTATATATAAGTAACACGATTGTTACATTTAGTTATAGTAACTATTACTTTTGGCAAACCGAAAAAATACCAAAATAAAAATATTTTTTTCCCGCGGGTCGTGTGTCTGGGTCATGGGTCAAAAAATGACCCGTCTCTACTATGAGACGGGTCATGGTGTTCTCATACAAGTTTTTGTCTTACACAATTGCTAAAAAATACAACTAATAATGCATGTGGAAAAGTCTATATATATCCTTAAAATAGTCTAATTACCTAGGCAATTAATTGTTTGTGCAAGAGATAGTTCACTGTCATTAATAAAGTTATAATTGGTATACAACAACAAAAAAACTTTGAAAATAGTAAAACGACTGGTATTTTGAAACAAAAATCAATTCTCAAAACGACATGTATTTTGAGACGGAATGGGTACTACCTATTTTTTTTTTTTTGTATTACCCAATGTAGAGGGCATCCATGACTCCTTTTTCTTCTCTCTTAATCAGTGTTGAATTCATATTATTTTACTTGGATTAACCCTACTTCAACTTCAAAATCTTCTTCTACTAGGATATATCCTTGGCATGGTGTTAGCAACAACTGACTAATATTTTGGCGTGATATTCCAATTCAGATAAAGACTTTGGACTAGAATTAAGCAAATCCCTTTAATAGGATAGAGTTAAGTATATGCAACTTTTTTATGAAATAATAAACATAAACTAATAGTGAATACCCTATCACGTGATCAATCCTATTCTTAACCTAAAGCTTAATTTAGTATGTGATCATACAAAGTACCTATTCTGTACCATGTTTTATTTATTACCAAGTTGTGTTACAAAACAATTAAGACATAGTATTTCTCTATATTATTAACTTATTCTTTTTTTCTTTTTTTTTTTTTATAAGAGCGCTTATCTTGGAGTGCAGAGGTTATGGCGGATGTTCTGGATGCTTTTGATGCCGAGGCACGGCATCGCACTCACACAGAGAGAGAGGAGAGAGGGATGGGGAACGGTCTACGAGAGCTCGAATCTCAAACAAAACCAAGCATATACTAGTCTATATAATAAGACTTGCATTTGGTTGTTAGGAATTAGGACCACATTGTATATGCCTAAAATGAAGATGAGATGAATAGAGGTTGGAAATTAAAGAAGATCCTTTCTAGTGTGTGTGTGTGTGTGTGTGTGTGTGTGTGACCATCTTGTGAATTTGTTAATTGTTGTGGTTTTTCAGGACGCGACTTACTACACGTGATATTTGATGCTTTGTATGTTAAAAAGTTGTGAATTATTCGATAGAATAAAAGCTTATCGTAACAATGGAAAGGCTTTTAAAATTCTAGTTTAATCGGGTTTTGGATGGAAAATGTAAGATATAAAAGATGCTAAAGATTCAAAATTACTTTGGAGGCTTTTAAGGTTGTAGTTTAATCGGGATTTGGATGTGACAATGTTAGATAACTTGATATTGGCGAATGCTAGCACAATTTATTTTTTGAGATATCCAAAACTAATGTAGCAAACTTTGATTTTAGCGGATGGTGTTAGTTTTTAACGGATCGCGTTAGATTTCACTAACGTCATATTGATGATCTCGTTAAATAAAGGATTTTCTTGGGTTACGGTTGATTTGAGGAGTGTGGTACATATATGGTTTGGGGAGACTGGGATGGAGTATTAGCTAAGGTGGTGGTGGTGGTGGTGGTGGTGGTGGTGTCGAGACGAGACTTGTCGAGATGGTTGTGCAAGTGTTGAGAAGGTTGTGCACATTTATTTTGACAACTCCTTTTTTTTATTAACAGTATGTTAATTTTCTTATATGCGTTATAGTCTACATTAATACGTTGCATTAATCAGTATTGCATACAGTATTTTGTAGTATAATTTGTAGAAATATGTTACATTGTACGATGTTTAATCCAATTGTTGTTATTCAGCAGCACAAGTGAATATAGCAACAGAAAAGTTGTTTTTTTTTCCAGTTTTTTTTTTTTTCTTGATATCCTAAACCACCTAATACAATTCTAGCCGACCTATACGACCGAGAGACTTAGGGGGTGTTTGGTGCATCAAGTATTAAGTGTTTGATGCTTGATATAATGTAAGAGTAATTGAAGGTAGGATGCATGATTTTATTCTTTTATTCAACATAAATATGTCCAACATCCTCTTAATCATTGAGAATCAAAATCTTTGCTTGACGAGTAAGAGCCTCACTCAACATCCAACATCTAGCGCCCAAAGTGATCAAATGCATCCTACCTTCAAATTAACCTTATATTATATTAAGCATCAAACACTTGATGCTTGATACGCCAAACACACCCTTAAACCTGCTTAAAATGCCGCTTGTGCACGAACCCCTTTGGCCTGTATGGTAAGTCTTGACAAGTAAAAATTTAAAACATTAAATGTAGTGATCTGTAATATTGTAACTCCTCCATAAAAGGTGGCTTTTGGAGCAATAGAAGAGGCTAACTTGTGAAATTGTGTTATTGCGACTCTCCATTAAGAAAAATGGAGGACAACACAAAGTTTGTTACCAACTACACAACACGTGATATTTGATGCTTTGAGTGGTAAAAAGCTGTACGGATCGTATGTGGTTTTTTTTTTTTTTTTTTTTTTTTAAAAAAAAAAATAACTCTTGGTGAGTTAACCTCGCGTAGTTTTTTTTTTTTTTTTTTTTTTTGACGATGTTCACGACGCCATAAGGAGGCGAGGGGAGGGATCGAACCCTATCGCTCACCGAGGGTGAGGCTTGACTTTACCACTGGACCACTCCTTTGGGGACACCTCACATAGTTAATTATGTATTGATGATCATATATACTCATACTCCTTCCGTCCCATTTAAATTCTTTTCGTCATCACAAGCGAAATTTGATCAAAAATTAATGTCATTTTAATCATTCTAGTGAAAGTTTAAAAATTGTTATTGGTAAATTGCATAATTATTTATCAATGATAATTTTTAAAATTTTATTAAGATGATTAGATTGACATTAATATTACTCAAAGTTTAATTGTGCTGACAAAAATAGTTAATATAAATGGTAATGAGGGAGTACTAGACTAACTCCCATGATGCACATTTTCTTAGATTTTGTTAGTAATTTTTATCTTTGGTAATTTATTATTCATTACTAATTTATTTATTTATTTATTTATTCCTTTCAATTTAAGATAGTTGTTGCTTTAGCATTTTTTATAATTTTAAAACAATTATTACTATAATTTAATAAACAAAGTACTATCAAATACTCCCTTTGTAAGAATGAAAGATTAATTAGAATCTTTTTAATCCAAAAATAAATACTCCCTCCGTCCCATTAAAAGGCTCACCCTTTTTTGGTGATGCACAAGAATTAAGAAAAGTGATGAGTAGGAAATGGGTTGTGAGAGAGAAGAAGTGAGTAGGTATGACAAGTGGGACCCATAGTTTAAATGTGTGAGGGGGAAAAGTTAGTAGATATGACAAGTGGGGACCACAATTTATGTATGTGAGAGGAAGAAGTGAGTGGATATGACAAGTGGGCCCCCATATTTTTTCCATTTTAGGAAATAGTGAAGCTTCTAACGGGACAACCTTTTGGGTAATTGGTGAAGCTTTTAGTGGGACGGAGGGAGTACTTCTTTTGTCCCAAAGTATGAGTCGTATTTTCTTTTAAGTACGTCCAAGAGTATGCCTTTTTGAAACGGAAGGAGTAATTATTTTTTACCCATTTTTATTATGAATAGTGTTTTGGATATTATATCTTCAACCACTTGCAATCTTATCCATTTTTAGTATTTTCTTAATAAGCGTTCATAATTCAAGTATTGACTTTTTTGAAACGGAAGGAGTAATTATTTTGGATCAATTGTTTAGTCCAAAAGTGATGGGTACTTTTTTTTTTTTTTGAAAAGAAAGTGATGGGTACTTTAGATGGGATGGAGTTGTGAATGATATAAAATTATAGACATACATTAATGCATGCAATTAATTCATCTCAAAATAATTATCTCAGCAATTAGAACTTCATTGAATAAATCATTGTTTTTCCAAAATATTTTGTCAAAATTAAACTTAGTTTAGTTGATCACCAAAATTAAAGTTGGACTAACATTTTAGGATGGTGAGAGTATTACTTGAAGTTTCTTGTCAACTTAATTTAACTTCGACAAATTTTTTTAGCAAATTTAGCTATTTTCATGAATTTCTAAAGTTGTTATTGATAGTTACATCAATTACAAGTTATAGAACTTCATAAAACTAACTAGCCTTACATAAAATTTAGATCAAAGTTCAAGTTATAGAATTTCTTAAGACTAATTAAACTTGCATAAAATTTTGATTGAAATTCAATCAAATTGATTTTTAACAATTTTCTTATTTAACATTCATTATGAGACACAAAGAATAGTAAATATTAGTGTCTAACAAAGTTTAATTTTCTTGTCTCACAACACAATACTATTTCACCTTTTCTCATGGAATTAAAAAAAGTAAATATTAAACAAAAAAATGAACCCCATAAACAAAAAACAAAGAAGTAAACAAGGGAAAGTTCAAAGTAGAAGTAGATTGTTAGTAAATCAGACCCAAGAGATAGCAAATAACAATGAACTCAAATCAACACAGAATATACGTGGTTCACCAATCTCTATTGGCTACCTCTACGGGCAAAGAGAAACAGATATTATTATGGCGGAGAAACAATTACATGAGGATAATCATACTAATCTATGTTTGCATGAACTTTGATCACAAAGTTCCTAGCTATGCAAATCCCTAGATCTAGAATCACTGATCTCTCTCTCCATGTCAATTGAATCAAGCACAGAAAAATACTAGTTTATGACTAGTATTTATAGGCTAGAGACCTAAACCAGACGACAGAAGGAGTCCTAAATCAAATCCTAAAAGGATTTAATTACTTTCCTTTTTCTTCTCAAATTTGACTTCTTTTTCAAAGTCATACTCTAACAATCTCCACCTTGACTTTGAATCTCCCCTAATAATTCAGATGCACGAGCTTCCGACATAGACTCCACCTTGAGCCACATCCCTCGTACCAGATTTTTCAACCTTTGCCTCAGTCTGTCTTTCGTCAAAGACACTAGATTTGTCCTCCGGACAACCAGATTTTCCGCGCGCGCCATGTATCTTCAAGACACTCAGAATTTGCCTCACCAGGCAAACAACCTTGTCCTCTGGACAATCAGATTCTCTGCATGCAATGTATCCTACGGACACCCAGAATCACCCCAACGGGCAATTAACAGTCATTCATGTCACGACCCGAAAACTAGGCTCTATTTTATTAGTAATAAATAATTATTATTTATTTATTTGCTTAGTTATTTATTCAAATTATTATTTATTTAAATATTTATGTGTGCATTTTATGTGTTATATAATTTATGCCTAGCACTTAATTGGTTATTTGTGCTAGTGTGGAGTGTTGGGTCTTAGTTGTTAGTGGGGAGTGTAAGATTATTGTGTTAGTATGTAGGGGAATGGGTCAATGTGTAAATTCTCTAATCCTCCTATTTACTCCCTCTTTTCCCCTCTCCTCCCTCATTTCACCCTCACTCTCCCTCTCATTTCCCAGCCATTTCTTTCTCTCTCTCCAAGAAGAAAAAGGGTAAGCTTTCTCTCTTCATTTTCTTCCTCTTCCTCTCATTATTTCTCATTTCTTAAAACATGAACCTTGTTTAGATCGTCGATAGGATCGAGTAGAACCAAAAAGAATTGAATTCCGTCAACTTTGAGATTTATCAAGTAAGTTACTTTTCCCCCATTTTGATGTTAAAATATTCATATCATGTTCATATAATGCTTTTGTTGTTATATTTGAAGTTTGGATGAGGTTGCAATTTATTTGGAATTTATTTGGATTTTGGGTAAAAAATGGTGAAATCTTGAATGTTGGGTTTGATTCTTGATTTTGGGTGTTAAATGTTGTCGTAGGAGTCTTTTTAGACTTATTAGTTGTGTTGGTACATTAGTACGCTAGTTAGAAGGTTGAAATTTTGGTTGAATGTGTTTTGGGTTAAAATTTGGAAGAACCCAGTTGTTCTTCCCGAATTCCAGCAGGCCAGAGCTTTGTGCGACCGCCCAAAAATGTCTGGGCGACCGCACAACTTTCTGAAAGCTTTTGGTCGTGTTTGAGGGTCTTTGTGGGCGACCGCACAGTCCCTGGTGGGCGGCCGCACAGTCCTCTGAAAGTTTTCATTTTGTTGGTTTGTGTGATTGAAGAATGCGTTTTGGTCCAAATCTTGGGTGTCCTTCTAGTTGACCTTAGTGAACATTGTAGTACACTCTAGTGATAGAATTGGGTCCTTTGTGATGAAGTTTGTGATGGAAATTAATTAAGGGTTAATTGGGTTTTTGAACATCTTATTGAGATATTGTTGGTTTGACCTATCTTTGTGATGATCATTTGGTATATGCTTGGGCATCTTATGATGTGTTAGTGATTGTTCCAATCGAATTGATTTTCGAGTGAGCCCTGGTCTAAGTTTTAGGCGATGTCCTATAGTACCTAGAGGGTGGTTACTGAACACCAAAGTGTAGGGTTTAGTCCAGTCGTGATCATGTTCTAATAAGTGTAACCTTTTGGATTAGTTTGGGGTGTTTAGAATGGGTTCGTTATGAACGGAGATAAAGCTTGAATTGGCAATTGGGTACCTACGGTTTGATTAACCTTAAGATGCATTCATTCGGATTTCTTATTTGAAATTCCAGGTGTGATGAGATGGTTGAGTTCATAGTCCTAGTATATCTTTATGAGTAAATGTTTAGGGTCATTTTGGTAATAGTCATTTTGCCATTTGTGAGCGACCGTTTGGGTTGTGCTCTTTATGATTTACTTGTGGGTATCATATTTAGGATGTAATTGATACGTGCCTTGTCTTGTAATCATCTTGTTTTACTGATCAATGTTGTTGTGCTCTTTATGAGAAATTCCGTTTATCGTTGTTGTGCTCTTCATGAGAAACTCTTGTTATCGTTGTTGTTAAACTCTTCATGAGTACCCGTTGCATCTTTATGGTGATTATTTGGTATGGTTCCCTACTTTGGAACCTTAAGTTGTTTATTCATGCTAAAATATTATTACTTAGCATTTAATTAGAAGCCCATCTGGCATATTTGTTGCATCGGGCGATGGGAAAGATTATAATGGCAAAGCCAAGTCCATTATAATGTTGACCATTGTTTTGCCCCCTTCTTTACCCTTTTCCAGATTGGCCTTGGAAAAGTCAAGTTAGCGTTCCTTTGTGAATGTATCTAGCTAATGGGCATGACTTTGTGTCATGGTCCTTGTCCTTTGTGACACTTTTATGGTTATTGGTTCCGGTACCGAGGTTTTCTCTTCGAGCTTTCATGCTGCTATGAAGATGTTGATTGTTGATTATTGAAGCTGCGCAGCGACCTTTATTTGGTTCTCCAGTTGGGTGAAACCTTGGCTATGTATCCACTTATGAGTGTTTATTTCAGCTTTATGTGTTGCATGATGAGCTGGTCGTTATTTCCAACCGGTATGGGACGGTTGGCGATAGGGAGCCTCTCATTTGTTGTTATATGTTTATTTATAAGATTGGTTATTGGATGTTACTGTTCGACAGCATGTCACTTATTATTCCGCTGCTATCTGTCTTATGTTAATTGCTATTGGTCATTGCATATTAGCATGTCATGTAGTTGCATTAGTAACTTACTGCGATTTAATCTTACACCGTTTCTTGTTTCAAATTGTTTTCCTTAACCCCCCCCCCCCCAGGAGGAAAAGGATTAGGATTCGCGGATCGAGGAGGACGTCGAGAGGATTGAGATTTTGGGCAGGTTGTTTGATCGGTTTGCATTATTTAAATGTATAACCTTTTGGGGATAGTTTTACCATTATTGACGTCATTAAGAATTGTATATTTTATTCTTTTTGGTATAAGCTGTGGAGCTTATGTTAGATGCACTCTGTTGATTTAAACTTGGATTTGTAAAACCTCGTGTTATCATCTTTTGGTTTAAAAATGGAATTTTTAACTTCTATATTTTAGAGTTTTGGTTTTAAGTCGACGTCCAGCTCGCGATCTCGGGCCGCGGGGTTCGGGGTCGCGACAGTTGGTATCAGAGCTATGGTTTGGCTCTAAGTATAAGTCTAGGTGGACTAGTATGACCTAGGAGGGTAGTGTGTTCGGAGTGAGTAACGATGAGAATTTTCTGCAGGTATTTGTTTGTGATGGCTAGAAGAAGAGCTGGTGAAGGCATCAGTGGGACTCAGAATCAGAATGGTTTACGGGAAGAAAACCGTGTAATGTTTCAGGACAGGTTTGAAGCGGCCGTGAAAGCAATTCATGACCAAGGGCCGAGAGAGGAACATGTAGCACCTCCGCGATATGGGTTGGAGCAGTTCTTAAAGTTGAAACCAAGTGAGTACGACGGTGAGCCGGATGTGAAGAAAGCCGAGCTATGGATAGAATCGATGGAGAAAATCTACGATGTTTTTGGTTGCACTGATAAGGATAGGGTTCGGTTTGCAGCTTATATGTTAGTTGGTGCTGCGGAACATTGGTGGAAGGCACTGAAGACCAGTTGGGATGCGACTCTTGTACCATATCCTTGGGAGTGGTTCGTGAGGAAATTCAAGGATCATTTTATCTCTCTAGTGAATCAAAACCGGAAAGAGATCGAGTTCCTCAGCTTGGAGCAAGGCATGATGTCAGTAGCACAGTACTCAGCTAAGTTCACAGAATTAGCCAGGTGTTGTGACTACCTTGTGCGGACCGAGGAGCAGAAAGCGATGAGATTAATCAGGGGTTTGAAGACATCCATCCGGACTCAGTTTATAGCACAGCGGATTCAGACTTTTCAGGATGCGGTGGATCGAGCCTACTCGATTGAGCAGGATATTGGGGAACACAAAAGGAAGACTGAGATGGTTAACCCGGGTAAGCAAGGAGGGCAGAGTAAGTCACAACAGCAACATTCGGATAACAGAGGTAATTCTGGAGTGCAAACTCGATTCAGAGGGCAACTTCAAGGGCAACCAACAGTAGGAAATCAAGGTTCTAATAAGGGGACACGAAATGGGAATGTCTGCAGCTACTGTCAGAGGGAAGGACACTCAGAAGACAAGTGTTGGAAGAAGCAAGGAAAATGTGTGAAGTGTGGTCAGTTGGGACACTTCGTTAAAAATTGTCCGAGGTTTAGAGTTCAGTCATCGGGGACAGGAACTGGAATACCACAGGGTCAGAAGAGGGATGCTTCGGGGAAGCCCAAGGTTTCGGGTAGAGTATTTGCAATCAATCAGCACTCACCAGGTAACGGATAATTTCGGGAGGTATTATTTTGCGTCGTGAGAGCGAGCGCGTGCATTTTAGGATCATCGCATTTATGTGTTTCTGTGCATTTAGTTGCATTTATTTCTTCTGAGTCTTTGACTTATGTGTTGTAGGTGTCTACTCCTATGAAGGAGTTTAGGGTATCTGATGAAGTCTTATGTGCTTATGATGTGCTTAAGTATGGTTATGTCTTACCTGCTAAATTAGCCATGTTGCTATTACAAGATTTTGATGTTACTCTTGCTTTAGTCGATTGTTGTAGGAAGATGGTTATATTCTCCATTCCTGATTCCTTAAAATTATTTGAGACCGTTCATTTGCGTAGAGTTATACCTAATTTTTTTTTTTTTTTTTGAAATCCGAGTATTTAGCTTCGGTCAAATTGTTGGGTGTAATTATCATTGTAAGGTTTCTACTTTCTTCTAAATAGTACCTAGTGTTTGAGGAGAAGCTTGGGTTAAATTGGGTTGTTGTGGTACAAGGTTGTAGTGCTAATATTTAGATCAATGTCCTTATGGCATCGGTTGGGTTATAAGAGTTGAGGATTCAATGAGGATCTCTTAAGGAAATTTTTGGTCACTTTTAGTACATCCCCGTGAATGCATCGGAATGGATTAGTATGGAGAGGTGTACGATTTGTTATGGATGATGAGTTTGTTGTAGGAGTTATGATCATTAATGGTGGTAAGCGTGTTAAGTTAGAAAGGACTAAGTACATTTTGGGAGAGTAATAATTTCTCGATCTATGTTAAAGGCATCTCGAATTTTGATTAGATAGTGGTTCTATGGTCCTAAATCTCTTCTTGGTGGCGTTTCCCGAATTGGATCAAGGGTATGTGAAGGAAGTTGATTATCAATACTTGGGCATAATTAAGGAATATCATGATTTGGTATTAGGTCAGTTGGAACGTTGCTAGCTAATTGGTTTATTATGATGGTAGCACTATTAAGCCTAAGTATCATTAGGTTAATAAATGTATGCGTGAAAGACTAACTGGGGTTAGCTATTGAATTTAGGGTTCATTGATTTCCTTTGGGTATATGAGCACTGATTATAACTTAAATGGGAGTTAGAGAAAATCTTTTGAAGATGAATTTTGGATCGTTTTGCGGACTATTGAGTATATTGAATTGTTTAGGCTTCAAGACCGGATTAATGAATGGATGAGAGTATAACATAGATTTAAGTGGGTACTTTGTACGAGAAATTTTGGGGTTTGCATGGTACTATTAATTTAAGGTGTTAACTCAAAGTTAAGACACTATAATGGTAATCCATAGAGTTATAGCCATTTCGATGAATATTGTGGAAATAGAAATTTCTTTAGCCTTTTATATTTTAAAAGCTAATTAGGCTCGGGATGGTGATGTTTTGAATTTCTGGGGAATAATACTAAGTATGCGATTTACAAAAAGAAACACCTTTGCAGTGTAATTAAGGTTATGAATAAGGTGAGCTTGAGATACCTCGAGAATTATGAGTGGAATTAATTTGGATTCTTCGATTTTAGTACGGATTTTGATTAGTAATGAAGATAATGATGGAATGATTCGGTTCGAGAGGTAGTGTTATCATAAGCATTACTTAAGGTTACCTTTTAGTGGGTTAGATTGGACAATTGAGGAATTTGAGAAATGGCGGAACTACCGTATCCGTACCTATTTGGCCTTTCGGGTAGGTCTCGTTAAAATTCGGGTAGAATTTTCTTTAAGGAGGAGTGAATGTCACGACCCGAATCACCCCAACGGGAAATTAACAGTCATTCATGTCACGACCCAAAAACTAGGCTCTATTTTATTAGTAATAAATAATTATTATTTATTTATTTGCTTAGTTATTTATTCAAATTATTATTTATTTAAATATTTATGTGTGCATTTTATGTGTTATATAATTTATGCCTAGCACTTAATTGGTTATTTGTGCTAGTGTGGAGTGTTGGGTCTTAGTTGTTAGTGGGGAGTGTAAGATTATTGTGTTAGTATGTAGGGGAAGGGGTCAATGTGTAAATTCTCTAATCCTCCTATTTACTCCCTCTTTTCCCCTCTCCTCCCTCATTTCACCCTCACTCTCCCTCTCATTTCCCAGCCATTTCTTTCTCTCTCTCCAAGAAGAAAAAGGGTAAGCTTTCTCTCATCATTTTCTTCCTCTTCCTCTCATTATTTCTCATTTCTTAAAACATGAACCTTGTTTAGATCGTCGATAGGATCGAGTAGAACCAAAAAGAATTGAATTCCGTCAACTTTGAGATTTATCAAGTAAGTTACTTTTCCCCCATTTTGATGTTAAAATGTTCATATCATGTTCATATAATGCTTTTGTTGTTATATTTGAAGTTTGGATGAGGTTGCAATTTATTTGGAATTTATTTGGATTTTGGGTCAAAAATGGTGAAATCTTGAATGTTGGGTTTGATTCTTGATTTTGGGTGTTAAATGTTGTCGTAGGAGTCTTTTTAGACTTATTAGTTGTGTTGGTACATTAGTACTCTAGTTAGAAGGTTGAAATTTTGGTTGAATGTGTTTTGGGTTAAAATTTGGAAGAACCCAGTTGTTCTTCCCGAATTCCGGCAGGCCAGAGCTTTGTGCGACCGCCCAAAAATGTCTGGGCGACCGCACAACTTTCTGAAAGCTTTTGGTCGTGTTTGAGGGTCTTTGTGGGCGACCGCACAGTCCCTGGTGGGCGGCCGCACAGTCCTCTGAAAGTTTTCATTTTGTTGGTTTGTGTGATTGAAGAATGCGTTTTGGTCCAAATCTTGGGTGTCCTTCTAGTTGACCTTAGTGAACATTGTAGTACACTCTAGTGATAGAATTGGGTCCTTTGTGATGAAGTTTGTGATGGAAATTAATTAAGGGTTAATTGGGTTTTTGAACATCTTATTGAGATATTGTTGGTTTGACCTATCTTTGTGATGATCATTTGGTATATGCTTGGGCATCTTATGATGTGTTAGTGATTGTTCCAATCGAATTGATTTTCGAGTGAGCCCTGGTCTAGGTTTTAGGCGATGTCCTATAGTACCTAGAGGGTGGTTACTGAACACCAAAGTGTAGGGTTTAGTCCAGTCGTGATCATGTTCTAATAAGTGTAACCTTTTGGATTAGTTTGGGGTGTTTAGAATGGGTTCGTTATGAACGGAGATAAAGCTTGAATTGGCAATTTGGTACCTACGGTTTGATTAACCTTAAGATGCATTCATTCGGATTTCTTATTTGAAATTCCAGGTGTGATGAGATGGTTGAGTTCATAGTCCTAGTATATCTTTATGAGTAAATGTTTAGGGTCATTTTGGTAATAGTCATTTTGCCATTTGTGAGCGACCGTTTGGGTTGTGCTCTTTATGATTTACTTGTGGGTATCATATTTAGGATGTAATTGATACGTGCCTTGTGTTGGAATCATCTTGTTTTACTGATCAATGTTGTTGTGCTCTTTATGAGAAATTCCGTTTATCGTTGTTGTGCTCTTCATGAGAAACTCTTGTTATCGTTGTTGTTAAACTCTTCATGAGTACCCGTTGCATCTTTATGGTGATTATTTGGTATGGTTCCCTACTTTGGAACCTTAAGTTGTTTATTCATGCTAAAATATTATTACTTAGCATTTAATTAGAAGCCCAGCTGGCATATTTGTTGCATCGGGCGATGGGAAAGATTATAATGGCAAAGCCAAGTCCATTATAATGTTGACCATTGTTTTGCCCCCTTCTTTACCCTTTTCCAGATTGGCCTTGGAAAAGTCAAGTTAGCGTTCCTTTGTGAATGTATCTAGCTAATGGGCATGACTTTGTGTCATGGTCCTTGTCCTTTGTGACACTTTTATGGTTATTGGTTCCGGTACCGGGGTTTTCTCTTCGAGCTTTCATGCTGCTATGAAGATGTTGATTGTTGATTATTGAAGCTGCGCAGCGACCTTTATTTGGTTCTCCAGTTGGGTGAAACCTTGGCTATGTATCCACTTATGAGTGTTTATTTCAGCTTTATGTGTTGCATGATGAGCTGGTCGTTATTTCCAACCGGTATGGGACGGTTGGCGATAGGGAGCCTCTCATTTGTTGTTATATGTTTATTTATAAGATTGGTTATTGGATGTTACTGTTCGACAGCATGTCACTTATTATTCCGCTGCTATCTGTCTTATGTTAATTGCTATTGGTCATTGCATATTAGCATGTCATGTAGTTGCATTAGTAACTTACTGAGATTTAATCTCACACCGTTTCTTGTTTCAAATTGTTTTCCTTAACCCCCCCCAGGAGGAAAAGGATTAGGATTCGCGGATCGAGGAGGACGTCGAGAGGATTGAGATTTTGGGCAGGTTGTTTGATCGGTTTGCATTATTTAAATGTATAACCTTTTGGGGATAGTTTTACCATTATTGACGTCATTAAGAATTGTATATTTTATTCTTTTTGGTATAAGCTGTGGAGCTTATGTTAGATGCACTCTGTTGATTTAAACTTGGATTTGTAAAACCTCGTGTTATCATCTTTTGGTTTAAAAATGGAATTTTTAACTTCTATATTTTAGAGTTTTGGTTTTAAGTCGACGTCCAGCTCGCGATCTCGGGCCGCGGGGTTCGGGGTCGCGACAATTCAGACGTGGCCCATCCAGTCGACATTGGATCTTGCCAACCATGACTGACACAATTGGTATGTGTTGATCTTCTAGCCGTGGCTTGCCCAGTTCACTCCGGCCTAGAGTAAAACGATGCTCCACCTGCTCGCCAACACCCTCACCAATCTCAGAACCTTGGAGGATAAACAAGAAATCTTTTCTTCCGCCCTTCAGAATCACATCCGAACCTTTGTAGACATCCAGAACTCCACCTTCACCTTTGAAACTGTATCCCTTCTTGTCCTACCGACTAAGTGATACCAGATTCTTTGCTACTTGTGGAACGTGTCTTACCTTATTCAATGTGAGTATATATATATATATATATATATATATATATATATATATATATATATACTCCCTCTGTTTCATAAAACATGACGTTTTAAACAATGGCGCATAGATTAAGAAGCAATTTAAAAATACTAATCTACCCTTAATTAATCACATTTAATTAGTAAATTTACACATCTCTAAAAGTGTGCCGAAGAGGAGTAAAGTGACTACAAGCAGTAAAAGACTCTTGAAATTTCAGGGGTAATTTTGGTATACTTGGCCTAACAATTCTTGGAAAATGCTAGTAAACGTCAAGTTTATTGGGAATTTTTTTTCCCTTCTCCCGCGTCAAGTTTTGTGGAACAGAGGGAGTATATGATATTTGCTTAAAGTAAAGTGAGTTTCATATTTACATTAAAAATAATACTCCCTCCGATTCACAATAACTGTTACTACTTTTGAGCCAAAATTTTGGTTCAAAATAATTGTCACTTTTGAGCTAAATGTCTTTCTTACACTTGCATTGAAATTTGTTATGTTTTATTAATTGTCTTAATATGAGACATTAATGAAGTAAAGATGCACACTCAATAGGGGTAAATTTGGCACTTTTATCACTAAATCATGATAATACTGCAATTGCTTTCCTTAAAGAGTTGTGCAAATGTCAAAAGAGACAGTTATTTTGGACCGGATGGAGTACTCAATCGGGGAAAAAGAGTTGTGTATTGTATTACTACAGTTGAAATATGCACTGTTACAACTGTAATTATTCCCTTTTAAATTATTTTCCTTATATAGGCTTTACAATTGTAAATATTTAACATCAGTCAATAACTACACTAGATTCTTAGTCTCGAAATAATTTAGAGTTGATTAACATGAATTACCATCATTTAAATGGTTGTGCAGAGAAATATTAATAATAAATTAATTTATATTAATAAAAGTATACCCACTCTGTTGTAAATGAATGTCAATTTTAAAGATTTTTTGTCCCAATATAAATTCATTTTTCGAATAAAAATGTCTTTGCCACTAAATTATACTCCCTCCGACCCAGTACAAGTGAGACTTATTTCCCTTTTGGGACGTCCCATTAAAAGTGAGACTGCTCAAAATGGCAATGTTTCAACCCCACTCATTCTCTCTCTTCATTTTCCACCACTCAATTTATTCAACCAATCTCACTCATTCTCTATATTCATTTTCCACCACTCAATTTATTCAACTAACACTACAATTTACTCCACTCATTCTCTCTTTTCATTTTCTACCACACATTTACTAGTTTTTCTTAATTAGTATGCAAACTCCTCTAATCCTACTTGTGCTGGGACGGAGAGAGTATACTAATAACTAAAAAAACTCAAAGTGTCTCTTAAAATTAAATGAGATTTTTACCAATAAGTCCTTTGGAAAAGGTAGTATTTACCAATAAAAACACAATATTTCATATTCTACCTTAGGCTCCTTGGGTTGAAATCAATTTTATCAATAAATCCCTCACCTTTTTTAAATGGCAAAAATACCCCAAGCCCAAATAAAATCCTATTACAACTTTAACTATTGACCATCTTTGACTTCCTTCTTGACTTTGATTTTGACTGACCACCGCCCACCGCCACCCACCACCACCCGCCGCCGACCTCCACCGCCCTCAGCCGCCGGACACCACCGGTCGCCGACGCCGACAGACCACCACCCACCGCCGAACTCAACCGCCCTCTGCCGCCGTCGGACCACCAGCCGCCGCCAAACTTCCAGTCATTGGCTTACCCTTCCCCACTTTCATCTTTGATGAAAAGATATAATTAAAAAGAAATTGCTTGCACAAAGGATTGAACCCAAAACCTCTTAGTTTTAAATTGTGGACTTTACCACTATGCCAACCTCACTATTGTACTTTCTTATGAAGTATTTTAAATTTAACACAACAAAATCACATTTCTCAATTTTTTTTTTTTTTTTTTTTTTTGGTAGAAGCATTCTTCATAATTAAACATTTACTCGATAATTGGAATAGTTAATTTAACATTTGTCTATAGTGCATACGAAAGTATGTTTTTTTTTTTTCAAACTTTAAACAACTACGGGATTGAGTTATCAATTGTTTCACATATGATGTCAATTTACATTTATTAAATAAATATTTAGCTTCAAACAACGGAATACATTTATTTAATAATTGTTTAAAGAGCATTTGACAATACACATCTGTGAAAATGAGTATCAATTATGAAAAATTGTAACTGAGAAATGAATTTACTAGTTCTTGTGCTCAAATTCATATGTGAATAACTGGGAAATGAACGTCCCATTTATTATATTAATAACTGAGAAATTCATCGTTGTAATTAAACAACCGAGAAATTGAGTCATCAATTGTGAAAAATGAGAAATGATTTTATCAGTTTTTATTCAATTATGAACAACTGTTAAATGAATGTCTCAGTTATTATATTCAAATTCATGTGTGAACAACTGCGAAATGCATATCTCAGTTATTATAATGATTGTGAAAAATTGAGAAATGAATTTATCAGTTTTTATAAATGAAAAAAAAAAAAAGACAAGTGTGAAATCACACAACTGAGAAATCAGTTGAAAAATGATTTTACAAGTGAAAAAAATCAAAATTCTATTTTTTAAAATTGTGAAATTAATTGAGAAATGATAAATGATTTTTCTCAAATTTTCACAAGTGAAAAATGAATTTTTTATTTCTGTAATTTAAATTACGTGTTGAGTATACTTGTTTGATTCGTCTCGACGACACGATTAAAACTGTGGTTTCAGATTTTTTTTTTCGATTTCTAGATTTTAAAATGTAGCATTTTAAAATTTTGAGGGTAAAAAAGAAGAGAGAGAGAGGGAGAGAGAGAGAGAGGGAAATGAGAGAGGCGTTGGGGAGCTGGGTTGGGTCAAGGCCCTCCTGGTGCTGCTAGCCTTCTAGGCGCGTGTGGGTGGGAGGGGTATTCTAGTCTAACAACAATTCCGGAGACTTTTTGGTAGGTTTTCAAAATGCCTGTCCTTATTGGTCGTTTTTATTTGACCTAGGGACTTATTGGTCAAAGCCTCAAATTAAATTTGCACATTCATTTAAGGACGGATGAAATATTTTACAACTCAAGTATTATAGAATTATACTACTTTTTCTAAAATGAATATACTATATATTTATTTTAGTGTAAGAAAAAAATGAATATTTATTTTTTATTATAAACTCATAAAATATAAATTAGGGACTAATTTGGTTTTCTTTTCCTTTATTCGATTATTATTGTTGGCTCTTTTCTTTTCTTTTTCATCAACCAAGGAAGAATCCCACCAGCCTTTTTTTCTCTCTCTCTCCCTCTCCCCAAAATCTCTCTCGTTTACCCTAAACGCCAATGTTGCATTTCCTACATAAACCTCTCTCTCTTTGCCACATAATGTTCCGTTTCCTACATAAACCTCTCCCTCTTTGCCACATTTCCTCCACCACCCCCACCCCCATCCCCATCCCCACCCCCACCAACCCCTCTCTCTAGACCACCTCTGTTTCTTGTTGCTCCATTCAAACTTTGGGGGAAAAAAAATGCTGATCTGCACATGCAAAATACAATCTTTAATCTAAATTTCCTTTTTTTTTTTTTTTTTCCCAACTTCATCTATGAGATTTCTCAGAAGGGTTTTAGTTTTACAGAGAGAGCATTGTTGAGGCGTTTTGATCTTGCTAATGGCTGACCTCCTCCTCTGTACAGAAACCAACAACAACTTGTGCTTTGATGATGATGATGATCTCCATGAATCTCATCAAAATCTTGACTTTGATGTCGATGTTGTTGTTACACACTCACACCCACCATTTGTTGGTTTGACTTTGTTGCCTGATGATTTTAAACTTAGTTTTGATTTGATGATTGAGAGAGAAAAAGAACATTTGCCCATAGATGATTATCTATTCAGACTCAGAACTGGGGAATTGGATTTGAGCTTTAGAAGAGAGGCCATTGATTGGATTTTCAAGGTTGGATTTTTATTCATTGATTTTCTTAGATTATATATTCCCTTCAAATTGATTAAGATTTAGATTCTCAGTCTTGGTTACTTCAGATTTAGCCCCATTTTGATCTACATTGTTTTTGGAAATGATTCTCTTCATTATAATTTTTTTATTTTTCCTCTAAAATAGTTAATTTGGGTATAATTTTAGAAAATTTTACAGTATTATATTAGCTGTTTAGTTTGTTATAGGCATTTATGAATCATGATTATCTCTATTGACTTTTACTTTACTTTTGGGAACTTATAGTTTCATTCTTGGTTATTTTTCCTCTTATTGGAAATGCTTATGGTTTAAATGTGATTTTACCAATTTAATTCTTGGAACTTGTTTTGTGTTTGTGATTTAAATACAGGCACATTCTTACTATGGGTATGGAGCATTGAGTGTCTGTTTAGCAGTTAATTACTTGGATCGCTTCCTATCTGTCTATGAACTGCCTGTAAGTTTATCATAATTTAAGTAGATTTCATTTTACTAGTAGCTGTTTAGTTTGTTTCTAGTATATTTATAACTGCTCGTTTGGTACGCAACGATCGTGATTAATTTTCATGGTATTTGACACATGATTAATCACGCGTTTTGTACTAAACTGATAGTACAAAATGGCATTGTTGTTGCGTACCAAACGAGCATTTAAATTTGATTTCTAGTTAATAATGCTAATTTCTTTCATATGTTTTTTTTTTTGGGTGATTTGATTGGTTAATAGAGAGGTAAAGCTTGGACAGTCCAATTGTTAGCTGTAGCCTGTTTCTCTCTAGCTGCCAAAGTGGTGGAGATTAATGTGCCCCTCATTGTTGATTTGCAGGTAAAAACACATATGTTGGTGTGTGTTTCCATGTCTAATGTATGCATTTTTGTTGGATAAATGTTTGCTACTCCTTACTTATCATAATAAATGTCTATCTCATTTTAATCCGCATTTCTAATAAGTAAATAGTTTTAGTGCAATTTTATCATGACGCCACTCTAGGCTCATGGGGTCATTCGACCCCTGAATTTCAGTATTGTGTCATTTTTCACCCTTTTAAATTTAGAAAACAACATTTTTTCATTAAAAATATAATTCTTTGCAATTTTGACCCCTTTAAATGTAATAAAAAATTACACTGCTCTCTCTGTCCTATTTTGATTTTCTCATTTGACTATTCAAATTTTTTAAAGATATGAACGCTTGTTTCACTAATCATGTTTTGTGTATGCACTTTTAAGCCTAAATTGTAGAAATGAAAAGAACTTTCTGAGACAATGAGAAATGACAAATGAAAAGATCATTTTAGAACTGAGTGAGTATATCATAAGTTCAACCCCCTTCTATTAAATTTCTGGTTTCGCTACTGGACTGGATGCGAGTAGAAATTTTGTAAATAAACATTTATAGCAAGTTCTTGAAAACACGGATGAATGTCATTTATTACGAGACATATAAGAGATGGAGTATGATCTAGCTGATTGTTTCTTGAATTGTTGGGGGGGGGGGGGTGGTGTAGGTTGGGGATCCAAAATATGTATTTGAAGGCAAAACAATAAAGAGAATGGAGCTTTTGGTGATGAACAGCCTCAAATGGAGGATGCAAGCCTGCACTCCTTTTTCTTTCATTGAGTACTTTCTTGGAAAGCTGAACAATGATCAAATTCCATCCCAACCATTCATCTCAAAGGCAATTCAACTCATCTTGTCCACAATCAAAGGTCTTCCTCCTCTCTCCTTTCCCTCTCTCCCTGTCACATAGTAAAGACATTACTGAAACTATATGGAATTATCATTGTCAAAGCAACTACTCCTAACAAAGTTAGAATTGCTTTTGCAGCAATAATTCAATTCAATTTCCTCCTCATAAATGAAAATAAATAAATAATAATAATATTTGGGTATTTTGAAATGATTTATAAGTGGTTGTTGGAATAATACTAGGGGCGCAAAAAAGTCACAAAAACTTGCTCACAAAATCCTAAGTGTAAAGATTTTATTGGTGTTTTTAATTAAAGTGTGGGTGGGTCCATTATCAATTCAACCAATAAAATATCGTCACTTCATTTTGTGAGTAAGATTTTGTGACTTTATTTTGTGCCCCTAGCATTGCTCGTGGTTGTTGATCAGAAGTTGTGGGTGGGAAATGAATGCAGGTATTGACTTCTTGGAATTTAAGCCATCAGAAGTTGCTGCAGCAGTGGCAATGCATGTTGCAGCAGATAAACAAGCAATGGACATGTCTTCTTTCACTAAAGTAGACAAGGTAAAAGCTAGTACTAATAAATAATGCCCTTTGCCAGGACAAGTTTGTGTTTGCCTCCAACAACACTTTGAACCAATTTTGAGCATTTCACCATTATTACACCCTTCCATTCGGACACAAATATAAGCAAAAAAGTTGGGCTTTTTATGGACCTAAGTATTAGCAAAAAAGTTGGGTTTCAATACAAAACACATTAAATGTAACTGTATTTAATAATCCCTCTGTCTCTAAATGAGTGTCCAAATTCCATTTTAAGGGACACTGAAAATCTCAATTTTTTGAACAATTTGGTAACAACGATTCATATATAATCTTGTAATCTCCTTTCCAAACCTTTAGTTTTGCACGTATAAAGAAACCGGTGAAAATTTTTTCGAAAAAAAACGTTTAGGGAGAAAGTTATGTTAAAAAAGACACTCATTTAGGGACAGATTTCTTGAAAATTGACACTCATTTAGGGAAAGAGGGAGTACTATTTTACCAAAAATACCCCTAATTAATTACTCATTTTCAAATACTAGTGTACATTTATTACACATTTAATATGAGGATATATTAGTAATTTAAATATATTTTTATTATAAAATCAAGACAATTAACTAAATTTAACTACTTTCTTAATAAGTGTGATTTTAGTTACTTTTGTTTATATTTGTGACCGGAGGGAGTATCTAGCTTTCCTAATAGCATAGGTAGAAGATGCCTAGGTGTATGCAAACATACATAATTACATATATACTTGTACATACATATATGTATACTCCCTTTGTTACATGACAAATTTGTACATGACAAATGACCCATTTTGCTATTTTGGTGTCTTATTTGAAAGTCTAATTTTCCTAAAATGAAATTTTCTTATTATTTTTTTTTACTTATAAGACCTACTTGACGACATAATGACAATAACTTTCCACTTACAGTTCCTTACTCCACTTTATCTCGTTTTCATACTTGCAACACTTACTTTTAAAACACTTTTTCTTAATTCTTGTTCCTAACATGAAATGAACCATTTATTATGGGACGGAGGGAGTGCATATACACATACATACATATATAGATTCATAATCGTTGCAATTGAAAGGCACTACAGCAGTTGGGTCCCATTCGTTGGATTAGTTCTTTAACATGTAGCATTGTCTTTTAACCTCACCCTCCCACCAATAAGGATACCCATTTGTGATAGAATCAATTTGAATTGTTGATGCAACCGCACCGACTGACTGTTGCGCATTTTAACTGCACACGACCCAAATTTTATACAAAGTGTACCATATAATTTGCAAGGGGTTGAACTAATGAGAAAGCTGAAATTGTGTGGAATGCAGGGGAGAGTAATGAAGTGTATTGAATTGATGGAAGATTTGACATTGAATAATAGTGGGGGTACAAGTACTAGTACTAGTGGATTGACAAGAGTGCCCCAAAGTCCAAATGGGGTGTTGGAAGCTGCAGCATGCTTAAGCTATAAAAGTGGTGATGAGAGAACAGTTGGGTCATGTCCAACTTCTTCCCACACCAGTCCAGACACTAAAAGGAGAAAATTTTGACAAACTTCATGCTTTTAGCATGAAAAGAAATGTCACCAGCTGCTAATAATAATAATCAGAGGTGTCAAGTAGCATATTTATAGAAAGTGAGGGGGTGGACAAAGATTTAGGGGAAATCTTAATATTTTTTATTAGGGGTGGAGTGGAGAGAGGAGGGGGGATGCTACTATTGTTGTAGCTTCAAAAGGAAAAGCTAAAAAAAAAAAAAAAAAAAAAGTAAAAGTAGAAAGAGAGGAAAAAAGAGGTGGAGATAAAAGTAAAGGGTAGAAAAAAAAATATTTGTTTTCTTATTACTTTTCAAATGAAGTTTAGATGGTATCTACAATTCCTTTTTGGGATCAATTATAGATAAGACAAGATTGGTGGCTAATTTTTACCATTCATATTGGTGTTTTCTATTTTACTTTCCAAAATTGACAAATGCAAAGTTGGTAGTGAAATTGGAATAAATCAAGCGTGAGTTTGCTCCAACCCGTTGAACTGTGGTTAATATTAAGGCATCTCGTATTATTTTTATGCTCAACGAACGAGATATTTTTGAGTCCGATGAAACCAACAGTAGCAGCATTCCCCGATCCCTAATTGTTCATCTATTTCAAAAAATAAAAAGATGATTCCTAATTGCTCATCCATTTCAAAAAATAAAAATAAAAATAAAAATGTAAGGAATGACAAGATTGAGAAAATACATTTGACCCCCTTGATTATGGACATGTACATGTTTCATCCTTGTATTGTTAATTGCAACCGTATCCCTTTACTAGTAATCAATGGGGCTAAATCAATTAATAGACATGATTGAAACACAAATGAGCACATTTACCCTTCTCAATTCACGAGTATCTGGTAGGATTGTCTCACATTGATGTGTTTTCGTTAGCTCCGTAAACTTACTAAACAATATTGGTAATCTAACTTGGCGGCTATCTCATATATTAGGCAGATAGCCTTCATTGCTTCCACTTCAACCACTATGTTGAGAAAGTGAAACGGTGTGTGTGTCCGTATGTATGTGTTTTTTTTTTTTTTAGGTGGAGGGGGTGAGAGAGAGTTGGAGATCCAAGTGATGGGCACTTGTCTATGTGTGTTCGTTAAGTGGCAGTATGAGACTACTAATCATGACAATTAACACCACATCATCTTGCCGTTGAGGTGTGATGTTCAACTTATGTGTTATTGTTGGTAAGGTCTGATCACAATTAATCAATTTTCTAATTTTGGCGGTTATGTCATTTGTATTTGTAACCATTTGAGTTTAAAAGCCTAGTTCGCTAGACAAGCACCACTGACTTATCTACTAAGCACAAACAAGTTAACTAGCCCACATGCCTTCTCAAAAATTAGTGAACAATGTTGTGACACAATTGTACTGGTAGCCACTTAAATGCGATTTAAATACGTAAAATCTTACTCTTTTTTTTTTTTGTAGTTGGATATCGAGAATTCACAATTTCCCACTCAAATCCCTTGGCGTCCTCATCAAGGGAAATTGGACCGACACCTTTGCGATGTGCTATACACATTATAAGTTGGAACATATTCTAATACCGTTTGTAATTACTTAATTGCCGAACATCCAAGCCACTGAGAAAGCCCCATTCACAGGTCCCTTAAGCACAAGTACATTGGACAAACATTTCCGCCGCATACGCATACGCATCAAATCTATATATATATATATATATATATATATATATATATATTAAAGTTGGTGAGGAGGGCTATAGATTTGACACATAGACAAACTTATGTTAAAGCTACATTTGTGTGAAGCCACATCATCACTATCCTAAATGTGTGTGACTTTTGATATTCTCATTATTAGCTAATACTATTAGCTCATAATAATAGTTATGTTATGAGTAAACTGTTACAATTAATAGTAATAGTTAACTATAATAGTTACTATACAAGTTAACTATTACTATTAATAGTATTAGTTAACTATAATAGTTATTATACAAGTTAATATACAAGTTAACTATTACTATTAATAGTATTAGTTAACTATAATAGTTACTATACAAGTTAACTATTACTATTAATAGTATTACTTAACTATAACAGTTACTATAGTAGTTAACTATTACTATTCATAATATTACTTAACTATAATAGTTACTATAGTAGTTAACTATTACTATTAATAGTATTAGTCAACTGTAATATATAACTATTACTATTAATAGTATAATTAACAATAATAGTTACTATACAAGTTAACTATAATGGTTACTTTATAAATTATTTTTTACTATTAATAGTATTAGTTAATCATAACAGTTATAATATATGTTAATTTTTACTATTAACAGTATTAGTTAATCATAGTAGTTACTATATAGGTTAACATTATTATTAATAGTATTAGTTAATTATAATAGTTACTATAAATATTAATAAGTATTATTAATAGTATTAGTTATTGATATTATTATATAGATTAATTTTTACTATTAATGGTTTTAGTTAAGATGATGTTTACTATTTTAGTTAACTATAATTAAAAAATAATTTTTTATATACAATATATTTATATTATAAAAAACTGTTATGCTACTTTATTAAATAAAAATATAAAAATTAGTAAATGTAAAAAAAAATAGCAAATTAGTTACACGTGCAGAGCACGGGTTACCCACTAGTTTTGTATAATAGTGTACCATTAGATGGTATTTGTGGCCGCCTATAAGTGACTCCAATATGCCAAATCTTTTCATGTAAACAAAACTTCACTAGAAAAATAATGTAAGCCCTAAATCGCTAAACTGAAACATTATGCAACATTATGCCTAAATGGGGATACTATAAGGTCGAATGTCAAGAGTTAACCAAAATTTGGCAATCACCCCTAAGGTTTGGATTTCGGTTAGTTAGTTTTCACCCTTTGATAAACACCCTTAATTGGTTTATTCATACAAATAAGTGGGGGGGGGGATAGTCAAATGTGATAAGTCAAGGGTTGTGGATCAAATTTGAATCATAGTTAGGGGCGCCAAATAGGAATTTCTCGATGGCGGGAGGCACGTTATTTTTACGCGGGGTACTAATAACCACAAAACGACGGCGCTATCACATGGCAAGAGAGAGAGTAGGCGACGTCGTGTAGCATGTTTTGGGTAATGATTGTTGATTAACATTTCATGCCCTTTTTGCTGATATTGAACGGCCCAAATGGGACCCACAAATCGGGCCCACTCCAGTTTTGTTTTGACTGTAGGTATGACTGGTCAACATCTCTCGGCTAGCTACATAAAGTAAGATGTCTGGGCTTATGATACCTTGGGAAAGTAAGGAACATAATTTATGTGACATTATTATGACTTGTCCCGAATTTGTTACGCCACTCTACTATTCCATGCATCCATTTTTTTTTTAAAAAAAACAATAATTTCTCAAAAAGTTTTTGAAACAAAATACAAATTTTTAATAATTTTTTTTAAAAAATATATCAGTTGAAATTTTATTACTCAAAAGTTTTTAAGAGTGTCTGAGAGACATGTTTCAGATCACGAATGGACCGTAGGGAATGCCTGAGAGACGTGTTTTTGATCATTGATGAACTTGAGAGAAATAAAAAATGAAGTGTCCTTATAGAAAATAAACATTTAGCTGAAAAGTTTTTGGAAAAATACCCTGAAAAAAAAAAACTACTCCAATATACCTTAGTTTTAGACTTTTCATACACATAAGAACATAAAATTAATACGCATAATATTTATAAATTCATTAGAATCATCTAAATAATTAAATATGTATACAAAAGATATAAATAACAATAATACTAATAAGTACTTCACTCGTCAAAAAATAATTTGCAATATATTTTTTTTATACGAGAATTAAAGGAAAAGTGTACATTTAAATTTTTTGTGAGTGAGAAAGTTGTAGTGAGTATAATAATCTAAGTGTGAGACCGATAATTTAAGTGTGCATGTATGATAAATGGGGTATAGTAAATACAAAAAGAATGAAACTCAGACATTTTTATAAAAGTGAGACTTACTAGTTACTAATGGGTAGGGGTGTAAATGGTTCAGCTTAGTTGGGTTTGAGTCAACTTAGGATGAACCAAAAGGTAAAGGCCGACAATTATCACGAGAGGAAGAGAGCACACGAAAATTTAAGAATATTAATTTTCCGTCCAAACATAAATGTCTATTTTTCTAAATTTTTATACAAATTGAATGTTCTTATTTCATAAAAGCTATTAAGTTCTTCCTCTCCATTTTTTTTTATCCATACATACATTCATTCATTCATTCATGATGCAAAATGGTAATATCATTAATGGTTTTTTATCTACTCATGCTACTAAACACGCTTAATATTCAATATATATTTATAGTTCTGTAAGAAAATGCTAATACTGTGATATAAATATATAAAATTTGTCTTATCAAATTTTTAAATATTTATTATTAGTCTTTTTTAAAAACGTATCAATTGAAATTGTTTTTGTTTTTAATGAACAACTTGACTTTTATTTTACGTAGTGTTTTATTAAAGTTCAATCAAATTACTTATAATATCAAATAAGACATTTTTGTGATGAAGTGCGCAATAATAATAATAATAATAATAATAATAATTTTCCCTCAGTATTAAATGAACGTTTATTTTTTAAGTTTAAGAGAGATTCGAGACAGTTGATTTTTTGTTTTTAAGCACTTATAGTAATAATTTTCCCTCAGTTTTAACGTCTATTTTTTTGTTTAAGAGATATTCGAGAAAGTTGAGTTTTTGTTTTAAACACTTACTCCTATAATTTAATTTATTCACCATCTAATGTCTGTATCCACCGTATATTACCGTGAGTATATATGATTATTAATACTTTCTCCGTATTGAAAAAATAAACCTCATTTTCATTTTTATTAATTAAATAAACACGCTTAATGATTTCACCATATAATATATGTATCCACCGTATAATACCATGACTTTATATGATGATCAATACTTTCTCCATATTGAAAAAATAAACCTCATTGTTTATTGTAACCAGTGAATTGTGGTCGAGCATTAATGTAAATTCTTAGTAAAATTCAATTTTTTCTCATTTTTAAGAAAATCCAATAGAATATCTAAATTGACATTAATCTTTGATCAAAATTCACACATGTTAAGTGTTAACCACCAAACTTAAAATAAAATTATTCTCTCGGGATGGAGCCAGTCTTATGAAAAACTTGTTTTACACTAAGAGATGTGTAAAAACTACATTCAGAAATTATGTTTTACACAATGGATGAAAACAGGTTTTACACTAAAGCGAGTGTAAAACAAGTTTTTCTCGAGATTTTCACCTCGGGATGAAGGGAGTAAATTTTTACATAATACATATATTTATTTTATTTTATTTTATGGGTATATATTTGAGGGAACTTGGAAATTGATTTGATCATCATCCCACCTGAAATTTGGAACCCAAAACATGCCACCGAAAGTACAACCCCCTGTCAGAAAACACTCTTTCTAACTCTTAATCTCACATTCTCACTCATGCACACTTGGTGATAAATTTTTATTTTTTTATGGTAGGTAAGTGCGGAAAACCTCAAATAGTATTATTAAGTGTTCTTTACCACAACCTGCAATCGCAACCTAGAAAGAACCGGAGTGATAATAAAGAAAGAGCTTAAATGAGTGCAAAGTGACAGCTAAGCCTGGTCAAAATTGGATGGATTATAAACTTGATGCGATTCTTTAGTCGTCATCATCATCATACTAGTTGAGGAATGACCCCCTACTGTGTTATAGACAAAACATATGCCTGTTTGGTACACCTTAGGTAAGTACCAATTTTTCATTTAAATGGAAAGATGGGTTTAAAACAAATTACTCGTTTAGTCCCGGACTAAAGTTCTTACTTACTTTGACTTTACACGGAGATTAAAGCTTCAAAATCACTGAATTTACATAACTTATAATGTAAATATTTAAATATTTGAAAAGTCAAACAAGACTATATAATTTTAGGACGGGAGGGGTTTTTTTTTTTTTTTTTTTTTAATGTACTAGTTCTTGTGAGAGAATAGAAAGAGTTAGGTTGCGATTAAAAGAATGCAAAAGAAAATAGATAGAACCAAACAGGATCCTGCTAGTTTTGAGAAGAGTCTAATGTACGCAGTCCCATGAGCCGAGATAAGTATATCTACAGCCTCAACTCTCTGTACTCAAAGAATTACAGTTACCACAGGTGACGCGCTATAACCGACCAATGTTTCCAAAATAATTTATCACTAAACACCCAAAACATGGTTCTTTTCATCTAAAGCTACATATTGACACGGTGACAAAGGGATGGTTGGTACGACCACAGCCACGACACCACTAAATGCAGGACCCGAGAAAAAAAAAGGGAACTGGAATCCTTTTTTATGCGCGGGTAGTGGAGAGAGAAAGAGGGAGAGGCTGTAAGAATTGGGAGATGGGTAAAAGGGAGTTGGTCAGACACTCGGCAGCATCTAAGCTGATCAACTTTGTCTAATCTTTTGGATTGCAAAGAGGACTGTATATAATACTCCTTAATAGTAGTAATTATATTAGTATTAATAATATTAACACTAGAACTACAAGGTAGGATTAGGATAGGAATGTGGCAGTTCTTGTTGTTACCCATTGAGGCTTTAACTGACTAAAGTAAACTACCACTGTAATTACAGTCCCACTTATAAAAAGTACTGTACAAAAGAATGTAACCAATTAATAAACTCATAGGGTACTAACATGCATAATCTTTGACCAGTCTATTCCCACCAGGTAACCTTGGCAGATCCCTAGATGCAAATGAAGCACTCTTATTCACCTTCACCTCTCCCCCCTCCAAAAAAAATAAAAAATAAATTAAAATAAAAAATCCCCACATGGACCGAGAACTAATGCTTCAGAGCATTTGCTGATCTGTTGCAGCAACGACCCAGATTTTGCCCCAATACCCGTATTTTTATATCAATGGACGAAATCATTTTCGATGGAGCCAAAGACTCGCTATTTTTTGGCTTGGGAATATGATGGAATAAAGCAAAATGGGTCACTAAACTGTCTGCTCTTCTTTGTGATGAAGCAGCAGTCAGTCCATGCAATTTTCGACGCAATTTTCATCATGGGTCATCTGGAAACAGCCTCTCTGTGCTTTAATACAGGGGCAAGGCTGCGTACATCCGACCCCCCCTTACCCCACCATAGGTGGGAGCCTTTGCGGCACTGGGGTAATGTTGTTGTTGTTGTTGTGGACGAAATCAATTTTGTTTAAGAGGGGTCCCACATGACCCTAATAAATCTTGACCACCCCTTAATAAACTAACAGGGGCCCTCTATTTGGGCCGTTGGATCTGGACTGCTGCAGTGGTTCTAACTAATCCTTCCCCCATTACACGCACACACACATGTTTAGGTATGTTTATCTATTGAACATTTAAACTAGTGACTTATCTCACACTTCCAGAGGGAGATTCAAATCAACATGGGGCACATACACTTCAGTTTGGAGCTGATAAGATAAAAAAAAAAAAAAAAAAAAAGGGTCATCCGGAGAATTTGACACATACCTTTGACCAGAGAGAGCGTGAATCAATGAACCGTCGTGTGTAAGTAGCCTAGGTATACTCGTAACCTGTCATAATACGTTAAACTTAAGTTAGGAGTGCATGAATAACTATAATTAATCCAAACAATAAATATCTCGTATGCACAGCATAACCTGGTCACGTGGGCCGCATTCCTCTCCGCACCATCAAATATTGCATCAACCTGTTTTCTATTACAATCACTGCCATTCAATGCCTCAGTCCCATTTGTCAAGAATAAGATTATTCAAACATGGTAAGATAAGAAAACAATCACTGAACCATGAAGAGAAAGGGTTTCATACCATCTAAACCTTGCAAACCGTTATCAGGTACAACCAGATCTTATGTTACAAAAGACAAGGAGAGGGCAAAAAATGCTTGGGAAGGTCTCCTCGATGATAATTTATTCTGAATGTTATTTAAATTGTGTATACCTAAATTAATTCGGGTAAATGCCCTCATTTGTAGTTTTTTTCCGTCCAACATCAGACTAACCAGAAACCTTTTGAAGCTGCCTTTTTGTTCTTTAATCTAGTCTATGATTGCTCTCGAAAACTATTCGGTTATAAATAAAAATCCAAAAGCCTCCTGCTAGTAATTAGAGAAAATCCGGTTGGCCTGTAGACGTCAAGCAACGATGCCACATACGGCTATTAGGATCCACAGTCCTGGGATAAACAATAACCTCGGGGATGGGAAGGTAGACATAGTGAGTATTGCATATTCCAACTGTGATGCCACTATATCCCGCAAATGCTCCATGGACCTGTCAAAAGACCAAGTGAAGTAACATCAACATAATGGTATAAATAAACAGAACAAGAGCTTAACCAAAAGTCGTCTTCTTAAAAGCTTTTGAACCAAGGATATCTGTGAATTTTATTTTAGTCTATGAAATGCTGACAATTGAATGTAGGATCTCTGAGCTGAACAGAGGGAGAGACACAAAATGAATCCAAAAGTTGATATCTTCACTGGACACTAAGGTTTGATGATTCAGCATTTTAATTTCTGTTTTATGCAATCACAGTTAAGTAAGGCTCCGTCTGGAATAGCCTTTTTCACATACTCTTGTCAATAGGTGAAGCTTCATTTTTACAAAATAACTTTAGAAGAAAGAAGTAAATATTTTCCAGAGGAAAATCGAGTTAATATTACTCCGTGTTTTCTAATTAAAGGTGCAAGTTGCTCTGAGAGGAGGTGCTGATTCCTGGAATGCATCCTCGTCGACCTTATGTTCAGTTTAGTTTATCCCACATTACTTGTCCTACTTCTCAATCCACTCTCAATGCAAAACATTTCATGCATGTACACGTAAGCTGATGCTTCAATTCTTCACATAAAGCAGCGTCTGTAATGATCTTCAATGGACACGCTCTTGTGTCGGTCTCAGAGTATAGCTCACTGGCTTGAGCTTGGCTTGTTCATAGCTAGATTCAGCTCGAGTTCATTAAGTGAGTGAGACGCAATTCCAGCTAGGGTTCACTATATTGCCTAAACCTAATCAACACATCAGCTTTGTAAACTGGTCTCGCTGATAATAATCCCCTCTTGGGTTGGTGTTTCAAGGGTTTGAGAATATTGCATCTGGTTTTCAAGTTTTGAGAGAAAGAAAGGAAATTTTTGTGATATCATCGAGGTGAGAGAACAAAATAAGAGCATGAAAAACTTACAGCATTTTGACCCAGTACAGCGCAGAGAATACCATCTGATGCATTCGCTCGGCATGCACGAATCATGTATGTAGGATCAATGTACTTCACATCAGCAGGATCTCCAAGTTCTTTGAAGAATCTTTTTGTCTGTTAGAGATGTCGACAGGATTAAATCAAGGTAAATCAAAACTATCCAAATGCCAGAACACGCCAAACCCATGAAAGTAACTACTTAAATTTGTCAACAGTAAATAAATTAAGATGCACTTGCATAAATACTCAGACATGGCTTCACATGAGGTCTGTTGGCGGATCGCTAACTAAAATTTTTATTTCAACGAACCCACACCTTAAAAGTAAGGCCTAGACATGGTATGGTACTCAGATGTGACATGAATTTGATATGGCAATCTCTTACATAGCAGGATCTGGTGATGTTGGGATACATAGATTTTACATTTTTGGTGATATAATTATACATTTTGAATAATACAAAACACTATGTAGGAATCTTAAAAAACAATGAGCTGGAGATGAAAGACGATCTTATACTATTTTCAGTAAAAATATGAGAATGAGACATCATACAAGGTACTTCACTGATTTCTATTTCCAAGGTAAATAATGTCGTATTCAATCAACTTTGTTAAGCTCTTCGTTAGCTTTTCGCTAATTGGCTCACAACAGTTCAATTATCCTGGCAAATGTTCATGTATTTACATGTGTCAACCGAATGCACTTAATGACTCTAGAACTAAGCCACTCATAAACCAAATCATTCAGCACTATCAAACACAACTTGGAAAGAAGCCGCAGTATTAAAGTCAAATACACATAGTGGTAAAGAAATAAATTAAACAAAAAGAGCCTCAAATAAACTTTGCATTTATACTCTCAATCAATCACCACACAAATATCCATCAAAGATCATGTCATGATATTTTTTAGGCTATTGAAATTACTAACCTCTTGTTGTAGGTGTACACCGATATCTCCAAGTACAATGTTTCCTGAGGCATCCTTCGCATTAGTTTTTTCCACAAATTTCTGCATAAAAAGAGGAGCATAATTCTCGGATAGTTTTCTTGGGAATACAAACAAGTAAACCTGATTAGTCAGGTCCATATATCAAGCTAAGGAACTCATAATACCCTACTACGAGTCAACATTACATATAGTCTCCCACTGAAGATACTAGTTTACGATTACTAAATGTTCCAAGTAAGAACGTATCATAGTTCACCTGCGTGTATCAGTAAGATCCAAATACCTACTTCAAAGATCAATAAACCCTAATATAAATCCCTTCAGGCAATTTAAGTTAACATTGTCTATTTGCAGAAGTACTTTTACTTGCAATCAATACTTAATAATCCCTCCGTACCATAGTAAATGTCGCACTTTCTTTTTTAGTCTATCCCAAAATTAATGTCGCTTTTCTAAGTAAGAAAATAGTCTTTATGCGATTTTTCAATTTACAAGCAATGCACAAACAAGTAATCACATTTCTTAGAAATGTTGACAAGTCAAATGCGACATTCATTATGGGACGGAGGGAGTATATAAAGACAAAAGATAGTACAAATTATCATTAGGAGTCGGTCATGGTAGGAATATTTAAAGAAATTAAGACAATGTTCTAAATTGAAAAAGCTAGTAATTTCACTCAAATCCGTTATGGCTAAAATTGATGCCCGAAAATTGAGAACTTAAGTCACCTGCCCGGCTCCTTCTGCTACACAGACAACAGCTGATCCCTTCCTTTCAAGCAGATACTTCAGATGATTCAGGACACCATGAGGTCCATGTAAGTGAAAAGGCACCTTAAACAGACAATGTTAACTCTATAAGTAATTATGTCATATAGGTGTATATCCGTAACCATATCCTGCATGTGTACCTCAGGTATCAAACATATATCAACTTGTCCACTAGCTAGGGCTGCTTGCATGGCTATAAATCCACTACTGCGGCCCATCAACTTCACAACCCCAATACCACGATAAGCACTATGCGCCTGCCACAAGATTGAGAATCACATTAGCGCCAATGAATGAGATACATTACTACAACTAGAGAAACATCAAAACTTAAAGACCTTAAAAATAGATGAAAATGGCTAAAGAGAAAATAAATAAAGAAATGCAGCACCTCAATGTAGGCTGAGTTAATAGCTCTTTGTGCTTCTTCAACAGCAGTATCAAAGCCAAATGTTTTGTCCATCAGCAGAATATCATTATCTATTGTTTTTGGAACACCAACGACAGCCACCTTCAGCTGTCTTTTGCGGCACTAAACATCAGAAAGAGAAAGAAGTGTAATAAATAATTAATATTTTAAATGATAGTTAATCGCACGAAATGAGAAGAGCAAGCTGTGTGGCAGTGCAAGTGAAGAAGCACATAGGACCCGGAATGAAGGAGACTGATGCCTACGCCAAAGGCTTATCATTACTCATTACTTCATTATAGAAGTGGAAACTGGAAAGTGAAACCGTTGCAGATAAGCTCCAATCAAGGAATCAGACAGCAGTTGTAAGAAGTTGAAATTACTGTTCATCTCTGTGATTACTTTATTTTAATAATTTAAGACATGACTACTAATTGCGTGTAACCACTGCACCCAACAAAGTTAATTTTTAATGAAATCTTCTAGTGCACTGTCCAACACAAATAGATCTGAAGTCACCCTCACCAGGAAAAGCTTGATTAAAAGAGACTAATGTCTAAAGCCAAATACAAAAATATACTGTCGCAAACCAATTTAGTACAAGGTACAAGCTAAAAAACCTCATCTGAGATAGCATTGGCGCCCGCGTGTGTACCATTTCCACCTAGCACGAAAAGCATGTTGATTCCTCTTTCCTGTCAAATTGTGGATACAATAAATCAGAGCATGACAATCCTAACGCATATATGAAAACTGTAACATACCACAATAGAAAACTAAGGGCAAACAAGAAAAACAAGGCAACTAATACCTCCATACTGTCCACAATCTCACTAACACTGGGTCCACCGCGAGAAACTCCTAACAAGCTTCCGCCAGAGAGATGGATATTCTGAACCACTTTCCTGGATAACTGGTCATTCCAGACAAAAGAAATCAAGTATTTAATAGATTCAAGACAGAAGAAAACATATAATGTAAAATATAATCAAACAAGAGTTATTTAAACTATATGTGGTCAACATGCATAATATAGTATCAGTCAAGGTTTCAAGCCAATACTAATCAAGGTCTAAAGTTGCTCTACTACTAAAACAATCGACCAAGGTTTAAAGTGTAACGACCCGAACCTGAAAACCTGACCAACTACATAAGCACCACACACTAGCCCACTGAACACAAACAACTTAGTCCACTTGGCTTACCACAGGCCCACCCAAAAGTCATGGATCTATTTGTGCCCAATGGTAGTATGGTGGAAGCTTACATATCACAATCAAAGTCTACACCTTTCCGATGTGGGATGGGGGATATCACAATCTCCCCCACTCAAATCATTGCCGTCCCTGGTAAGGCCCAAACGATACCCAGATCGTACCCCTGGGCGAGCTCGTAAGCCTTACGGCCGGGGTCTCGCTCTGATACCATTTGTGACGACCCGAGCCTGGAGACCCGACCTGCTACATAAGCACCACACACTGGCCCACTGAGCACAAACAACTGGGTCCACTCGGCTTACCACAGGCTCACCCAAAAGTCCATGGATGTGACTAGTGCTCAATGGTAATACGGTGGAAGCTTATATATCACAATCAAAGCCCACACCTTTCCGATGTCGGATGGGGGATCTCACATCAAGTTATTGCAATAGTACTAATCAAGGCCTATATGACTGACATCATCAACCTCTATGAGCAAAAATGTGAAAATGACAAGTAGACACTAAGAAGAAGCAGGATCGACATGTTGGCATGAAAGGACACAAACTTGGCAAGATAACATTACATATTTTGAAAAAGTAGAGCATCACGAACTGGGGACACATACACATTCTCAAAAATTTATGAATAACCTCTATTTAACATCGAGGAGAAAACAGTTGCTCCCTCAGTCCCACAAAAAATGTCACGTTTGACTATGATAATTAAGGAAGCATATAATATATGGATTAAAAATTTATATTTAACCCCTAAATAATTTCACAAGTTTCAATCACCATTTATCAATTTCATCTTTCATAAGGGTACGAAAGGAATTTAATAAGAAATTTTATTTGCTTACATATCTAGAAATATAAATACTAAACTGGGACAAATAGAAAGGAAACAATGTCAATTTTAGTGGATGGACTTTCCAACATATGAACACTGTCCAATAGTCATCAAGGCATTCAATCAAAAAGGAATCCATGAGACTTTCCCACTGATTTGTTAAAATTCATTAGTTCAGGCTGCAGAAGTTTTAATCCTCATTTTAGGGAGAATATTGCATCTGAGGCCCTTTAGGTGTTCCCATTATGCATACTTGACTTAGAAAAGCCAAATACATAATCGGACACACTGAAGTGTGTTAACTCATAACTCATAATGGTTAGAGAGTAACCGCATTCCACTCATTCCCAAGACTGACATATAAACCATTGGAGAGTAGATGCTATGTGGGGGTTAATAGACCATAGTCAATGTTATCATTTAGTATAATAAATGTTAGGACTACAGATAGTCAAAGGAGCATGACAGCATAAACTTGACTTCAAACGCGTAATTATGTAAAACAGTGGTGATCTGGGGACTTACTACCTACTGAAGAAATTACAGTTATCTAAATTCTCACAATGATCCATTTTTAATGTAGGCGATAACTGTGACATTCGTTCATGCACAATGCTGCAAGAATAAAAAAGGATACTCACCGGCATTTCGGCTAATTCTTTGCCAAATCCACGATATCCAAACGGGATCCCCACAATCTTCTTTACACCGTATATTTCAAGGGTGATGACTATCTGCACCAGTCCAAAATAAAAGAAAGAAGTTACTACCAGTAATCATACTCCCTGGGTGCATAGACTACAGAAATGCCAGTTCTTTACTGGTAACTGAGTCTTAAATTATCGCTAAATTGCTTTAGCAACCCCATCCATTCAATCTTCAGATGATTTTTTTTGTTTAAAAAAAAAGGATGACGGTGATTTCATTTAAAACCAGAACTAGAAAGCAGTTTTAGGCTTTTAGCTGCTTGATCTACTGCCCTGGTCCCAGTATCAGTCAATGGAAAACTAGTGGTTATTGAAAGTGATGGCTTCATTAGAAGTTACTCAGGCTCAAGCGATTTCAGCCTTTCAGGTACATAGCAAATATGATACAAACAACTGCATTAGCATTTGGAACCCACCTGTCGTATGACATCATTAAGACCAGGACAAAGTCCTCCACAAGTTACAATAGCTGCTTTAACTTCCTCTGGCTTGAAGTATATTTTCTCACGCGGACCAGCACGGTGGACCCTGGAAATAGTACATGACATCCTTATCAGCTTCATTTTAATTTCTCACAAGGACAAAATTTTTGCATAAAAGGAAATCAGAATACTTCAAACTTCAAATGATATCTAAAAACATAAACTCAAGAATGCGACCGGTTTACTTTACAAGTCCTTTCTTGAGAATAAAAAACCTATTCTGATGGACAACGGTTCTTATTCATGCACACCAGGCTAGTAGATCCTGCTCAATGACTAATCTAACCGTTCTCATTCCAGAAGAAAACAAAAAGTGGAGCCAAATAAAATCAAACCTTGGGATGAAATCCCTGAATTTGTCTTTAAAAAAACATACTGAGTCTGCACCAAAGAGATCAAATTACACTAGTACGACTGAGTTTGGACAAGCTGGTTCTCGTTTTTATATTCATGCATTCATATTGACGTTTTCAAAATCAACAGCGCTTTCAATTTGGCAATAAAAAAGTTCAAGCTTTAGAGGACAAATAAATATGAGACAAGAAAATAATTTCCCATGTACTGAAGGAGCAACATTCCATCTGTCTTAAAGTGTAATTGTGCTTTTTACAATTCCATGATTATTTACTTGTCATGTGCATTTTGGTAGTACGCTTCCTGCATCTACTAACAAACACGCCCTCATTAAATCAGAAAGGATCACAATGAATATAAAGACGGGTTATATTACATAAATTCCCCTAGACGTTTAATTCATGACACGTTGGTGATTCCCAAAATGTTGAAATAAATCATTTTTATTTCATGAAAGCCATCTACAAATATGACTACGTAATGATGGCTTCTAATAATTCAATATCGAGAAATTTTTTGTGTGTGGTTTACCATTGCTCCACCCAAGTACAGGCAGGATCAATGCACTCAGCACCAGCAGATGTAGGGGAGGAGTAGCGAATTACCTGAAATATTTCATAGAACTCTTTATCATTGCAGTTGTTATGACTATATGAAGTTCATATGAAAGAGAGAACATAGTTTATTGCTAAACATGTATAGTAACTTTTGATAAATTGCATTAAGCAGGCATGCGGATAAAGCATTGGCATCATTAATCTTTTCTCCCAACTATAGCAAGTTTTATATACTAAGATTAATATGATTTCTTGAATTTCTGCAGAATCATGAACTGTTAAAAAAACGTCTACTTGATAATGTCCTTTTATGTAAACAAATGACATCAAAAGTGTTACTTGAAAAAGGCTTCTAATCACAATGAAACATGCCTATAGATATGCGAACAAACAAATATTGAAGAACTTCTTCACATATGCGAAATAAAAAGTAGTACTCCCTCTGTCCCAAAATGAATAACCATTTGTAGAAAAAATTGTCCCAAAATGAATGACATTTTCGCAAATTTTTTTTGCCCCTAAATGTCTTTTTACCATTTTTTTTTTTTCAATATTCATTACATACTTGCAAATTTAGAAGTTTAGAAAGTAGATGTCAAAGATTTTCATATACCTTTGTAACTAAAATTAACAAAAAGTCGAAGTTTCTAAATTTCTCCAAAATGAAAAATGGACATTCATTTTGGGACGAAGGGAGTTGTGATTAGGTGACAGCAAATTCCATTCTGCCTAGGATATTCTTTTATAGGACTAAATCAGAGTCATTAGCACCTCATGACACAATGAGCAACAACTGGTTCAATGCAATGACTACTACTAAATGACGGGGAAAAAGCAATGAATCTTACTATTATAGCAAATGTAAAATAACGAGCTTACAAAAACAAATGTACAATGATGAATATTAAAATAAGGCTTCATTCCAGAACATTTTGGTAGCTTCAGGAAAAAAAAGTCAGCTGTTGAACATTCCACAAATTTAGAAAAAGTACTTGTAGTTTTAAGCCTTCTAGAGTCATTTTCCAAACCAAGAAGCTCATCTCTCTCCGACTTTGGTCTTTGTTTACCGGCTACTGAAATTTATCTCCATTTATTTTGGTGGAAACCACTTGCACAAGGATTAAGGCATTTCAAGCCAAATTTCATGAGTAACTAAACATAAAAAGGAGATATTTGTACATGAAAACTAATTCACAAAATCAGTATCTGTAAGCTATTTTCAGGGTAACAACCGGAGCCTAAATAGCTAAAAGAAACTTAAAATGACGAACTTATTAGAACATAATTAGTCTTATCTCATCAGCTTTGAAATGAAAACTGGTGATAGAATATGCAAAAAAGTCTTATTTGTCAATCAACCCAAATCATACTACCAGGAGATCAAAATTTGGATGAAAGAATTTGATAGAGAAATAAAGTTATATTGTGCTATAGGAAAGCTAGTTAAGGTTTCTAACATTTGAAAACTAAAACTAAGAAAGAGAAGGAAGGCCAACAACGTAAGTGAAGTTCTTCAAAATTAATATGAATAAAAAGGAAAATAACTGTACACTACATCCAGCAGCTCATCCTCGCTACACATCTCTAGCATTATGTCATTCCCCTAATCGCTACACACCTCTAGCATTATGTCATTCGCCTTATCATTGCAGACAAAGAAAGGACTAATCTTGCGACTCTATGACGAATCTGAACTCCGATTAAATACTACATTCGACCCAACGAAAAGTCTCAAATTCTATTTTAGTTTGTCCATAGAAAGTAAAAATACATTAAAAGATTGATTTGTCAAACGGGACTATTTTCGGGAATGGATAGACTATCACTTGCTAATTCGGTTCATACCGACTCATAATTTTGTAGGATCCATATAGATTGAGTTGGAAGCCTTAATTTGAAGACTTCACAAAATTTAATGCCACATTTAGTGCCTGTTTCGGGAGAATTCAAGATAAAGATTATAAAAAAAGTAATCGATGCAAAAGAGAACATCAAGAACTCCAGACACCAATGTTCCCATCATATTGATTCATGATACAACAAGGTACATGGACAAGATCAGAACACACAAAGACTCTAAGTCACACCTATTCATTGACAAGTTTAAGTTACAAATACAAGTCTAGAGCCATGAACAAATTTAACCATTCTCCTTTAAAATGGATTATCCACCCCCTCGTTGAAACTAAAACGACATTAAAATTTAACCTTAATGATAAGTGAACCAGAGTAACTACAACTTTGAGCAATTATACTGACCATCCACATTCAGAAGCTCAGATGAAAGCTTCTAACCATTGGACTCAACAAAATGATAGTATGGTTTAAGTGACCGATCCCACAAAATTGGGCAATGGCTGAGTTGAATTGTATTCCCCCACAATGACAAGCGTAGAACAAGATGCAAATTTGGAAAATCATATATATTGAGAGTGCTTTACCACTGAAACATAGCACTCACAAGAAGCAACATAGTGGGGCCAAAAAATTGGAAGTCTACTGAAGCCAACTCAACCATGATCCACAGCAATATTAAATGCATCCAAACACCAAGCTACGCTATCCGACAAATCTTCTGATAATCAATACTAATCCAAACAAGGAATGGAATAATTTCTTTCGAAACAAACACGCCAAATTATATTCATTCGTAGCTAATGATATTGGCCAATCGCCAATCAAGTTGTCTCCGAGCAGTCTCTAGAGACAGTTTTCAAGGAAGATATAATACCTTAAGAAGTACTCTGTCATTGTTATTAATGTATCCATGCCACTTTTCATCAGACGGGTAACCTTCTGCAAAATCTTCACTCACCGGCGTCCTATAACAGAAAATTCAAATTTCAGCAGCAAATATATAAATTACACTCAATGAACCATCATGAATGCAGGGAAAATAATTGATCAGCACTAATGAGATGAAATTTCATAAATATCAACTGAAAGATTCATGCTTATTTTATTATACCTACAAAAATAAATAATTTAAGCAAGGAAAATCTATGATGAAAACAACGACAAGATCAAAACATGCATTTCAAATGATACATACTAAATTGATGAAAAGGCACAATTCACGCTTGAAGCATGTAATTCAAATAATTCTTACTTCAAAATACTCTCCATCAAGCTAATTTCAGAACCAAATGAGGAATTCAGTAATGAATAAAAACTAGTAAATTAGTAAACCTCATCCGGAGACAGAAAGTGGAGGGATACGGATCAACATCATCGAATACATCAGTAATGTGAGGGATATTGAATCGCTGCTCAAAGTCCTTCTCGTACTTAGATTTCCACTCAGGATCAGTAAAATCGATCGCACAAGCTTTCGGAGGCTGCTGCTGCGCGTAAATTCCATTTCTCTGGCCAATTCGGCTGACTTTTGATCTGAAATTTGGGATAATTGCATTGTGAAGTGCGAACGAGCTCCGATTATAAGTTCTCGCCGGTAGAACCAGCTTGGTGCTGATCGCCGGCGAGAAGGACTCCATTTAGAAAATCGTCCTGAGATTCGTCGTCGTCGGTGTGTGTGTGTGAGTGTGTGAGAGAGAGAATCGGAGAAGAAAAGGAGTTTTCGGGCGGAATAGTTGAGGAGGAAGGAGACAAAAGTAAGCAGAGGGCGACGGAGGACGGGAAGAGAAAGGAAGCTTTGGGTTTGTTTGATAGTAGTAGTTTGTTTGTACGGTCCAACTGACTTTTGGAGAAAGCGAAAGGTTTTTTTTTTTTTTTTAAATTTTATTTTCTCTCCCTTTTTTCAAGAGTTCTAAAGCGCACTTTTTATTTAGACGAATTCTCAAATGCGGCCGCCGACTGTCCAGATCAAAGCATTATTTTCCCAGATTTTGACACGTGTCGTCTTAAAAAAAACCCATTAACTTTAAAATATTATATCTTGAGATTTATAATTCAGATTTTTTTTTAAAAAAAATATCGTTTTGTTCGTCTCGAAGAGACGAATAAAAATACATAAGTCATGCTATGATTTGATTTTAAAAAAAAAAACATATTTTTTTACACATAAAAAGTTTGAATTGCTTGTCAGCCAACATGTAACACTCTGTTCTGATAAAAGTAACACTTTCATCTTCAAAAAGTAACACTTTCTACTGTTAAAGGTAACCACAGTTTTACAAAAAAAAAAACTGAGTTTGCATTTCAATTGTTACTTTCTCAATAAAAAATTGTTACATTTCATATATAATGTTACCTTTAAGAATATAAGCTGTTACAATTGAGGAAAAAAATGTTACATTCATTTTTTATAAAATGTAAAATTAGTTTTAGTTGTCAATCTTATGTTAATTTTGAAAAAAAAAAGTGTTACATTTGAAAAAAAGAGTGTTACATTCCTTTATAAAAAAGTGACATTAGTTTAGTTGTCAATTTTTATGTTATCTTTTAATCTATTGCAGCAAAAATGTGGTACATTTTTTTTTAAAAAAATGTTACATTTGAAAGAAAAAAGTGTTACATTTCGTTATAATAAGTGTTACTTTTGTTGGGAGGAAAAAAAGTTATGGATGACAAAAAAAAATAAAAAATAAAATAAAAAAAAAACGAAAAAAAAAAGGAAAAATTCGCCTGGCCCCGTCGCACAGTGTGAAGCGGGTGTACAGGAGACTACCTCTTTTATTTAATCCCACCGGTCCAAATTACCCTACATTTTATTAAGCATCAAGCATCAAGTGCTTGATGCATCAAAGGCAACCTAAGTTTTGGGGGAAACTAGTTTTTTTTTTTAAGTTATAAAAAGTCCACTTTATAACCCTTAAACTCTAAACTTTAAACCCTATAAAAAAAGATTTTTATAACTTATGGAGGAACTAGTTTCCCCCAATATTTTCTATTAATGTATAAAGTATAATTTTGTATTTTAAAATAGTGAAAATCTGGGAAAAAACGTGTTTTTCTCTAATGTTCGCATACAACGTGTTTTTAAATTGGCACGGTGGCATTTATGTAATTAACGGAAAGTCGTTTAGCGCTGATCGTAGGTGCAAGTGGTAGTGTAAAAAAGTGTCAGCCATGTACGCTGACACTTTAAATAAGTGTCAGTATCAATGTTAAAAAGTGTCAGTGTAATGGCTGGTACTTTTAAAACACTAACACTGGCATTTATAAAAAGTGTCAATTTCATGTTTATAAAATGCTACCGTTTGTTTTTTTAGAAAAGCGCCAGCGGCTTTTGAAAAACATGTTTTTTCCTTTTTTTTTTAAATGTAAAATACATTTTTCATTTTCACAAGACAAACTCTCTAAAATATTGCATGTACTAATATTAATGTATTATTTTGCTTAAAAAATTAATGTACTATTTTGATATTTCAATACTTGAACGAAGGGTTTGAAGACGGTGCAATGCGATGGTGAAGGATTTCATGAAGAAGGGAATTAGAAATAAAGTCAAGCTTGCAAAGACGGCGCAAGAGGTTTGAGGAGACTTGCAAAAGGTGTTGGGAGTAAGAGTACGCACATGACAGATAAGCTAAAGCGTTATATAACCCGAACGAAGCATGGTACGAAACAAATCAGTACAGCTGGAATGCAGCCGTCAACCAGTTGTGCGACCAGTTGATAAGTCAATTGTGCAGTCAGTTGATCAGTCAAGTGTACAATCAGTTCTGTAGACAGAGAAGCCCAAGTGCACGTGCTGTGTAAAGATGTGCTATACTGTGGGAAACCGCTTCCGAATGACGTAAGAAGACGTGAATGGACGACACAGATTATGAGACACCTTGTAGACAAGGCGCAGGCGAACATAGGTCTCTTGTTGGAATGGTTGAATTTTTTTTTAGTTTCAAGTTGGGCGTTTGTATCCTTCACGCGCCAACTTGAGGGGGAGTGTAGGATATCATCATATCTCGGTTAGGATATCCGAGATATGCTTGGGATTTCTGAGATTTACCATATCACATTCCTAGTTTAGTTGATATTCTAATATTGTTTTCTTATTTATCAAGATATGGTAGAGTCCTACCATACTTAGTCTTTAGTATACCTAGTATAAATAGGTGTCTCTTGTAATCATTTTAATTGAGTCAAGAACAAGATAAGTTTATTTCATAAATAAAAGATGAAGTTTCTCTTCTTGTTCATCCTTGACTACGCCAAATTCATCAGAGACTTTACCCAAATCAAAAAATTATAAACTAGTTAAGATGCTCTCGGATGTCCTGTTGTGACCTTTAACATATCTGGTAAAAGAAGGAATGAAATTAGACTAATAGATCTCATATCATCATGAAGCGCCATGCCGAAACCAATTATCCTAGATAACACATTTTTAACAAGATTATGTGACGTTCAGACCAAGCAAAACTTGGTAACTGCCCACTATTGGCATTTTAAAAACACCAATACAGTATGATTTAACTTTGAAACAATAGTTTCTCGATTAACAATTATACACAAACCAAACATCCCGAAAAAGACTAAGTTGAATGGATGTCATTTCTTGAATCCAAACCACTTTACCGTTTCTCACTAATGAATACAGGAAACTTCCTTCCAACAAACAATCCAAGCACTTTATTTAAATCCCCCTACCAAAACAAATTCATATTTATCGGGAGGATTCGCTAAATATGGATTGCCAACAGGGATTACGGGTAGGTCATCCCCTCACACAAAGCGATTGCATATAAGGACAAGCTATGCGGGTTTCAAGTGGCCGCATAGCTGTATTGTGATATTGTGTGGTCGACTTTAAATTAGGGTTTGGCAATCCCTATAGCTACACGCTTAGTGTATAAAGGTCTTCTTTTGTCTCTCATTGAGTTGTTTTGTGCCTCAGGGACTACTTTAGTTCATACAAAGACTTCTTCAACTTGGAAACACAGTCTATCTTTATGGATTTCTGAAATCCATTAAGATGTATCATGTAAATCTTTCTTCTCCAACTCTCTCTGTAGGAAAGTGGTTTGTACATCTAGTTGCTCTAGTTCCAAGTTCTGATGTGCCACTATTGCTAGGAGCACTTTGATGAAAGTATGTCTGACCACATATCTCATTGTAGTCCACCTCTTCCTTTTAAGTGAAACCTCTTGCATCAACTTAAGCCTTGTACTTCAGACCCTCAAAATGTGACATACATACCTTTTTCTTGAAAATCCATTTACAAGTCACAGTATTTCTTTTCGCATGCCTATCAATTAGCTCCCATGACTGATTTCTCTGAAGTGGCTCCATCTTATCTCACATTGCAGCAAGCCAATGGGTAGATTCGGAGACTGGAAACTGCTTCTTTGTAGGTCGATGGCTCGCTTGAGTCTGAATCCACCTCTTCAGCAACCTGAAGTGCATAAACAATCATATAAACATACCTCGTGAGAGGCTTTCTGTAGTTGACCTTGTAGTTCTCCCAAAGGTCAAACTATGCTGATTTGTTGACAATAATGAGGCATCTGATGTTCCTTATTCATATGTATAATGATTTTCTTACTGATGTAGACCACTTTCCTGAATCACGGTCTAAAGTTAGCAATTTGTCAATTTAAGTTATAAAATAATGATAAAATTTCATTATTTTGGGGTTATGTCCATATAACAAAACGCAAACTAACCTTATGAGTTTTGCTGTGTCAAACACGTGGCACTAAACGTGTGTAACTTCTTCGTCCAAAACTCCAAACTGACGATTTTTTTTTTAAAAAAAAGATTGAACTTTAAATTTAAAAATTGGAATATCAAATTTCGATTCGTATATTGCCCCAATCGTTGTACCCTAATCTATACTCCCCGTCCTACCTCGCTTGAAACATATTTCCATTTTGATCCATCCCACTTCACTTGAGACTCCCCAAAATGGTAATCTTTTTATAATTTTATACTTCAATCTACCACACCCACTCATTCTCTCTCTTTATTTTTCACTACACAATTCATTCAACCAACCTATTATTAACCACACTCATTCTCTCTCTTCATTTTCTACCACACATTTTCCTTATTTTTTATTTTTTTTAGTTATTGTGCCCACCTCTTAGGTCTCAAGTGAGGTGGGACGGAGGGAGTATATCCTGTTAGTGCAGACAGAGGTGTTACCTCAGATGTTGCCACTGACAGTCTAAGTGCTGTGACGAAAATACTTTGTAATTTGACATTTCTTTCTAATATAATTTTATACTAATGTCCTAATATTATTGTCTAGATGTTGGTCCATATTTTCAGGTATAATAAAGTTGATTTATGGAGCTTAAAACATGGAGAAGAAATTAATAAAGATTTATTTATAAATAGCGAGTTATTGAAGGAGTTACAAACATATTTAACATGTGTTAAATATGGAGAAAAAGGTGGGGAGACTATTTCAAAGATTTGTTGCTGATCAAATGGAGAAGAACAAGCATGGAGAAGCTCGGAGTACAACAAAGCGAAGCATGGGCTTGGGCACCAAGTTTTCGGTTGAGAAATACAAGGGAAGAGGACCAAGTCTTCCATGAAAAAAGGAGAACATGCCCAACACTTTCCCCACTCTCTCACAACGTGAAAGGCAGCCCCAAGGCTGTTTCTTTGTGTAGCCATCAAGTATTGAAGGCTATAAATAATGCTAGGATGAACACTTTGTAACCAAGCCAATTTTATACACACATCCATAGCACAAAAAGACCAAAGTACTCTTGGCTCTTTTTGAGATTCTTTCTTCCATACACTCTTTTATCACTCAAATACTTCGGGTTTGAGTGAGTTTTGGTAGGATAGAATCTTGTACTTTGTTCTTACTTTGGTTCCATAGAGAGTATATCATAGTTTGTATAGGGAACCATTTTAAACTTTGTAATTGGTTTTGATTATAAGGTTTTCGCCATCTAGGCATCTCAAGTTATATTTATATAACTTGAGAAAAATATTTCTCTTGTGCTATTTATTTTCCGCTGCAAAAACTCTACAATTTTTGTGTGTGTATTTTCTGTCCGTTTGGAGTGTTACCTGGGGTGTTACTTAACACTTGAGGTAACATCTGTTTTCAGCAAGCTATTGACAAACAATTTCATATCCCACTGAATATTTATATTAAATGTGTTTGGAAATCAAAACGGAGGTTACTATTTATAGGGAGAATTAAGTAAAAAGAGCTAAGTCAAGTTGGGCTTAGACTTGTTAGCATTTAGTTCCTGAAAGAATATGACTTTGTAAAGGAGGCCCAATTCACATAGTGGGCATACAGGCCCACATGTATTTGAATGAGATGAATGGCTAATAATTTATTTGGGCAATGCTAGGGACACAAAAGAAGTTTACAAATTGATGAATACAAAATGAAGTGACAATATTTTATTGGTTATATCGATAGTGGACCCGGCACACTCTAATTAAAAACAACAATAAATTTTTGACACTTCATTTTGTAGACCAAATTTTGTGGCACTTTTTTATGACTTTATATTTACCCAATCTATTTTCGAAGCAATAACAAGAAGGCTTCTCCTCTCTATTGCCAAGTTGGCAAATCACAAACGGGTAAAAATTAAGCACATTTTTTGGTTGACTACATTTTGTGCTCTATAGTTGATGATGCCTTTTTCAAAAAATAAAAATAAAAAATTAAGCACATTTTTTTTAGGAAGGTGAGAATAGATAAACAATTATTTTTATGAGTATAGTATCTGAGAATATCTGTGAGTTGGTACTGATAGTTATAACATGCACATTGTGATTTAATAAAATTACACCTTAACAAGGAGATGAATAAAAAAACTGAAGAAAATATATTAAAATAAAATTAACTTAGTCCATGATATAGATTTTGTCATCAAAATTAAGAATGTCTATCGTTTGTGAACTTTGAAAAAAATAATGTACAAGGCCGTTAAGTTTTTAACACCAGTCAAAAGTCTTGGTCAAATTGTTAATAAACTAAAGTACGCAAGTGACATTGGGCGTTTTGACAGTGCAAGGGTGAAAATGCAATAAGTTGATAGTACTCATGTCTTTTCTGCCAAAAAAAAAAAAAAAAAAAAAAACTCTTATTTTCAACGTATTATCTGTGTACCGTATTTAACTAGGGAAAGTGTTCAATTGACTAAATTTTCTAGTGTTACCATTCATACCTCTTCGATTTATAATAATTAATCCCCCTGAACTTTAGTAGAATTCTCAATGGCCCCTTAAAGTTTGAAAAAAACATGGGAATTATAGTTTTAAATCAATTAATTTTTAAACACTTTAACATAAAGTTATAATGTAAAGTTGAAAATGAAATTAGCTAGTATGATTTAAAGTTTCACGCTCACCATTTATTTAAAAGTAATTGTTTCTTTTTCATAATTTGATCTGATAAAATTAATAAAAGAAACTTAAATTTTACTTTATTGATATATTTCCCCGTCCATCCATCCATCCATCCATCCATCCATCTCAACGTCAATGTTTATATTGATTATGTTATAATTACTTGTATTTCCTTTATTAACACTATAATAGTATTATTTTTCTCTTGAAATATGAATATTTTTGAACAATCCAAATTAAACAGTGACTTTTATAAAGTATTAAAGAGAAGATGATTATGTACAACCTAACTATACACAGCTCGCCATCAATCTCTAATATTTAGTGTCTTTAAGCATTCTCTTATCACAAACCTAGATTTAAGATTAAATAATTAACGTGATTCTCCCCTTATCTATAGTTTAATATATTTTCTGTATCCTTGGTTTAAACTTTTCTTCCCCTTGTCTACAGTTTAATATATTTACATACTACATAATTTTATATTTTCACGATTTAAATTTTTTCAGTGACTTTAATTTTCAATTTAGATTTAAGACTTTAGTTAAAAATCCTCTCAATTTTTTTCATTTATTTTGTAAAAGATTCTATTTTAGCATTTGTAGTTATATCTCCCCTTATATATAGTTTAATAGGGTTTAAATTAACTTTTCTTCCCCTTATCTACAGTTTAATATATTTACATACTACATAATTTTCTCTTTTCACGATTTAATTTTTTCCGGTACCTTTAATTTTCAATTTATATGTAAGACATTAATCAAAATCCTTCATTTTTTTTTTTGTGGAAAATGGAATTATATTTATGCATTCTATTTTAGCATTTGTAGTTATTTTTTATTAATATCTTTGAAAGAGTATGAAATACTCATTTACTTATTTTTATGTATCTTTGTGATTCTGATAATAATTATTGTATATAATTAGTTTAGAGTTTATTTAATTTAGGAATTAGTTGTAATTATTTAGGAATAGTTTATTTGGGGCTATTTATTATTTTTATGATTTATTTGACTAACCTACTAATGTTTATCTTTGGTAGTTAGTGTTTTGTATTTTAGGTAAAGATGGACTCTCTTCTTGGAAGGTGATTGGTTGAGTATTGATCAAGAATATCTTCACCTCAAATATGTCGCATCTATAAATACAAACGTAGTATTCATTTTATGGTTTACGGATTCACAGAATATTTCGAGAGGATCTTTTTTTTTTTTTTTTGGAAGTTCTTGTTCATCAAGAACTCAAGTATTTTTATGTTTAGTCTATTCAAGATAGAATAGGTTTTGATCTTTTAATTGTTTTTGTTTCTTTCATTGTCTTGTATTCTGCAAGACCTTTTGATTAATGAAAGTTTTCCAGCAAGAAATTTCTTGCTAAAGTGTTTATTTTGAGTTTGATTTTATTCCGCTGCAATTTTTATTTACTCTGAACGTGTGCGTGTTGTCGTGTCAGTTGTTAAGACAGTTGTGATCGTATTCTCTGATCACAAGTGGCTTTACCCAGAAACAGTCCTAACTAAATTTCTTACAATCTTGACCCCCGAATTCAAAATGTATTTAACTAACTACTTCTTCCATTCCATAATATTCTTGCCATCTGATTCTCTTTTGCAGCTTTAAATCGAATGCAATCACTCAATATTGCACTCGTCCTCCTGCTCCAAGCATTCTCGATTTGTCATTGTCATTCCAAAATAGACTAATAAGTAGGCTACTAATTTAGGGTGATCTTTTCTATTTCTCTATACTCTTTCCGTCACAATTTAAATTTAAAAACACTTTTGAGTTTAAGAATTAAGAAAAAAGTGATGTATTGTGAGGTAAAAAATAGGTAATTGTTGTAAGTATAACATCGAGGCCCACAAATAAAAAAGTATAAAAAAACTTTCATTTTTAAGTTTTGAATTTTAAAGTAGAACACCCAAAATGATTTTTTTTTAAGTTTAAAATGGAATGTAGGGAGTATAGTCATGCAAGGTTTCAAAAAATAAAATAAAAAATATAGCCCTTCAAAAAATGATCGTTTTATAAAAATGCTCTGGAAGGAAACTCCCTCCCCCCGCCTTTTCTTAATATGAGTTTCATTTAATTAATTAGATGTTATATTATGTAGTTCATCACTTATCCTTTTCAAAATAAATAACTAATAATTATAATTTTAAGTTTTGAAAAATTATACTTTTATTTAAAAGTAAGACTATAAATCAGTGTTCTAAAAGTCGCCCGTCTAGAACGCCTATGCCCCTCCTAGGCGCTAGGCGTTCATAAAACGCCTTGGTCCCGCCTAGGATATTATAACTATGTCTGAATTCTCGGCCCCGCCTAAACGCTAGGCCCAGCTGCGACGCCTAGCTCTTTTTAAAACCTTGTTATAAATGCATGAAAAAAGGAAAGTGAACTTATTGATCTACTACTCGAACATTAGGGCACTATAATTTTTCTGGCTGCAAAATATTTATTCAGTAGTACTCATTTTGTGTCAAACCAAGTGTTTTGTTTGTCAAATTAACGCTTTTATAAATTATTATATGTTACTTTCTTGTTTTTGTTTTTGTTATATTTAGGCTTAAAGGTGCATAAACAAAACATGACTAGTGAAGCAAGTATTCACATCCTTGAAAAGTTTGAATAGTCAAATGAGAAGATCATTTTGTGACAGAGGGAGTGCTATTTCTAATGGTGAAACAATAACACCTTTAGAAGTACCTAGGAATATCTAAATTTTAATAAAAGTATATTCAAGGTTCAACTGAGTTGACCAAATAAACAATAACTGAAACGTTAAGCTGAAACTGAGCTAGTGTATCATCGAAATGGATCTTCTATATTGTTAAGAAAACTAAGGCCAGAAGTGTGGAGAGTTGATATAAAAGTGAAGAAAGATGATTGAAGATAAATAAATTTTAAAAAGACAAAAAAAAAAAAAAAAAAAAAACTCTTAAATGTAGTACCAACTAACAAAACAAGGGGAAACTGAAAAAAAAAAATAAAAAAAATTGGAATTTTGTTGGTGGGATGGAAAATAATTGGATGGAGTGAAGAAACGTAGGCATGCAACTACCACAACCTCAACTCAAGGAGAGAGATCCCCACGGCCCCAAATAGAAAACAAGTACAATGTTGTTCACCAAAATAAATGCATTAACTCCACAATACCATTGTGAATGGCCACACAAACTCAAGTCCCATTTTATTCTTTGAAAATTCTCTTTTTGAGTCCCCTATTTAAAATTTTAAAAAATAATAAAAAATAGTTTTTTTAAACTTCTTTATTTATTTAGTAAGCCTCACATATCACATACACTAACTATCTATTACTCCCTCCGCCCCACTATAAGGTTCCTGGTTTGACTATATGGATGGTGATTAATAAAAAATAGGGGTGAAAAGTAAAGTAAGAGATAGAAAGTGGGTAAGAAGTTTTTGTTGTGAGAATGACATGCAACAGTAGGTCCCATTTTCTAGTTAAAGTAATAAAGTAAAATAAGAACCTTAAAGTGGGATAAACTAAAATAGAAAGTAAGAACTTTAAATCGGGACATATGAAGTAACTATTATCTACCATATTTTCTCTCTGCTACCAAATATTTTCTCTCTACCAAATATTTTCTCTCTGCTACCAACTATGCATACTCAAAACATCTTACTACATTTTCTATATTTTATAATAATAACATTCATTTTCTTAATTTTTAATTTTTGAACCCAATTTTTTTTAAAACATAAAATGAGACGAATTTCTTACTATAGATCATTTCTTATACTCCATCCGTCCCAAAACACCTTGCACATATTTCCCTTTTGGGTGTCTCATTGGTAAGTCCCACTTTCCCAAAATGGAAAAGATTCCCACTAATTCTCTCTCCTCTCCACTCACAACAACTATCCAATTACTATTCTCTATCCCACTTTCTCTCTCCTTCCCACTCACACCACCCACTTGTCTTACACATTTTATTAATTCCCGTGCATTTCAAAAAGGGTGCAGGTTGTTTTGGGACGGAGGGAGTAGTGATCATTGTTTAGTGAAAGACCCGACCCCAAAAGGTTTGTAAATAATCACTTCACAGTAAAGTGGTGTTTGATGTATTAAGCCCTTGATGTTTGATGCTTAATAGATTGATGCTTGATGCTTAATAGATCGAAAGGTATAATTTGGAGGTAAGGTGCCTTTGATGACATTGAGATATAGATGTTGGAGGTTACGTGAGACTCTTAATGATTGAGAATCAAAATCATTGCTTAACAAATAAGAGCCTCATGGAACTTTCAACATGTAAAACTCAATGTTATCAAGACACCTTACCTCCAAATTATACCTTGCAATCCATTAAGCATCAAGCATCATGTGCTTAATACATCAAACACCACCTAAGTCTATTTCTATTGAGCACAAACGTTTTAGGTCCATTCGACTTTCCACACATCAAACTTGTTAGTAAATCAGACCCAAGAGATAGCAGATAATGAATACAAGAAATAACAAGACAGAATTTACGTGGTTCACCAATCTCTATTGGCTACCTCCACGGGCAAAGGGAAACAGATATTATTATGGCGGAGAAACAATTACAAGAATATGATCACACTAATCTATGTTTGCATGAACTTTGATCACAAAGTTTCTAGCTATGCTAAACCCTAGATCTAGAATTATTGATCTCTCTCACTTTCTGAATAAAATAAGGTACTGAAATAAATTTGGGACGGGGGGAGTATATATATATATATATATATATATATATATATATATATATATATATATATATATATATACACACATGTGTATATACACGTCCAAATTGCCTAAACTAATTCCATGATGGAATCAGACTCCTAGGCCAGTTAATTCATTAAGCCAAATCTAACTCCAAATCAATAAGGATTCATTTAATCCTTGTTACTTTGGGTCATCGTAAAAGCCCACACGGCTTTTATGCTTGTAGACGAACCTGGCGTGAATTACATAAGTTTCGGCATTTGTGGCCTAAGCTCTTGGCCTTAGCTATACTCCTTTTGTCTCGAAATTACTCTTTCTGTCTCAGAATTACGAACTTGTTAATTTAATCCATTTAAATTTACGTCGCAAAATTCAAAGGCATTAAACTTAACAAAACTTGTAACCACCTGACCCTGAAAACCGATTCGGTACAAAGAATCAGCCCAACGAGCGCAAACGCTTTGATCTATACGGCTTACTACCGGCGAATCAAAAAAAATCATAGATAATGTTGGTGCTCAGAAATGCAGGTATGAACTTATATGTATATCGCAATTGAATTACCTATCTTTTCGAATTGGAATAATTAAATCTCAACCAAATATTGTCCACAATGAAATTCATGATCAAATAACAAATCACAGTGGCAACAGATCAGTCATCATAGTTATTCCAAGTCCACAAAGGTTGATCTATGCTATATATAGAGGAGTGATGGCAGTGGCAGATCCATTATAAAATAAAAGTTAGTTCACGGACTAAAAAATACTAGCAACAATTGAACCTCAATCATTCATTTAATACACAAAAACACTAATTATTGATCAAACCTTGTAAAAAACTTTTTTTTTTTTCAATGTCTACACCAGAAAGAAGGAGGCGAGGAGAGACATCGATCCCTAGCGTTTACTAAGGGTGAGGCTTGGTTTTACCACTGATTCACTCATTTGGGAACAAAAAAACTACTCCCTCCGTCCCAGAGCATATGTCGACCCTACCATTTGCACGGAGATTAAGAAATTGAAGAAGTGATGTAAGTGTTGTGAGTGTAAAAGTAAAGTAGGAGAGAGAATGAGTGGGAGAGAATAGTAAGTTGATTGGTGTTGTGAGTATAAAAGTAAGTAGGAGAGAGAATGAGTGGGAGTAATTAGTAAAGATTCTTTGCCATTTTAAAAAGTTGACATATACTCTGGGACAAACTAAAAAGGAAAGGTGGACACATACTCTGAGACGGAACCGAACGGAGGGAGTAGTTTTTATTAACCATTAAGAAAAACTAGTTTTAACACAAACTGACAAACATTACCCATATAATCCATAACAAAGTAACATAACATTAAAGTAACATAACACATGATAAGTGGAACTCAAAAGAAGAAACCCTAGTACTGTAACACAAAAGTTCCCCAACAACCAACATGATCAACATCATAATCCTAATTAATTAATTAATTCCAACAAAATATTCTTAGGGTTTCTTACCAAGAGTGTGCTTGTTGTTATGCATCCAAACCTTGAGCACATGCCTTTTGATCCCATTTTCATTGCAGAAATGTTGCACCACACCTTCATCTTGCTTCTGAATTCTCCATCCCAACTTCTCCGCCAACCCAAACATTCGATCCTTCTGCTCCTGGCTGAACTTCGTCCGGTGCCGCTTCTTTGACGACGATCCCCCCATCGGATTCGACATATCTTCTTGCTCCGACCCACCACCACCACCGCCGCCGGAAGTGGACGGCAGAGCCAATGGCCTTTGCTGCTGCGCCCCCAAATGTAAGTACCCAGAAGGTGTTCGATAAAATGTCGGAGAAAACTGCTGCTGATGGTTGTGGTGCTGGTGGTGGTTCGACAAAAGCAATTGCTGGTGTTGCTGGTGGTGGCTGTGGTGGTTGTGCTGGTGAGGTGAAGTCAGTGTTAGGTCGCTGCTTTCTTTCCGGTGAAAGTTCCGGTGACAGCCACAAGCAGCACATTTGAGCCCTTCCAACGTACCATCTTCACCGGCGGGTAAGAAATCGCCGCACCCATCAACCGCGTGTGCACCAATACCCACCGCGTGATTCTTCAAACACTCTCTATACCTAGGCTTCTTCACCACCATAGACGGCGGCGCGACTACACTCATCGGACTAGACGACATTTTGGGATGACAAGAATTTCCAGCTCCAAGATTATCATAACTCGCCGGCAACCCAATTTCCTCCTCCTCCTCATGCACTTCTTGATCATCAAACTCCATACCCTTTTAGCTCTAGTCACCGGTAGCCGGCGGTGGCCGGAATTTGTTAGTGTAAATTAAGAGAGTGTAGTATGTAATGATTCTTAAAAGGGGGGAGAGGAGAACTGAGAAGTGAGAAATGAAGATAAGAGGGTTGGGGTGTGGTCATCAATTTGCGATATCTCTGCAAAAAGGAAAGCTGTCTTGTTGCACTCTTTATTCATATACTTTCCCGATTCTAAGAACTGTCTCTCTCCTTCCAACCGTGCTGTCTCCTTCCTTCTCTCGCTCTTTCCATGTAAATAACGGTGTTTAGGTTTAATGGCTTGTACTTTTTAACCTTTCTCACCCTAATTTTTTTACCATAGTTTTCACCAATGGTAGGTGAAAAATGATGCAGGTTGTACTAAATTATCATGTGACTTGCTAGTTTTTTTTCGAGAGAGAATGACTTGCTAGTTAATACCTTGGAATATTATGTTATGTTACATATGTAATTGCATAAGTATGCAACAATAGCGGCCATTAGGGTAGGGATGACAATTTTTCCGAACCCGATCCGTTTCGATGGCGATCCGATCCTTAATTTTCGGGTTCAATTTACAATTTTATGATCAGTTCGGATTTCGGGGTCGGTTTCGGTTAGCCCCTCTGATCCGACCCAACCCGAAATATTTGTGCTATTCTTTTTTTTATTATTATTATTTACCCTCCTACTTTCTAACATTTACACTTAAACCCTACCTATATATACTCAAATTAGGGTTGAAGAAGGCAAAAGAAAAAAAAATACACGCCGCTATTCTCTATTTCTCTCTATCGTCAATCGTATAGTCTGTTCTCCCAGTTTCCGCTCGCCGTCGCAGCTTGCCGCCCGCCGTCGCCGCTCGTTGTCGCCTCTCGCCGTTACCTTCTCCGACTCGCCGTTACCTCAATCGCCAAGGTAAAATGCTCAACTTCATTTCCTCCCCTTTACCCTAATTTCAAAATTAGGGCTCAAGGATATTTAACATTTTTATTTCACTTGTAATTCCTCACTCATCATTTTCTGAGTAAATTGATTGTGTAACAATGTTGTTGAATATCAGTTCAAACCTAATTGTCTCTCACATACACACACACGCATTGTGGAACAGTGTTGTTAAGATTACTCCCTCTGTCTCTGTGTTGAATTGTGCTTTTAAAAACATTGCTTGGTTATTGTTCTTAATGATAATATGTTGTATTTACTTGAATAATTTACTGGGAGAGCTGTTAACAGACAACCTGGGAGAGCTGCTTTCTGAGCTTAAGTGGATGGTTCGGATCGGTCGGATCGGAGCATTCGGGGCGCAAACGGAGCAGATCGGATCGGGGCACGGATCAAAGGTATTCGGATCGGTTTCGGCGAGCCCTTTTTATGATTCGGATCGGATTCGAATCGGTTCTGATCCGATCCGAACCCGACCTGTTGCCATCCCTAGCGGCCATCTCGCTGCAGAGTATGGTTGCTAGTTTACACTATCTCAGCTCCAGAAATAGTCTTAAATTAAACTGATTTTTTTTATAGTCGATACAAATAATTGTTAATTAAATATTAATATTAATTTATTCATTTTAACAAAATTTAAAAAATATTATGGTAAATTACTTAATAATTTGACACTATAAAATTTAAGATTTCATTAAATAATGATGTCAATCTTGCGATAGTTGAGGGGGCATACAAAGAAAGATAAAAAAGAAAATAGAAGTGATGTCGAATCTATGTGAGAATGACCAAACTATAAAATACAATTCAAGAACAGAGATAGTTTCTGAGAGAAACTAAACTTTAATTCATAAATTCCAAAACTGCCTAATCCCTGATTCCCTAACAACATATGTACAAAAGGTTTTAAAAAACTGTCCACTAATCCCACTAACCCCACTAGCAACAAATAAAATAAAAACAAATTTAAAAAATACGAAATTAAATTTCCCAAAACAGTAAAATGATGTTTTCGAGATCGTCACTTTTGGACCGCAAATTACCCAACTGTGCATCAAGAAGTTGCACCCATCGAATGTAAAGTGATAGAGAATCACGTAGATGGTTTAGTCATTTTAGACAAAGACCAAGTGATACACCAGTTAGGAGACATGGAAATTGAATAAGTGATAAGACGGGGAACGTAGAGAAGGCCTAAAAAGTTTGGGTTACTCTACTGGAAAACGCCTTTTTCCTAGTGATTAGGAAAAACGTCTTGTTAAATGCGCTGTAGCATTTTTGTAAATAACTGAATCTCTTTAAAAAAAAATCTGTGGCATTTTTGCAAATAACAAGAACTTCTCAACACCATTTGACACTCTTCAACATATGAATTGGGCATTAGTAACACAATAACTGGTGATCTTAAACATTACCACTGGCCATCTGTTAATGTTTCATTTATAGAAATTTCAAAGGTCTGTTTGAGGGCCTAAATGACATTTTTTGGGGTTTTTAAAGCGATACCATGTGATTGTTGTAGGTCTCAAAACTTCATTTAAAAACAAACCATCAGGCTATCAGTTTAGAAGGTTCTGGTTATCAGTTTCAAAGGTTATGCCTATCAGTCATCAGTCTTAGAGGTTCTTTCACAATGCGAACTAGCTATCAGAAACACTAGAATTGGCACTAAAATGCACTCTCACTGGTACTAAAAAACTCCATTAATGACACTTAATAAACATTCTCACTGGCGATAAAAAAAACAAATGAACTAACACAACAAAATACTCGGACTGACACAACCAGTTTGAGTGATAAATATCACCAGTGCGTTTTAAAAAATTCCGATTATTTACAAAAATGTTAACGCCCGTTTAAAAAGAATTTCCACATATTTATAAAAATACCATCGCATATTATAAAAACATGTTTTTCCTGATAGTTGAGAAAGTTTTAGATAAGAGTAATTGAAACCGATATAAGTTTGAATAGATTGAATGAAAATAAGGCGTTGAAGAGTTTGGAGTGGAGGAATAATGCTTTGAAAAATCTTGCCCTCAAAAAGTTCGTTTAATTACAAAAAAGTCATTACTTAACTTACTTCCACCTACTTGGTTTATAAATAGTATTTTGGACATTTATATCCTTCTATCTCTACTTTTGGTTGACTAATTTCTACATTGTTTTTGCCTTAGTTTCTTAATAAGCGTGCATTGTCAAACTAAGAACTTTAAACCGAGACGGAGGAAGTAGTTGATAGTGCTTTTTTATTTTCTCCTTTCTTTACCAAAATTTCATCCTACCTATTTCTTCTTAATTTTCATCAATTTAATTTAATTGTCACTAGATAATTTTAAAATTTTCACAAAAAAAACTCTCTACTCACTTTCCTCTTACTTTTTTTTGCTATACTTTTTGAGCAACGCTAGGGGCACAAATCTTGGTCACACAATGAGATTGCGATATTTTATTTGTTGCATCGATAATTGAGCCGCCACACTCTAATTTAAAACACCAATAAAATTATTACACCTAAAATTTTGTGAGCAAAATTTTATTAATTTTTTGTGCTTTTAGTATTATTCTTACTTTTTTTATTCACAGTTTTTTTTTAAAAAAAATTTCCGTGTAAAGTAAAACAAATAACCTTAATACTCTACCAACGGGAATAAATGATTGTATTTAATTTGTTTAAAGTTGAAGTTACATGTGAAAGATAATGGAGCAGGGTCAGCGAGCACAGTGTTTAGCAGAAGACAAAATAGTAAAGCTGAATCGCGTTAGATACACGCACCAATGAGAAGGAAGCAGAGTGCATCGCTGCATTCTTTTTCCCGTTTTCTACGCGCACGCATTTCCGTACCTATTGTGATTGAACTGACCCCTCGAAGGGTCTTTTCCTAGACTGGATCCCCAGGAGGCGCGTGATAACGGCGCGTTGAAAACCATGCTTGCATTTAACTTACTTTTGTCTTTTGCCCCTATAATGAATCAAAAGCCCGTTTACCCCCTCAAGGTTATTACTAATATCAATGAGATCCTTTTTTTTTTTTTACTTTCTTGATGTCTCATCGACTCATCGTGTACTTAAGTCTGGTTACTATTGGGAGCTGAACAAAGACATTTTCAAAGGTAGTTCATTAAAACTCTGATATTTTTTTAGGTGGCGTCAACGCATCTGAAATACTCTAAACCAGTGAGGTACAATTCCAATGTTCCTACTATATGTGTTAGTGTCATGTATCTTGGGCTAACATAGATCAAGGTTCACCCTAAGTAAACATTGAAAGAGCCCAAGCATGACACTCATTGGTTAACACGTCCATAACTCATTCACGCCCACTTGTCAGAGACCATTTAACACGCATCTTATATTGCGTTATAGTTTTTGAGACGGACGTCCGAGAGCCGTTACGCGGTGCATGTTTTTTAATATAATTTTGAGGTGATGAATACTTTCATGGGATGAGATAACAAAAACAAAGAGAAAGGACTAAAAATGGATTATACTATAAACTTGAAGGAAGATGATGAAATTTAGGGTGTTGTTAATGTAAATAAAGTGGGAAGGACTAAGGAGGGGAGACACGGGAATTACTCGGAAAAATTAAAGGGCGTCAGATGTTAAAGGCAGAGGGTAAGCTTACTTGTTCAGCTAAGTTCCGACATGTAGGTGACGTCACTTCCCTACTCATTTACTGTTTCTCTGTCTTCTTCTCCAGTGTTACAGGAATATGGTCAGACTGGTTTCTATCTCTACGCTCCTCTCGTGACGTGGAATCCACGCGCCATGCTAGCTCCACCGTCTACGAACAGCAACCGTTGTCGGGCTTGAGACACGGATTTGACGTTTCTCATATCTAAACACGCTTCTATTGGGAAAAAAAAAAACTAACATAAATCCTTCTAACTTAAATGTCCGTTTATGGGTCAAAAGTGACACTTATTATGAACTAAAATATCGATACAATACCGTTGGATTTGCACGCCTGTTAATGTAAAACTCATACAACACCGTGTTGGGAGTGAAGTTCTAAATAAAGAGGAGGTTGTTTCCATTGGACAGTTAGACAATGAAGAGTATGGAATAGCCTTCAATGGTAGGTCTTGAGAAATAAAAAAAAAAAAACGTAGGTAGTTGCTTTATGGAGGAAGGAGAAAATGTTGTACACAACATTATTTGATCGATTGGGAACAAGTGAACAAGTGACTTGTCAACTGACCTGTTGGTGGAAAAGGGAGAGACAACAAACAGCATATTAAGGTGGAGAGTGACTTAAAGTTGATCAACACGGAGAACAAGTCAAGTGGACATAACAGAGAGCGAGTAAAGACCACCAGTAGGGATGACAACGGGACGGGTACGTGCCGGGTTTAGCCAAACCCGAACCGAGCTAAGTCCCATTAGTACTGAACTCGGCCCGGCCCGATTATCAACAAACCCGAACCCGCCCGGCATGGAATCAACAAACAAGATTTCTGAACATGGGAAGACTAAGATCTGAACATGTAATAACCGGCCTTTTTGGCCCATTATTATTATTATTATTATGCTTTTATATTAAATATTGCGATCGGGCTCATTAAATAATTAATGAGTTGGGCTAATAAAGAAGGGCCCAATCTAGTCAACTTTGGAAAACCTTTTTGGAATAGGAAAGGGGAAACCTAAGTATTTAATCAACTCTTTAACTCTCTCCCTATTATTTTGAGTCAATCAAAAACCCTAGAGAAAAAGAGAGAGAGGAGGCGGAGAGAGAGGGAGAGCCGAGAGAGAGGGAGAGCCGAGAGAGAGGAAGAGGAAGAAGAGAGGAGATAGAGAGAAGGAGGAAGAAGAAGGTTCAACCCCTTCGAAGGTAATTCTCTCAACCCTAAATATTAATTCTTGGGCTGGGTATCGCCTAGGAATTATGAAACGGAACTTAGAACCCTAACTCTAAATTGGTAAAACTAGGGTTTATTGTTAACTGTTGAAAACCTATTTAATGGAAAAGATGGGAATGGTATTGACATGCATGCATGAACCACCACCACCACCACCACCACGACGGCGGCGGCTGGCGGCAGTGGAGTGTGTGTGTGTGTCCGTGTGTGTGTGTTTGTGCGTGTGTGTGCAGTGTGTGTGCAGTGCGTGTGTGCAGTGTGTGTATGCCGAGAGTGTGTGTGAGTGTGTGTAAAGTGTGTGTCACAAATTAGGGTTTGTAAATTAGGGTTTTGTGTGTGTGTGTTCATGGTGTTCCAAGTGTGTGAAAAGTCAAATGTGAATAGTGAAAGTCAAACTGCGAATAGTAAAGTCAATGCTGGAATAGTGAAAGTCAATGCTGTGAATAGTGTTTTCATGAAATTAAGTCAACTTAAGACATTTGGGTTGAAAGTAGACTTTTACGTAAAACCTATGGGTATGTTGGGAAAGTTATGAAGGGTAATGTAAACCCTAAACTAAAGAAAGACCTTAAAAAGGGGTTTAAGAAATAAACTCATAAGGTTAAAGATAGAAAATGAAGTTGGGGAACGGGGTTAAATATTGCTCTTGCCCTAAAAGTAGTATCTTTGCGTGATTGTAGATTGTACGCAAGAACCCGCTAGAAGTCAACGCTAGCAAGGTAAGGGATTACGTTCCTAAGTATCTTGAATTCTTTATCCATTGGAACTCTATAATTCTTTCATGAATGCTATATGGTCCATAGCGCTTGAACTCTACGTTGATGAACGTCTTTTGTATATCTTACCTATGACGTGTTTTGGTCGTAGGGAATCTTAGAACATTTGAATTTGCATGTGCTCTCGTTTAGGGAACACTATTTTGGAAAGTATGCTATATCTAATTGCAACAGGTGTAGCTGTATATTCCCTGAAAAGGACTAACTAGTCCCTGAAAAGGACTAATGTGGAAACGGTCCTAGGAAACGGACTAATGGAAATAAGTCTAGTTAACTACGTGTAACTTAGACTTTGTGGAACTCTAGATTATCATGATAACTCTAAATAAGGGAGCACCCTGAAAAGGTGTAAGGTCTCTTATTCACTTAACACCCTGAAAATGTGTGACACCCTGAAAGGTGTTTGGAACTTGGAATTGATGGAATGGAAATAGGACCACCAATCTTTGAGTAGTTAACTGTATTCGTTATATGCAGTTAGTATTTGAAATGATATCCGATCTTTGAAATTATCAATTGAGTCCGTTCTTTCGGTCACTTCTCCTTAGCTATCGGAGAGGTCCGTATATGAACTTACTGAGCATTGTTCGCTCACCCTTTCTCTAATAATCTTTTTCAGGCAACGACTTAAAGAAGTAGACGGATCGCTAGATGAAGCTGTCCGTGTCAGTTATATTAAGACTTTATGGTTTATTTTGTTTAGCTAGTGGTGGTACTGGCTTGAAGACTTAGCATTTAATTTCGCTTCCGCATTTATGATTGAATTGATGGTTGAGACTAGCCGTTGGGCTATTTAAGTTGGATTTTGTAAGACAACTGTTGGTATTTCCATGACTTATGGATTTTGTTTACTTTATGAAAATCTGGGTCGTTACAGTTGGTATCAGAGCAAAGGTTTTAGAACTTAAGGGATAGGAACTTTGATATTGAATAGGCTTGATTGAGCATTCTAAGAGTACTAGGATTGCTTAAGGTAGAATTTTCTATTTTAGGAAACTTTCTATTTTAAGAAACTTTCTATTTTGGGAAACTTTCTAAATTGGGAACCTTCTATTTTGAGAAAGAATCTGGAATCAATTTAGAGATCCTAAGAAATACTTATGAATGAACCTTAAGTAATACATTGATGCATTGTGTTGGTGTTTAAAAGATATTTTGGTAATCATTTATATCATTAAGATTATGGTCACTAATTGTGGTAATGTCATGGTTGTAGGTCATGAACGGAGTTGAGAAGAACTTGAAGATGAACTCGTTAGGCAAGAACGTGACCAAAGTGGCTAAGAGGTACTCTCTTCGGATAAGGAAATTGAACAAAACTCTGAAGAAGGAACAAGCTAAGGGAAGGATTACCTTGAATAAGTGGCTGCTTGCAGAAAAAGCACTAAGAGACACTAGCAAGGAATTAACGAAAAGTAAGAAAGAACTAAATGGATTTAGAGAGTGGGCTGAAATATTATGTGATGATGTGCGAAGCTACTACTTTGCATTGAAGGAGATAGACCCGCAGTTGGCAACCACTCTAATGGAAAGGAGTGGAAAGAGGGCAGGAAAGCTAATTGAGGAACACGTGGTAGTCGAGGAAGAAGCCGAGGAAATGGAGGTTAACATGGAGGGCAATGAAGCTGCCCCAATGCTTGTTGAGGAGGATGAAGAGATAGTGGAGATACCTGTTCGTAGGCCTAGAGGAAGGCCCAGAGGTTCGAAGAAGGCACCCAAGGTCCCTAGTGGAAGACCTAGGGGAAGACCAAGGAAAAATGCGAACCTTTGAAGAAAAAGTAGAAGTTGGATATTCTTTTATTTCTTTCATAGTATTAGTAAGTAGTTATAGTTAGAAGTTTAGTTGGATTTTTTCTTTCTTAACTATTGGATTTTGGAAGTTTCATTTAATAAAAGTATTGAAGTTATTCATTAGTAATTGACCTTTGTTATCCGTTATGTCTAATTATGGAATGTGATCTAGTAGAACAAGAAGTGTAGGTCGAGAAAAGACCTTAATTAGAAAGTATGGCTCATGAAAACGGCCAAGTGGAAATAGTTTTGGTCTAGTGGAATGACTGAAACAAAACTGTGAATGACTTCATAGTAGTAGTTAACTGTAGAAGTAATTGGCATGATTTGATGGCAAATTGTGTATGGTAATAGGTCTAGTGAATTGACCTCTAATGAATGAATGTAGCCTAGTAAATGGCTAGAACCTGGAATTAATGTGGAAACTTTATCTTTTGGGGACGGCCCTATGTATGATAGTATTTAGACATAGTAGCCATGCATGTGTAATGTAAGTAATGCATTCTCCCCTACGATATTAACTTAAGAATAACCTTATTCAGATGGCTGGAAGAGGATCCGGACGAAACGCTAACGCCGAGGGACGAGTTGACCCTGATATGGTGAATTTGTTTAGAACTTTGAATCAAACCGTGGCCGGCATCGGGCAAGTTATGACGGCATTGACTCAACCACAGCAGAACCCACAAGTCCCTATGAGGGATCCGCTAGAACTCTTTCAGAAACGAAATCCGGAATCATTTTCGGGCTCTAAGAACGAGAAACCAGAAGACTGGGTGAAAGACATGGAGAAAGTTTTCGAAACTATGGATTGTACTCCAGAAAGGAAGGTGGTGTTCGCCACATTCATGCTTAAGGGACAAGCCCTGAAATGGTGGGAAGGAGAGAAGAGAGCTGCTACGGCTCGTGGTGATGCTGCACTTACTTGGGATGGATTCAAGCGCATTTTCTATGCAAAGTATTATTCGATGAGCGTTCGAAACTCTAAGGTGGCAGAATTCATGACTCTAACCCAAGGAAGGATGACTGTGGACGAGTATTGCGAGAAGTTCACAGAATTGCTAGAGTTTGCTCCGGCGTTCTTCGATAATGATGAGCAAAAGGCCCGGAAGTTCGAACTTGGTCTGAGTGACCGAATCCGCTATAGAATTACCCCACTGATGTTGCCAACGTATGACCAAGTGTTGGAGCGAGCTAAGATCGTAGAAACTGAAGCAGACAATTATCGGAACAAAAAGGATGAAAAGAAGACGACTGAAAGGGAACCTACCAAAGGAAGCTGGAATAAGAATGAGGATAACAAGCGCAAGACGAGTGATGATCATGAGAAAGATGGTACGGCTAACAAGTACCCTAATAAAGGTCAAGGAAGCCGTAGAGATGGAAAAAGAGAAGATGCCAAAGGGCAAGGCTCAGATGTGAAATGCCAAGTATGTGACGGGAGGCATAAGACTGAGGGGTGCTGGTACAAGGAGAAGAAATGCTACAATTGTGACAAGATGGGACATCCCCATTGGAAGTGCCCGGAACCAAGGAGGGATAACAAGGCCAAAGGAGTAAAGGACGACAATAAGGGAAAATGTGGAGGTAATGGACGTGTCTTCACTATGACAGTTAAGGATGCACGCGCCACTAATGATCTCGTGGCAGGTACGATACAACTCTACTCCCGTAATGTTCGTGCATTGATTGATTCTGGTGCTACTCATTCTGTGATAAGCACTCATTTAGCAAATAAAATGAAATTGGTCCCTGAAGTACTAGAGCATTCGTTAGTAGTAGATACATTGACTAAAGACTCGATTTCTATTACTTCAGTATATAAGGGATGCCCTGTAGAATTGAACGGTAGGAAATTCGAAGTCGATCTTATTAGTTTGAAGATGGATGAGTTTGATGTGATCTTAGGGATGGATTGGTTAGCAGCCTATCATGCTCATATAGATTGCTTTAGAAAGGAGGTTAAGTTCAAGCTACCTTCTGGAGAAGAGTGTTGCTTTAAAGGTACGAGACCTAAGGCTCCATCGAACATCATTTCGGTTATGAATGCGCGTAGGATGCTAAGAAAAGGATGTGGAGGATTTCTGGCGTACGTGAGTACCACTGATGCCAGGGAGGTAACTATAGAATCACTCTCAGTGATCAAAGACTTCAAGGACGTGTTTCCAGAAGATTTACCTGGGATACCACCTGAGAGAGAAGTTGAGTTTTCCATCGATTTGGTACCAGAAACTACATCAATATCGAGGGCACCGTATAGAATGGCTCCCCTAGAACTAAAGGAATTGAAGGAGCAACTACAAGAATTGCTGGACAAAGGATTGATTCGACCAAGTGTTTCGCCATGGGGCGCACCGGTCTTATTCGTAAAGAAGAAGGATGGGATGATGAGGTTGTGCATCGACTATAGGGAATTGAATCGTGTGACGGTAAGGAACCAGTATCCGTTGCCGAGGATTGACGACTTGTTCGATCAGCTTCGTGGAGCATATTACTTCTCCAAGATAGATTTGAGATCTGGTTATCACCAGCTAAGGGTAAAGAAGGAAGATATAGCAAAGACGGCTTTTAGAACTAGATATGGTCATTATGAATTTGTGGTGATGCCGTTTGGGTTGACTAACGCACCGACAGCGTTTATAGAACTGATGAATAGAATATTTCAAGAGTTCTTAGATACGTGTGTGATTGTATTCATCGATGATATTTTGGTGTACTCAAAGACTAAGGAGGAACATGAGGAACATTTGAGGTTAGTATTACAAATCCTACGGGAACAAAAGTTGTATGCCAAATTTAAGAAGTGCGAATTTTGGTTGGAGGAAGTGGCATTTCTAGGACATGTAGTGTCGAAAGATGGGATCGCTGTGGATCCAACAAAAATAGAGGCTATTGTAAATTGGGAGAGACCAACGTCAGTAAGTGAAATAAGGAGTTTCTTGGGACTAGCAGGTTATTGTAGGAGATTCGTGGAAGGATTCTCTAAGTTGTCCTTACCACTAACCAAGTTGACGCAGAAAGGAGCCAAGTTCGTTTGGTCTGATGAATGTGAAACAAGTTTCGAGGAATTAAAACGACGTTTGGTATCTGCACCAGTTCTTGCACTACCATCAGGCACCGAAGGATTCGTGGTTTATAGTGATGCTTCACTTAAAGGACTAGGTTGCGTATTGATGCAAAATGATAAGGTGATAGCTTATGCATCCAGGCAGTTGAAAAACCATGAGAAGAATTACCCTACATATGACTTAGAATTAGCAGCTGTGGTATTTTCCCTGAAGATTTGGAGACATTACTTGTATGGGGTTACATGTCAGATTTTCACGGATCATAAGAGCCTTAAGTATATCTTTACGCAGAAAGAGCTCAATATGAGGCAGAGGAGATGGTTAGAACTATTAAAGGACTATGATTGTACGATCTTATACCACCCCGGCAAGGCCAATAAGGTGGCAGACGCGTTGAGTAGGAAGAATCGTGGGACGCTAGCCACATTGATTTCTAAGGAGAAGAATGTTTGGGATCGTTTGGAGATTACTAACCTAGAGGTTGAGGTTAAAGGGTATTTGGCACAAATGAGCGTCCAGCCAACGCTTATGGATAGGATTAAAGAAGCTCAAGGAGGAGACGAAGAATTAAGGAAGGTACTGGAGAGTATAGCTAATGGGAAGGCGAATGAATTCCGTGTTGGAGAAGATGGAATCCTGAGATATCAGTATAGAATATGTGTATCTGATGATGAGAATATCAAGAGGGAAATTTTGAAAGAAGCCCATTGTTCAAGATTCTTCGTGCACCCTGGAAGCACGAAGATGTATAGGAATCTAAGGGAATCATTCTGGTGGAGCAATATGAAGGGAGAAGTAGCTGATTTTGTTTCAAGATGTTTAGTATGCCAGCAAGTAAAGAGCGAACACCAGAGACCGGCAGGATTGCTTCAGCCACTGCCTATTCCCGAAGGGAAGTGGGAGCATATCGCGATGAATTTAGTAGTGGGTTTGCCAAAGACGCTGAAAGGGTATAACGCAATATGGGTGATAGTTGACCGACTCACCAAATCTGCTCATTTCCTGGCAATTAAGGTAAATGATTCGCTGGAAAAGTTGGCAAAGCTCTACATAGATGAGATTGTAAAATTGCATGGGATACCAGTCTCGATTGTGTCCGACAGAGACGCTAGGTTCACATTAAAATTTTGGAAGAGTCTGCAAAGAGCTTTGGGTACCAGTTATCAATGAGTACAACCTTCCACCCGCAGACTGATGGACAATCAGAAAGAACTATTCAAACGCTGGAGGATATGTTGAGAGCGACGTCATTGGATTGTCAAGGGACTTGGGATGAACACTTGCCATTAGTAGAGTTCGCCTATAATAATAGCTTTCATGCTAGCATCGGTATGGCACCGTACGAAGCGCTGTACGAGAGGAGATGTAGATCACCGACGTGTTGGGACGAAGTTGGTGAGAGAAAGATAACCGGACCGGAACTTGTGCAAGTAACTGCCAACAAGGTTCAACAAATTAGAAAATGGTTATTAACCGCACAAAGCCGACAGAAATCGTATGCTGACCATCGTAGACGTGATTTAGAGTTCCAACTAGGCGACCATGTCTTTTTGAACATTTCGCCAACCAAGGGAGTGATGAGATTCGGAATCCGTGGGAAGCTGAGTCCAAGATATGTGGGACCATTTGAAATCTTAGAATGAGTTGGGACCGTAGCATACAAGTTAGCTTTACCGCCTGTTTTAGCAGGAGTTCACGATGTGTTTCATGTATCTATGCTAAGGAAGTATATTCCTGACCCAAGTCATGCAATCGAGTACAAGCAACTGAGGATGCGTGCCGACCTGAGCTATGATGAAGCACCGGTAAAAATAGTGGATCGCAAGGATCAAACCTTGAGGAAGAGGGTGATTCCTTACGTAAAAGTTCAATGGAGCAATCACTCAGAAAGGGAAGCGACGTGGGAGCTCGAGAGTGAGATGCGAGAAGCATACCCCGAGTTATTCGCCGCTTAAGGTACGTTTAGTTTGGAGGACCAAACCCTTTTAAAGAGGGAAGAGTGTAATAACCGACCTTTTTGGCCCATTATTATTATTATGCTTTTATATTAAATATTGCGATCGGGCTCATTAAATAATTAATGAGTTGGGCTAATAAAGAAGGGCCCAATCTAGTCAACTTTGAAAAACTTTTTTGGAATAGGAAAGGGGAAACCTAAGTATTTAATCAACTCTTTAACTCTCTCCCTATTATTTTGAGTCAATCAAAAACCCTAGAGAAAAAGAGAGAGAGGAGGCGGAGAGAGAAGGAGAGCCGAGAGAGAGGAAGAGGAAGAAGAGAGGAGAAATAGAGAAGGAGGAAGAAGAAGGTTCAACCCCCTTCGAAGGTAATTCTCTCAACCCTAAATATTAATTCTTGGGTTGGGTATCGCCTAGGAATTATGAAACGGAACTTAGAACCCTAACTCTAAATTGGTAAAACTAGGGTTTATTGTTAACTGTTGAAAACCTATTTAATGGAAAAGATGGGAATGGTATTGACATGCATGCATGAACCACCACCACCACCACCACCACGACGCCGGCGGCAGCAGCGGCGGCGGCGGCTGGCGGCAGTGGAGTGTGTGTGTGTGTTTGTGCGTGTGTGTGCAGTGTGTGTACAGTGCGTGTGTGCAGTGTGTGTATGCCGAGAGTGTGTGTGTGTGTGTGTAAAGTGTGTGTCACAAATTAGGGTTTGTAAATTAGGGTTTTGTGTGTGTGTGTTCATGGTGTTCCAAGTGTGTGAAAAGTCAAATGTGAATAGTGAAAGTCAAACCATGAATAGTGAAAGTCAAACTGTGAATAGTTCAATGCTGGAATAGTGAAAGTCAACGCTGTGAATAGTGTTTTCATGAAATTAAGTCAACGTAAGACATTTGGGTTGAAAGTAGACTTTTACGTAAAACCTAAGGGTATGTTGGGAAAGTTATGAAGGGTAATGTAAACCCTAAACTAAAGAAAGACCTTAAAAAGGGGTTTAGGAAATAAACTCATAAGGTTAAAGATAGAAAATGAAGTTGGGGGACGGGGTTAAATATTGCTCTTGCCCTAAAAGTAGTATCTTTGCGTGATTGTAGATTGTACGCAAGAACTCGCTAGAAGTCAACGCTAGCAAGGTAAGGGATTACATTCCTAAGTATCTTGAATTCTTTATCCATTGGAACTCTATAATTCTTTCATGAATGCTATATGGTCCATAGCGCTTGAACTCTACGTTGATGAACGTCTTTTGTATATCTTACCTATGACGTGTTTTGGTCGTATGGAATCTTAGAACATTTGAATTTGCATGTGCTCTCGTTTAGGGAACACTATTTTGGAAAGTATGCTATATCTAATTGCAACAGGTGTAGCTGTATAGTCCCTGAAAAGGACTAACTAGTCCCTGAAAAGGACTAATGTGGAAACGGTCCTAGGAAACGGACTAATGGAAATAAGTCTAGTTAACTACGTGTAACTTAGACTTTGTGGAACTCTAGATTATCATGATAACTCTAAATAAGGGAGCTCCCTGAAAAGGTGTAAGGTCTCTTATTCACTTAACACCCTGAAAAGGTGTGACACCCTGAAAAGGTGTTTGGAACTTGGAATTGACGGAATGGAAATAGGACCACCAATCTTTGAGTAGTTAACTGTATTCGTTATATGCAGTTAGTATTTGAAATGATATCCGATCTTTGAAATTATCAATTGAGTCCGTTCTTTCGGTCACTTCTCCTTAGCTATCGGAGAGGTCCGTATGAACTTACTGAGCATTGTTCGCTCACCCTTTCTCTAATAATCTTTTTCAGGTAACGACTTAAAGAAGTAGACGGATCGCTAGATGAAGCTGTCCGTGTCAGTTATATTAAGACTTTATGGTTTATTTTGTTTAGCTAGTGGTGGTACTGGCTTGAAGACTTAGCATTTAATTTCGCTTCCGCATTTATGATTGAATTGATGGTTGAGACTAGCCGTTGGGCTATTTAAGTTGGATTTTGTAAGACAACTGTTGGTATTTCCATGACTTATGGATTTTGTTTACTTTATGAAAATCTGGGTCGTTACAGAACATGGGAAGACCAAGATTTCTGATCAAACCTTAAGCATCAACGATTGGAACTGAATTCAAGTCAATCGTAAGCCTATGAATCACAGCATTCAAACACATACATAGAAATCCAAAGAATAAACTACAGAAAACTTGCAAAAACAGATAACAAAAGACCACACTCACGACAATTACCTTGGACAGCGAGGTAGCAGGAGATGGCCGGAGCGGAGGTTGGTAGTGTCTGCGTAGGAAGTGGTGGCCGCAGCCCGAGTTCCCAGTTCAATCGAAGATTATGAATTTGCGATGCCCTCTCTCTCTCTAGTGGCGTATATCTTATGAAAACCCTAGGATTAAACACGCACAAAGGATATATATATATACCAGGTTAGGGAAAGTAATAATGGTGTTAGGTAAGGGTAGAATAGGAAATAGATGTTTATATTGACATACGGGTCGGGACCCTCCGGGTCTGATGAAGCTACCGAACCTGAACCCGTATCCGCCGGGTTTTGGAAAGTTGTTATCAAACCCACCCAGCCCGGGTTAGAATGTCTCGGAAACGGGTCGGGTTCGGCGGATTTGCCATCCCTAACCACGAGTAGTCAATGCAAGAGACAAGGTGTGTCCGTGTTTCATGGAGGAGAATTGCTAGGAAAGTGGGTGTGGAGGGAGAAGGCGAAGTTATAGACTTTCATAGAGGAATCAAAAGAAAAATTGGTTGGGGGAGGCAAGAGGAATCTAACATGGAGAGGTTAAAGCGTCGATTGGCTTAAAATCGCCTTAGCACTTGAGAGAGGATGCTCGGAAATGTCAAGTCAGTATGAGAGAAAAATGTGTTCAACGGTTCACTTCATGGTGGGAGTTGTAGTGTCTATAGTTATTGCTTTTAGTCTTCGAATGGAAGATTATTGGGAGCGGAGTCCTAAAACAATGAAGAGACGAAGGAGGAAAAAAAGTCTAAATCGTTGGAGAGTTTGAAATGAGATCAAGTTGTAAACAAAGGAGGAAAATGAAGCAAAATCGACAACCATGAGTTGCATGGCTGTGCAGATTTTGGGGCCAAAGCATGACCGTGCTTCAAATAGGACATGACCGAGCCCGACTGTGCTCCTAATAGTTGTGAGTGAGGAGGAAAGAGAAGATTGAACATTTTACGTGTGTAATTAAAAGAATAAGATGCCCAAAAAAAAAATAATTAATTAAAAATTTGAGACGGAAGGAAGGAGTACACTACTAATTTTAATTTTGTTGTCTTTTAAATCAAATAGAGGCAGCTGCCCCCATTCCATTCCATGACTCTAGCTCCGCCATTAACACGTGAGAAAATTTTGATTCTCCAATGTGATGCAAAATCTCAACACAACCCCTCACTCAACTCATCTAGCATTTGGCAAATATTTATTAACCTCAAGTCTCAAGGACTTGTGAAATAGCAATAAAATGCCTAAGTGAAAACTCTTTTCTTCATTTTTCATTTACCAATTCTTCCAGTCTGACAAGAGAGGGTGAGAAAAAGAAGTCATCTTCATCGTAAAGTAAAAGATGCTTCAAAGACATAAATAATTATATACTTTTTTCGTCTTAAAATAAATGATCTTCACACTTTTTCGCCGTTACTACATAGGAACTTTGAGTAATAATTTTAGGTTGACTGTATTATCCTAATGAAAATCGAAAACTTGTTATTGTTGATGGTCTATCAAATACAAGTTTTAGATTTTCATTAATATAACTAAATCAACCTAATATTATTGCTCAAAGTTCTTTCGTAGTAACCGCAAAAAAAAAGTGTGAAGATTATTTTGAGACGGATGGAGTATATCAATAAAATTTTCTACTGTTTGCCATAGTAGATTTTGGGTGTCTAGTTGGTCACAAGCACTGAGACCACTATAGTTCATCAAGCTAGGAGTTGAAGGAGGTAAACAAATGTATCAAAGTAGGCATTTAGAACAAAGAAGAAATAACCCTGTGAAACACCATTACCACATATTATAATATTATAAGGAATATTATATATTCTTAAGTATATTTTGTTAATATCTTTTAGATATTAACCTAGATATTGTATATCATTAGGAGATTGTTTCTTGTACAACAAGCTAGACTAGATCTAGAAATTTCTATGTAACCCTATAAATATGTAACCTATTGTTGATAATAAAATTGAGTCATTCATATTACTTCTTCTCTCTACCATGTATGTTTGACTTCGTCTAACCTCCTAAATCCTAATATGGTATCAGAGCAAAAAGATCCATAAAGGGACTTCTCCACCAAAACCCTAGCGGCGAAACCCTAGCCGCCCCACCCCACAAGCTTCCGCCACACATCACCACCACCGGCTCAACCCCTGCCAGCCAAAAAATCACATTTTCCTCCCAAATAATCATCGGCTAACCACCCAACCAGCCGAAACCCCTTCTTTTTTTGTTTTGTTTTTTTTCTTTGCTCATCCCAACCAGCGGCAACACATCCATGCCGCCTCACTTATAGTGGCAAAACCCTAGCCACCTCATATTCACCACTTCACACCACACACCACCCCTCCGCCAACCTCTCCACAAAACCTTCAAAACCACCTCTCCTCCACCAAACAAAAGTCCCACCAAAACTGCCCAAACACATACTCAAAAACTGTAGCAGATTAACCCAGAAAAACCACCTTCCGAGAAACCTGGAAATCCAGATCGACACTAGTAGGATCGAAGCCCTATCTATTAGCCAAACACAGGTGAAAAAATCACCCCGATCGGACCACAAACGAAGCGGGAATCTTCCTTTCAAAACTGCTGCGCTGAAACAACCTTACATACGGGAATCTTCCCCTTTTTCACTGTTTATATTTTCTTTTGTTTTCATTCTCTCAAACGCCCGACAAAAACCCTCATGTCGACATCCTCAAATTGCCTTCCCCACTACCCCACCACCCCTTACTCCAACATCCCCCCCACGGCAACACCCCCTCATGCCGAACCTACCAACCCATGTGGTAAACCCTAGCCGTCACACCCTTCTCAATCCCATCTTATTTTTCTTACCTTTTTTTATTCCCGTCCTAAACCAACGCCACCCACCACCACTAGCGGTAGTCTATATCCGCCTCACCCTAATGGACACATTCCTTTTCTCAAATCCTTTGAGGTATGACCCCTCATATCGCCCCCTCTCCCCCTACTGCAGAACCCTAGCCATCCTACCCTCGGCACAACCCAATTGCCGACATCCTCTCCTCCTACCACACCATAATCTGCCCTCTCTCCCCCCCCCACCACCACACCACCTTCGGCACACACTCCTGCCGCACAACCTCAGCTAGCTCTCCACCACACAATCGTCTTTCTGATGTAAAAACTCCAAAGGTACCTCTACAACCTCGTCATTCTGACGACCACTTTATCTTCCACGTGAGGGGTACAACCCCTACAATGGTGACGATCAAGGTGACATCACGTGCTTCAACCTTTGCCAAACTCATCACGGCAACATCACCCGCATCCGGGAACTCATCCACCTCAACTGCTTCATCACACCCGGTTCACCTCTTGACTTTCCAAGATTGGACTTATCCAAGGATCGTCCATTTCGCGGGAGCGTATAAGAAATATTATATATTCCTAAGTATATTTTGTAAATATCTTTTAGATATTAACCTAGATATTGTATATCATTAGGAGATTGTTTCTTGTACAACAAGCTAGACTAGATCAAGAACTTTCTATGTAACCCTATAAATATGTAACCTATTGTTCATAATAAAATTGAGTCATTCATATTACTTATTCTCTCTACCATATATGTTTGACTTCGTCTAACCCTCATAAATCCTAATATATATAGCAAGTTAAATCTGCAAGGGAAAAGGCGTGCCAGACATCTTGGGCCTTGCCGCCTCGGCCTTCAGTCTAAAAAAAATTACTCCCTCCGTTCCATAATATTCTTCCCACTTTTTTTTTATCCTTATAATGAGCCAACTTTGAATAATAATTATTGATTTAATTATATTAATGAAAATCTAAAACTTGTAATTGATCAATCACCTTCGCACGAACAGGTACCGATCCACTTGCGACTGCTGTCCCACTTCGCCGGAATCTCATTTCTCATATCAAATGCCCGTGCCCGGCCGAGCGTGTGGGGAAATGTTCAAGCCCACCTCACATGTAACTTGAACATGAGACTATGAAATGCCAAGTAATTTATGGCACTTCAACTACCCATTCCAATTTCATGTGGGATGGCCCAAAAGCCTTTTGTACTCCCAAGCAATGGGAATGTTTGCCTTTTCTTTCCCATGTGAGATGACAACCAACCCATTTCATCATTGGAAGCAAAAGTATCGTAAAAGCTCATTTTTGAAGTCTTAGAACTATGAATTTAATCCATCATTTGGCTTTCAGCAAAACACCAATATTATTCATGGTATAACATACTACAAGTATAAACATTGACCAAGGTCAAAGTCAACAGGACCCACCAATGGGACCCACTCAAAGCTGACCCTTTTCAAGCCAAATTTCCAACACAATATCATCAATAACAAATTTTACGTTTTCGTTAAGATAATTAAATCAATTTAAAATTATTGCTCAAAATTCGTTCAGAGTAACGGCAAAAAAAAAGTGAGGATGAATTTGGGACGGAGGGAGTATGCTTTTATGAAATTCACATTGAGTTACGAACACTCATATAGCGTTAAAAATGATGCAGAAAACCCCGTTCGTTCAAGGATCAGATAAGTTTTAAACTGAAACATGCTATCAGATTAAGAAACTAATACTTTGATCAACAATAAAGCTCATTCAGGAATAGTCTCAAATGTCTGAAAATCTTCTCGTAACCTCCTTCAGCAAAAACTTGGTGTAGTTAGGAATATCAGAAAACAAACTTACACAAAATAGAAAGTAGATGTCTGTGCAGATGTGGTACACAACCTTACTTAGTACAACGGAATTAAAAGACCACAAAGATATAAACGTCTGCTAGTTCAATTCCAGCAAACCAGGCTATAAGCCCAAAAATGATTTCACTATTAAAAGCTGTTTACAGACGTAAAACAAACAATAGTGACTTTGATCTCCTTTGATTTGTGCAATCTCCTGTTTCTTTTTTGCCAAAGATTCGGCCTATGTAAATAGTACACATTGAGATAAACACAACTCAAAGGAAAATCATATTAGCATTAATATGTTAGTCTTAAAATATAGTTAGTGATATACTGTATATGCCTAAATAAAACTAATGTACATAATTAAAAGACTTTTACTTAAATAAAAAGAAACCTAATTAAACTATAAGATCTTTAAATTAAATTTTGCAAGAAAGTCTAAAATCTGTACTTACCAAAACTTGCATCACACGGCTAAGAAGACTTGAGATATTCTCACTCTTTCACTTTGTTCCCTGAGCAATTCTTCCCAAGGCAGCATCAGCAAGACTAGGGCCTGTTTTCACTATTCAAACCCAAAGAACTCGAACAAGTTAACAAGGTTAACATTCAGAAGAGAACACACACCAACGTATTAGAGCAGCAAATAATTAAAAACACACTCCTTCCATCCCAAAATGGTAGTCCAATTTCCACGTTTTGTTTGTCCCAGAAAGTGAGTCTTATTTCCGAAAATGAAGCCTTCAAAACTATTGAATTTCCAAAACTTATGATGTGACTTTAAAATGTTTGAAAAGTTAAACGGAACTATCATTTGTGACGGAGGCAGTAAAAAATATTAAATAAACATGGAAGATAACCAGAGAATTAGCATCAACATTTCCTTATTTTGTCTAGTTCAAAAGCAGTGGATAGAAAGGAGGAGACATAGTACTGTATTAACATGAAATAATTATCTTCATAATTCAGGTTAAATGAAATTCAAAGCTTATATATCATCCTTAAGACAACAACCAACCTCAAATTTTATCATTAAATTTTATATTTTTTTTTCATTTAAGACTTAAAATTTCCTAAACATAGTTTTCATTGAAAGATTGTATTCGGATGTTTTTAAGTTTGATACACCAACCGTGTAAATACAAAAATAACACAAAGCTTCCAAAAAAGAAGAAAACGAAAGGCGAAGAAAAATAGCGACATGAAATCTCATTTGATTCATCTCAAACATGATAAGATTGACATTCAACTTATTTTCAGGAGTGCATGTTCAAGTATATAGTTCACAACAATTTAAGTTTCGTCCATGTCGTGTATATAGTTCTCACTTCTTACACAAAATGAACTAGCTTTTTTTTATTTAGAGTGCAGGTTTGTAGATCTTTAACTTATAATGGGGAAACAGGGCACGCAATATCTAAAGTTGAACGCCGTTGTATAGATGGTTGCAACTTAAGTTTTCAAAACGCTTTAAACGGTATGTTGTTGTACTTGTGCTTCATCATATTGTTTCATCTTTGCGAGAGTTTGCACTACTTGAGTCATACTTTCTTATCCTTGTCCTTCAGTATTCAATTTATATAAGCAATTTACTAAATAAACGTTATCAATATGAATATTACATATTTGCCACCAACCATCCTGGGAACCCCTAGGGCTAGGAGAAACAGAAAAGGAATGTTCGGAATCTACAATATTTAACATAGTGAACACTGATAGTGGTAACATACAAAGGCGAAAAAAGATAATTGAATTTGTTATCTCGCAGACGGTAGGTGATAATCCATTATCATATAAAGCGAATGATAAGACTGAGCGGAGCTACTACAAGGTATGTGTCTGAATGAGAGCTTTTTGTTGATCAAAGCATTTGTTTCTCAATCTGATAGCATGTTTCAGTTTAAATTAACACAGAGCTTCCAAAAAAAGAAGAAAACGAGAAGCAAAGAAAAGATTATACCATGGAAACATGAAATGTCAATTGATTCATCTCACGTGTGATATAGATTGACATTCTACTTAATTTCAGGTATACATGTTCATGCATGTTCTTATACAAAATGAACTTGCTTTTAAATTTTGTTTATAGTGCAGGCTTGAACTTGTTATGGAGAAACAGTGCACACTCAAATCTAAGGCTGAACGCGTTGATGGTAGCACCATTTAGTTTGCGAACCACTTCAAATTTTGTGTGTTCTTATATTTGTGCTTTATCATACTCACTCTGTCCCAAAATGATCTTCTCATTTGTCTTATCTCATTGTCCCAAAAAGTTATTTCAATTTCTACAATTTGAGCTTGCACAGATACAACATGACTAGTGAAACAAGTGTTCATGTTCTTAAAAGTTTGAATAGTCAAATGTAAAAGATCTTTTTGGGACGGAGGGAGTATTGATCTGTTTTCTTTAGGTAAAACTTTGTTGTGCCTATCATCATGATAGAGACTGTGATATGAAAATAGAACCAACACAGAAAAATACGGAACGGGAAACAGATAGTAGGGAAATTTTATTTATTTATTTAGAGAGAGAGAGATACTACTATGACGAACTTCAAATAGGTAGTTACCTGTGATTAACTGATTAAACAGTAACAATTTTTAATGCTACAGGGACCAGTTTGTAAGTTTTAGAAATACAGGGACTGATTTTATTTTTTTTCACTAAACAGAGACTGATTTAAAGTTTTACAAACACAGGGACCAAACAAGAATCAATACGATTTCAAGTACCAAGCTGAAATAAATAAATAACACTACCTAATATAAATAAATAAAACTACCGAATATAAATAAATAAATAAATAAAACATTTGATTGTCAGAGAGAAAAAAAATAAGAAGGATGAGTTAGAATAAAACTCTATCAAAAGCTAATCAGAAACTGAGTAATTCCTAATATAGATTGAATTGAAATTTCCAATGATTTAAAATTAAGATTTAAATTAGGATATGAACATATTATGAATTGACAAATTCTTTGGAACGGCGGGTGTACGCCGTGCGACGGGTGTGACCCGCGGGTCAACCCACCCGGCCCATCCGCCCAGGTCCATTAAAAAAAAAAAAAAAAACCAAAAAACTTTAAAATGTTATATCTTGTGATTTATAAGTCGAAAAAAAAATTTAAAAATACCGTTGTGTTCGTTTCGACGAGACGAATAAAACTACATAGTTCATGATATGGTTTGATTTTATTTTTTTTAAAAAAATACATTTTTTACACACAAAACAAATTGATCTGCTGTCACCTGAAAATGTAGCACTCTGTTCTAATAAAAGTAACACTTTCGTCTTCAAAAAGTAACACTTTCTACTGTTAAAGGTAACATCAGTTTTTACAAAAAAAAAAAAATAGGTTTGCATTTCAATTGTTACTTTCTCAATAAAAAATTGTTACATTTCATATATAATGTTACATTTAGGAATATAAACTCTTACAATTAAGAAAAAAAAATGTTGCATTCATTTTTTATAAAATGTAACATTAGTTTTTAGTTGTCAATCCTATGTTAATTTTGGGAGAAAAAAAAAGTGTTACATTTGAAAAAATAAGTGTTATATTCCTTTATAAAAAGTGTTACTTTAATTTAGTTGTGAATCTTTATGTTATCTTTAATATATTGCATCAAAATTGTGGTACATTTGTTTTGAAAAAAAGTGTTACATTTGAAGAAAAAAAGTGTTACATTTCGGTATAAAAAGTGTTACTTTTTGTTGGAGGAAAAAAGTTAGGGTGGCAAAAAAAAAAAAAAAAGGCGCGGCGCGGCTCGGCGCCGCCGCACGGCATGCGGCCGTTGTACGCGAGACAGCCTCTTATGAATTAGGAAATAATAAGGCAAATTTTAAATAAGTCTTGGATATGTTACATAGCCACGTTGACCTCCACGTCATAATTCATATGAAATTAGAATGTGATTCTGGCTGGCATTATATATTATATTGAAGATTCTTTTTTTTCTTTTCTTTTCATATACTCCCTCCGTCCCACTCGAATTAGGATTCTTGGTAAATCTAATTATACTTTGACCAATAATTTTAAGAAAAATAATTATCTTAATGAAAATCTAAAAATGGTTATTGAATTTATTAGTAATAGTGATACAGCAACAATTTTTAGTTTTTATAAGCATCATTGTTTTTCTTCAAATTATCGGTCAAAGTATAATTAGATTGACCAAGAATCATAATTCGAGTGGGACGGAGGGAGTATAATATATGGAAGATATGGAAAGTGTAGATATCATGAATATTATAGATTTAAAAACATCAATTTTTGTCCCTACTTTTGGACCATTAACTAAACATGACATGAACTACTAAAATTTTGTGTGCAACACAAAGTTGACATGAGGATGGACTACAAATTGTGGTTTAAAGCACACGTTTTGAAAAATAGAATTACACAAAAAAATTATAATGAAATTGAGATATTGGAGTAAATTAAAGGTGGTGAAACGGTTGGTGGGGCGGAAGGTAGCGAAGATGGTGGTAAAGGGGGTGGTGGAGATGGTGGGGTGGTAGGTGGTGGAGATGATGGGGTGAAAGGTGGTGGAGATTCTGTGGTAGGAGGTAGTGGTGATGGAAGGGTGGAATGTGGCAAAGATTCTGGGGTAGGGGTGGCGGAGATGGTGGGGTAGGTGATAGCGGAGATGGCGGGGTAAGTGGTGGCGGAGATGGCCTCTTAAAAGTATCAATAAGCTCCCCGTCGTATAATAATCTAGTATCTCCAATGATTGCTACACCTGAACAAGCTTTTCTAAAGTCTGCAAGAATGGACAACAATCAAGAAAATGCATATTAATTAATTAGCCTTATTATTCCCGTCGAAATTCGACGGGATACTCACTAGTTCTTAGGAACGGCGGGTGTACGCCGTGCGACGGGCGTGACCCGCGGGTCAACCCACCCGGCCCATCCGCCCAGGTCCATTAAAAAAAAAAAAAAACAAAACCAAAAAACTTTAAAATGTCATATCTTGTGATTTATAAGTCAAAAAAAAAATTAAAAATACCGTTGTGTTCGTTTCGACGAGACGAATAAAACTACATAGTTCATGATATGGTTTGCTTTTTTTTTTTTAAAAAAAAAATACATTTTTTACACACAAAACAAATTGATCTGCTGTCAGCTGAAAATGTAGCACTCTGTTCTGATAAAAGTAACACTTTCGTCTTCAAAAAGTAACACTTTCTACTGTTAAAGGTAACATCAGTTTTTACAAAAAAAAAAAATAAAATAGGTTTGCATTTCAATTGTTACTTTCTCAATAAAAAATTGTTACATTTCATATATAATGTTACATTTAGGAATATAAACTCTTACAATTAAGAAAAATAAATGTTGCATTCATTTTTTATAAAATGTAACATTAGTTTTTAGTTGTCAATCCTATGTTAATTTTGGGAGAAAAAAAAAAGTGTTACATTTGAAAAAATAAGTGTTATATTCCTTTATAAAAAGTGTTACTTTAATTTAGTTGTGAATCTTTATGTTTTCTTTAATATATTGCATCAAAATTGTGGTACATTTGTTTTGAAAAAAAGTGTTACATTTGAAGAAAAAAAGTGTTACATTTCGGTATAAAAAGTGTTACTTTTTGTTGGAGGAAAAAAGTTAGGGTGGCAAAAAAAAAAAAAAAAGGCGCGGCGCGGCTCGGCGCCGCCGCACGGCATGCGGCCGTTGTACGCGAGACAGCCTCTTATGAATTAGGAAATAATAAGGCAAATTTTAAATAAGTCTTGGATATGTTACATAGCCACGTTGACCTCCACGTCATAATTCATATGAAATTAGAATGTGATTCTGGCTGGCATTATATATTATATTGAAGATTCTTTTTTTTCTTTTCTTTTCATATACTCCCTCCGTCCCACTCGAATTAGGATTCTTGGTAAATCTAATTATACTTTGACCAATAATTTTAAGAAAAATAATTATCTTAATGAAAATCTAAAAATGGTTATTGAATTTATTAGTAATAGTGATACAGCAACAATTTTTAGTTTTTATAAGCATCATTGTTTTTCTTCAAATTATCGGTCAAAGTATAATTAGATTGACCAAGAATCATAATTCGAGTGGGACGGAGGGAGTATAATATATGGAAGATATGGAAAGTGTAGATATCATGAATATTATAGATTTAAAAACATCAATTTTTGTCCCTACTTTTGGACCATTAACTAAACATGACATGAACTACTAAAATTTTGTGTGCAACACAAAGTTGACATGAGGATGGACTACAAATTGTGGTTTAAAGCACACGTTTTGAAAAATAGAATTACACAAAAAAATTATAATGAAATTGAGATATTGGAGTAAATTAAAGGTGGTGAAACGGTTGGTGGGGCGGAAGGTAGCGAAGATGGTGGTAAAGGGGGTGGTGGAGATGGTGGGGTGGTAGGTGGTGGAGATGATGGGGTGAAAGGTGGTGGAGATTCTGTGGTAGGAGGTAGTGGTGATGGAAGGGTGGAATGTGGCAAAGATTCTGGGGTAGGGGTGGCGGAGATGGTGGGGTAGGTGATAGCGGAGATGGCGGGGTAAGTGGTGGCGGAGATGGCCTCTTAAAAGTATCAATAAGCTCCCCGTCGTATAATAATCTAGTATCTCCAATGATTGCTACACCTGAACAAGCTTTTCTAAAGTCTGCAAGAATGGACAACAATCAAGAAAATGCATATTAATTAATTAGCCTTATTATTCCCGTCGAAATTCGACGGGATACTCACTAGTTCTTAGGAACGGCGGGTGTACGCCGTGCGACGGGCGTGACCCGCGGGTCAACCCACCCGGCCCATCCGCCCAGGTCCATTAAAAAAAAAAAAAAAAAAAACCAAAAAACTTTAAAATGTCATATCTTGTGATTTATAAGTCAAAAAAAAAATTAAAAATACCGTTGTGTTCGTTTCGACGAGACGAATAAAACTACATAGTTCATGATATGGTTTGCTTTTTTTTTTTTTTAAAAAAAATACATTTTTTACACACAAAACAAATTGATCTGCTGTCAGCTGAAAATGTAGCACTCTGTTCTGATAAAAGTAACACTTTCGTCTTCAAAAAGTAACACTTTCTACTGTTAAAGGTAACATCAGTTTTTACAAAAAAAAAAAAAAAATAGGTTTGCATTTCAATTGTTACTTTCTCAATAAAAAATTGTTACATTTCATATATAATGTTACATTTAGGAATATAAACTCTTACAATTAAGAAAAATAAATGTTGCATTCATTTTTTATAAAATGTAACATTAGTTTTTAGTTGTCAATCCTATGTTAATTTTGGGAGAAAAAAAAAAGTGTTACATTTGAAAAAATAAGTGTTATATTCCTTTATAAAAAGTGTTACTTTAATTTAGTTGTGAATCTTTATGTTTTCTTTAATATATTGCATCAAAATTGTGGTACATTTGTTTTGAAAAAAAGTGTTACATTTGAAGAAAAAAAGTGTTACATTTCGGTATAAAAAGTGTTACTTTTTGTTGGAGGAAAAAAGTTAGGGTGGCAAAAAAAAAAAAAAAAAAAAAAAAAGGCTCGGCTCGGCGCCGCCGCACGGCGTGCGGCCGTTGTACGCGAGACAGCCTCTTATGAATTAGGAATTAATAAGGCAAATTTTAAATAAGTCTTGGATACGTTACATAGCCACGTTGACCTCCACGTCATAATTCATATGAAATTAGAATGTGATTCTGGCTGGCATTATATATTATATTGAAGATTCTTTTTTTTCTTTTCTTTTCATATACTCCCTCCGTCCCACTCGAATTAAGATTCTTGGTAAATCTAATTATACTTTGACCAATAATTTTAAGAAAAATAATTATCTTAATGAAAATCTAAAAATAGTTATTGAATTTATTAGTAATAGTGATACAGCAACAATTTTTAATTTTTATAAGCATCATTGTTTTTCTTCAAATTATCGGTCAAAGTATAATTAGATTGACCAAGAATCATAATTCGAGTGGGACGGATGGAGTATAATATATGGAAGATATGGCAAGTGTAGATATCATGAATATTATAGATTTAAAAACATCAATTTTTGTCCCTACTTTTGGACAATTAACTAAACATGACATGAACTACTAAAATTTTGTGTGCAACACAAAGTTGACATGAGGATGGACTACAAATTGTGGTTTAAAGCACACGTTTTGAAAAATAGAATTACACAAAAAATTTATAATGAAATTGAGATATTGGAGTAAATTAAAGGTGGTGTAACGGTTGGTGGGGCGGAAGGTAGCGAAGATGGTGGTAAAGGGGGTGGTGGAGATGGTGGGGTGGTAGGTGGTGGAGATGATGGGGTGAAAGGTGGTGGAGATTCTGTGGTAGGAGGTAGTGGTGATGGAAGGGTGGAATGTGGCAAAGATTCTGGGGTAGGGGGTGGCGGAGATGGTGGGGTAGGTGATAGCGGAGATGGCGGGGTAAGTGGTGGCGGAGATGGCCTCTTAAAAGTATCAATAAGCTCCCCGTTGTATAATAATCTAGTATCTCCAATGATTGCTACACCTGAACAAGCTTTTCTAAAGTCTGCAAGAATGGACAACAATCAAGAAAATGCATATTCACGATGATAATAAATTCAAGGGGTTATAACTTTTTCTTCACAATTAAGTACCGCTCTGTTAGTCTGATGATCTAATCACAAAGTTCATTGTTTATAGGCGGTAACAAAAGGGGAGTTTGTGGGTAATATGATGGGTACTCGAAAAATGTGGTTCGGATGCCAAACATGCTGCAATGATCAGTTTGCGAACCACTTCAAATTTTGTGTGTTCATGTATTTGTGCTTTTATCATATTATTTTATTTTAGTGAGAGTTTGTGGGTAATACGATGGGCACTCGAGTTTTTTTTTTTTTTTTTTTTCGAGATTTTTTCCCCCTAACTTTTTTTCCTCGCCAACAAAAGTAACACTTTTTATAATGAAATGTAACACTTTTTTTTCTTCAAAATGTACCACAATTTTGCTGCAATAAATTAAAGATAACATAAAGATTGACAACTAAACTAATGTCATATTTTTTATAAAGGAATGTAACACTTTTATTTTTTAATGTAACACCTTTTTTTTTTCAAAATTAACATAAGATTGGCAAACTAAACTAATGTTACATTTTATAAAAAAATGAATGTAACATTTTCTCTCTCAGTTGTAACAGTTTCTATTCTTAAATGTAATATTATATCTGAAATGTAACAATTTTTATTGAAAAAGTAACAATTGAAATGCAAACACGATTATATACATGAATTTTTACTTTTTTTTTTAACAAAAAAAATTACTCCCTCCGTCGCAGAGTAAGATTCTTACTTTCTATTTTGGTACGTCCCAGAGTAAAAGTCCTTTTCCTAAAATGACAAATAATCTTTACTATTCATCCTACTCATTATCTCTCTTACTTACTTTTATACTCCCAACACCAATCAACTTACTATTCTCTCCCACTCATTCTCTCTCTTACTTTACTTTTACACTCACAACACTTACTTTACTTCTACAATTTCTTAATATCTGTGCAAATGAGAGGTAGGACTCTTACTCCGGGACGGAGGGAGTAACATTTACTAAAATAAAAATGTTACATTCATCTATATAGAAAATTATAATCATATATGCACTCTGTTACACTTCAAATATTAGTTTTTCTGACCACAAAAAACTATCAAACAATTTAAATTTTATTGTAAAACTGCAATTACATTTGACAGTAAAAAGTGCTACTTTTTGAAGATAAAACGGTTACTTTTATCAGAACAGAGTGTTACATTTCAGGTGACGAGCAACTCAAAAAAATTTGTGTGTTGATAAGTATTTAAAAAAAAAAACTATATCATGGCCTATCTAGTTTGATTCGTCTCGTCGAGACGAACATAACGGTATTTTTTTTAAAAAAAATCCGAGTTATAAATATCGAGATATTGCATTTTAAAGTTATTGTGTGTTTTTTTTTAAATGACACGTATCGCGCTGGGAATGGAGGAGAGACTGGCGGGTAGGCGGGGCGGGCGTGCTGACCCATGAGCCGAACCCGTCGCACGGTGGTGCACCCGCCACATATAAGAATTTGTCTTTGTAAATATAATTTTACAAAATGGCATTAAATAGAATCATCAAATTTTAGGAGTGGATAATATCATATTTAAAGAAGCTTGTTATGATTTCGTTAAATATCAACCATTTTCTTTAATGACCATCTAAAATTGACCCATATTGCTAGTACAAAGTAAATATGATGAATAAAATTATAAAAAATTGATATGTTGAGAATTACATCTCAATTTTACGAAATTTGGGGCAGTACTATAGCAATATGTCAATAGTCTGGAAAAAAAAAAAAAAATTGTTGTTCAAAGTTTGAACTAATTAAACAATCCCAAAGGCCAAATCCAACACATGTACAAGTACAATCCTCCTAACATGTACCAAGATCATGACAGAAATTTTTTGGACAATGAATACAACATGTTTGGTTACTTGTCCTATTCGTATATTACTAATATTTTTACTATATTTTAAAATTAAATTACTTTCTCTCTCAACAATTATGGACTAAACGGCTATATTACAGCTAATCTAACCACATTTTTAAAAAAATAATAGTTAGACATTCTGTGAACCCAATACGCTGGTTTTCCACCATCACTACAGTTGCCATGCACATGTCCGTGGGACCCACTTACTCCAATCATCATCCACCAATGAGTATCACCCACGTGGTTCCGGTAGGTTTCTTATAATTGGGGCATTGTTATGGGCATAAAAGAATTTTATAAAAAGATGGATACAAAATGATGCGACAATATTTTATTGGTTGCATCAGTTGTAGACCTTAAAATCATGACATATCATTTTGTTAGCCAAATTTTATGGCATTTTTTTGTGACTTTATATTTACTCTTCTAATTGTGGGTGCTTGTGCGAGGGCATTTTTGGAATTGAACAAATCATGATTTAGAGTCGTTGGAAAGGTTAACGCGGGAAGGAGACAGCCTGTGATTTAGAAGGGTTGGCGCTAAATATTTTATAATATCATTTTGAATATAAATAATGTTTAAGATTAAATAATTCAATTCAGTTGTTGTATATGGGAAAATAAGAATTGTAACAAGTAGACCAAGTAAAAGAGACAGAGACATTTTACTCGCCATCTGAAAATGATTAAGTGTCGGTTGCAAATGTCGTTTTTGTTAATTATTTTTTTTAGTGGAAAAAAAGCATTTTCTAGAAGTAAAGAAATCAATTAACAAGTCTAAACTTTGTCAAAATCAATCTCAAGTAGTAAGTATTTTGTGTCTTATACTAAATATAAATGACCATATATTGTCTTGAACTAGAGTTTCATGTTTAATATCAATAATCAAATACACGTAACAGTATATATTTTGTCTTTAATTTGAGTTCCGTGTCTTATATCAAATACACGTAGCGCTATATATTTTGTTACGTGTATGTTGTAGATAAAATTGAACTTGAGATCTTTTATTTGTGCGTAAAATTCTAATCTCAATATATATATATATATATATATATAAACTTTCATTTTCATCTTCTTTGTTAAATTATACTTACTTTAACCCAATAATTCTGTTTTCAATAACGTAACACTCCTAAGTATTTTGACTAATACTCATTCAAAAAAAAAAAATGATTTCGCATTTACTTTATAGTAAGACCTAGCAAAGATATTTGGATATAAGTAATTTAAACGTATTGACAATGTCAATAAAAAGCCTTTATTGAACAAGTATTCTTATTTCCTCATTAAAACATTATTACTTCAAATTTAATTATTTAATCTTTAATTCCAATATCCTACCCTCCACCTCCTCACTCCTCTATATAAATTCCCTCCTCCCACAGTCTTCCCTCCCATCTTCAAATCTTTACCCCTCTCTCTCTCTCTCACACACACACACTAAACACACACTTTCTCTCTCTAAAACAACACAAGAACAAAAATGGCATCTACAATGTTCAAAGTTCTTGCCATAATGGCACTCTTCGCCACCTCATGCCTAGCACAAGCCCCCGCAGCGACACCCACCGTCTCCCCCACCGCCGCCCCTACTCCGGCACCCACCGTCGCCCCACCAACCCCATCTCCCAGTCCATCACCAACCCCAGTTCCATCTCCATCTCCAACCCCAACCCCGTCTCCGTCACCGGCAACCGACTCTCCGGCACCGTCAGTCGAAGCTCCTACCCCTAGCGTCGCCTCCCCACCAGGTCCCACCGCCGGCCCCGCCGCTGATCTCCCACCAAGTGGTACTTTTGCTGATGGGTGGGTCAACAGAGCTGTTATTGCTGGGACAGCCCTCACCGGATCATTCCTCGCCTTCACTTTGATGTAGATCCCTGCGTCGACCTTTTTTATTCATATTTCTTGGTTGAGCTGTTTTCGCTTAATTTTTTTTTCTTCGGGTTTGTGTAATATTGTCATTACTTTTATTTAATTTAAATATACTTTTTGGTACAGCTGTATTATTATGTTTATTTTATTCCAATGTTAGTGGTGGATCTTACTGTTGATTATTTGAGAGTTTCATGTGAATGAAAAAATGAATAATAAAATTAGTGCCTATTCTTTGTGTATCACTTACGAAATTCCTCTATCTATCTCATTTGTCATACTCATATATATTTAATTAAGTAATTAAATAGCTTGTAACATTTATTATTGCATCATATTTTTTTAAAAAATTACTATTGTATCCCTAAATCTACTCATTCCAAAGCTTAAACATTAAATAAGTGTTTACATTATTTTAAGAAAGTAGATATAAAAGGGAAACTCAATTATATAAAACGATTTCATGAGAGAGTGAAGTTTGTCTTAACCTCAAGGTGAATAAAATCACTCCATGTTTACAAATGACTCTTGTTCAAATAATTATGGTGCTCGATTTTTATTTTTTATTTTTTATTTTTGCATAGTACACTTTTTTCCTAAACAAAGGGGTAAAATGTGACTTTTCATATACAGTACATTTGTTTTTCAAAATATAGAGATGCTAAACTATCATTCCTTCTACCTGCGTTTCATAATGATTTTCACATATTTTGCACCATTACTTCTGCGCAGAAATTTTGAGCAATAATTTTATTTACTTATCCAAAAATAAATAAAATACTTGTTAAGGATAGTATTATTTAAGTTAATTTAGTTATCCAAATATAAATAAAAATTTGTTATTGATTGTGCATCAATAAAAAATTTAAATTTTTAGTAATATAATTAAATCAATTTAAAATTATGAGTGTGTTTTGGAGGAAACTAGTTCCTCCATAAGCTATAAAAAATCATGTTTTTCACCCTTAAATCCTAAACCTAAAACCCTAAACCTTAAGCACTAAACCCTAAACCTTAAACCTATAAAAACAGGACTTTTAATAACTTATGGAGAAACTAGTTTCCCCCAATTTTTTTTCTAAAATTATTACTTAAATTTGCTTCACATTAACAATAGAAAAAATATAAAAAACATTTTAAGCTGGAGGGAAGGCAAGGGGGTTTATATTTTTATAAATCAAAGAGAGGGTTAGATTAAACCTTTACCTCTATTTGAGACTTCCCTCCTGCGCACTAGTGTCTAGAAGATCCCCCGATTGGAATTCTGTTTACCTCTATGACAAAAAATTGGTTTTCAGAAAACAATACCGGTAATATTTTGTAAGAAAAAATTATACACCTCTGTCCCTAAATGAGTATCCAAATTTCATTTTAAGGGAAACTGAAAATCTCAAATTTTTGAACAATTTGGTAACAACGATTCATATATAATCTTGTAATCTCCTTTTCAAACCTTTAGTTTTGCACGTATAAAGAAACCGGTGAAAATTTTTTCGAAAAAAAACATTTAGGGAGAAAGTTATGTTAAAAAAAAGACACTCATTTAGGGACAAAGATTTCTTAAAAATGGACACTCACTTAGGGATAGAGGGAGTAACAAATATAATTTAATATTCTTTCCGTCTAATTTTAAACTTCAATTTTTTTAATTTGGTTGTTTCATTTTAAACTTCAAAATCTAAAAATAAAAATTTTCTATACTAATATTCCTTACTCCACTTTCTCTGTTCTACCAAACCATCTACACTCACAACATATACTCCCTCCTCCCCCACTCGAATTAGGACAAATTTTCATTTTTGGTGTCCCATTCGAATTAGGACAACAAAAAAATAAAAATGTTTTATTTAATGGGACCTACATTCACACTCAAAACAACTTTGCACTCATTATTCTCTACCCTACTTTCTCTCTCATACTTCACTTTTCATACTCACAACACGCCTACTCCACTAATACCTCTTTTCATTAATCCTCATGCCCAACCCAAAAATTAGGAATGGCAACGGGTCGGGTTCGGGGCGGGTTTCATCAAAACCGAACTCGGCCCTCATGTCAAAAGGAGTGACCAAACCGAACCCGACCCGAAAGCAAGGGAACCCGAACCCGACCTGACCCGAAGCGTATCAAATTATAAAAATTTCAGCTAATATTTACTTGAGCCCAATCTATGTCTAAGCTTAAATTTTAATTAGTTATAGAAATTAGTTTAAAATCATCAAAAAACTACAAAAATAAATTGAACAACATATAATATGATTAACTAACATAATATCTTGACTTTGTACATGAGGGTGCGGGTCGGGTCGGATCACGGTGGGTCGATGCCAAAACCCGACCCTATCCCCCGCGGGTCATGAAAACTGCAACACGAACCCTACTTTTTCGGGGCGGATCGCCTTCGGGTTCGGATCGGGTTCTGTCAAATTGCCATCCCTACCAAAAATCTTAATTCGGATGGGACGGAGGGAGCATACATCTTTTTTTTTTTTTTTTTTACATTTTTATTAATTTTTATAGTTAATTATTATTTAAATTTTAAATTTAAACGGGAAAGAGTACACTGCTTTGAGATCTGGTCCCAATGCAATACTCCCTCCGTTCCAAGGAAGTTGCAACATTTTGCCATTTAGTGTATTTCACAAAAGTTGCAACAATAAAAAAATGAAAGCTTTTTATTATTTTTATAATCTTCTACTCATATCTCTCTTCTTCCCAACTAGGGATGACAATTTGACCGAACCCGATCCGTACCGAAGGGAAATCGATCCGAAAATTTCGGATATGGTTTGCATTTTTAAAGATCCGATCGGGTTCGGATCGGTTTCGGTAGAACCCCCTGATCCGACCCGAACATGTTAAATTTATAAATTTTACTACTACCCCCTCATGTTATAGAAAATACACACACACCCTCCCTATATAAGAAAAAATCTAGGTTTAGTTTTTTATTTTCCTCAGTCTCGCCGACCCCCCCTCTCTCTCCCAGCAACGCCGTTCCCTACTCTCTCTCTCTCTATGCGACGTTCATGCCTCTCTCTCTCTCTATGCGCAGTTGCCGTTGCCCGTGCCGGTGGCTGTGACGGTGACGCCGTTCGCTCTTTTCTTGGCTCTCCTTCTCCTCGTCTTTCTCTATTCGACGCTGCCGTCTACGTCGCCGTCCACTACAACATCCTCACCTGCTCTTTACCAAGGTAAGTTACTGTCAGCTCTCACCCCTCAAATTAGGGTTTAATTTGTTTCAAATTTAGGGATTCAATTCGTATAGATTACTCAATGTTGTGTGAAGGTCAAATAGGGGTTTAATTTGCCTTTTTTGTACTGTGAATCTGTGATGTTACTTGTACAATTCAGTCCAACACTCTCAAATTAGGGTTTAATCCCAGTTGACTTGATGTTGCTCTTGTTCTTGTTCTGGTTCTGGTTCTTGTTCTTGTTCTGGGAAATGTTCTTGTTCTGAGAAATGTTCTTGTTCTTGGGTCACGGATTCGGGTCTCGGGTCGGAGCAGAGATCGGGTCGCGGATTCGGGTCTCGGGTCGTAGCAGTTCGGATCGGATCGGGTTCGGTCATGCATGTGTATAGTTCGGATCGGATGATCCGACTCAAACCCGACCCGTTGCCATCCCTATTCCCAACCACTCATTATTCTCCACTCACTCTCTTTCCACCCCCACTAATTCTCTCTCTTCCTCTCTACCTTTCATTCTTAATATACTCCCTCTGTCCCTAAATGAGTATCCATTTTCAAGAAATCTTTGTCCCAAAATAAGTGTCTTTTTTTAACATAACTTTATCTCTAAATATTTTTTTTCGAATTTTTTATTCACTGATTTTTTTATACACGTGCAAAACTAAATGTTTTGAAAGGAGATTATAAGATTATATATGAATCTTTGCTACCAAATTGTACAAAAATTTGAGATTTTCAGTGTCCCTTAAAATGAAATTTGGACATTCATTTAGGGACAGAGGTAGTAATATTATATCCTTAATCACACTTATGACGTCATCATTGCATAGTGGATGCGGAGTCCGTACAACTTGCATGACCAGCATAACTATGGAACTTATTGAGCGATTGTGACGACACAAGAGTTTGATAAACGTTTAGAGAATTAGAGTGAATATGGCATTTGTTAGTTGGAATTTCACCAAGGTTGACAAACGTGCAAAATTGAAGAAACTAAAATAGATTGGGACATTTTACCCACCATTTGAAAGAGATGAATGGTCAGCTCCAATGGTGTTAAACTAAGAGATGTATTCACTAACTATACGTAATACTCCCCCGTCCCACCTCACTTGAAACTTTATTCCATTTTGAGCCGTCTCACTTCACTTGAGACCTCCCAAAATGGCCATGATTTTATTATTTTATATTCATTCTACCCCACCCACTCATTCTCTCTCTTCATTTTCCACCACACAATTCATTCAACCAACCTACTATTAACCTCACCCATTCTCTCTCTTCATTTTCTACCATACATTTTCTTTATTTTATTCTTTTTTCTTAGTTATTGTGCCCACCTCAAAGGTCTCAAGTGAGGTGGGACGGAGGGAGTATATCTCTAATATAATACTCCCTCTGTCCCACCCGAAATAGGATTTTGATAGTTCTTTTTATACTTTGACAATGTAATTTAAATAAGATAATTATCCTAATATAAATTTAAAAATTATTATTGAGAGTATTATTAATTGTGATACAATAACAATTTTTAAATTTTTATTTGGATTATTATATTTTCTTCAAAAGACTTGTTCAAAGTAAAGTAAGTTTACCAAAATCCAATTTCGAATGGAACGGAGAGGGAGTATATTCTAACAGTACTCAAACCCACATTTTTGGGTTTGTTGTTCATACCCCTTCGATCGATTGCTGAGTCGACAACCCCGCCTAATGTTCTCTTTACGAATAATACTAGGGGCACAAAAAAGTCACAAAATATTAATCATAAAATCTTAAGTGTAATGATTTAATTGGTGTTTTTAATTAGAGTGTGGAGGACCCATTATCGATGCAACCAATAAAATATCGCCACCTCATGTTGTGAGCAAGATTTTGTGAACTTATTTTGTGCCCTTAACATCGCTCTCTCTTTAATGAGGTCGTGCTGAATTGTGGATTTTGTGGTGTTGGTGTTGGCTGTCAGATGGTGATATGCACATAATTAATTTAGGGTGTTACGTCTTATATTTTCTTTCGTTTTTGTTTAAATAAATTTCTAACATTTTTGGGGCGAAAATGAACTAGTTAGATAATAAAATAAACTCGTTAGATATTTTATTTCTGTTAAATAAATTAACATTCTGTTCACAATTGAACCACATGTTTACATGCGTTTATGTTATGGTGTTTAGTTCAAAACGATAAAAATGTTGTTGTGACATTGTCACATGCTATCTTGCCTTATACTAATTTAACCTTTCTTTTTTTTTTTTTTCTTTGAACGAATTCAACCAAATTGTTAACCAACTTTTGAATGGACATTTTCAAAATAACTTCAGTTGAACAGGTGTTATCCTTTTAATTTGTTATGTTTGGTAGTCGGTCCATTATTTGTTTGTTTTTCAACCATCCTTTCAAGAAAAGATCTTGAAAGAGAATAATAGAAAGAAACCTTCCATGAATTATACTCCTACGCCATATTTCACATTGCTTTTGCCTCCTAATTGAGTTTTTTTTTTTTTTTTTTTTTTTTTTGATGATGTTCACGCCATAATTGAACCACATGTTAACATGCCTCCTAATTGAGTTGAGAGTTTTATTTTGCCGTTGTAAAAATTAATTGTTGTAGTTTTAAATAAAAATACTCATTCCGTCCAAAATTAAATATTTATTTTTTAGTTTTAAGAAAAAAATTCAAGTTCACATATAAGCACTTCTGTATCATGTATATATACATATATATGTACATGAGTAAAACAAAAATATTATGATTATTAACAGTAAGCTTTATAGTGGGAGGTCTCAATTCGACTCCCACAAAGAGGACGTGAAGAACATTTATCCTTCAAGTCTCATAGGGGTAGTTTGTGGCTTCTATACAGGTGATCATTTAGATGGCGCAGGAGGTCTATGGCAAGAAGTCTACCATATGGTGCAAGGACGTCTATGACAAGAGGACTATAAGATGGCGCGAGATATCTATGCGCGATTTCTAGAAAGGCAGATATCATTCGATGTAATAGGTTCCAATAGTGGTAATGTTGAGTTGTGGAGTCAAAACCACGGAAGAGGAAGAAGTTAAAACCTCAAATATTGACTTTGATGTAGCGGGAGTAATATTTATGTAATTTACTTTAATGAAAATTATATACATATAAATAAAAATACTCTCTCTGGCCCGAGACGATCTTTTCATTGGCCTTTTTTTATTGTTTTAATAAGTTTACTCAGTTTTAAAATTTGAGTTTAAATGTGCATAAACATAATATGACTAGTGAAATAAGTATTCAAATTTGTGAAAAACTAGTAAAAAACGCGTTTTACCCTAATCTTAGGGTAAAACGTGTTTTTTAAATGAGGCAGTGGCATTTTTGTAATAAACTGAAAGTTGTTTCAACGCACGCGGTGACATTTTTGTAATAAATTGGAAGTTATCGTAACTGTCAGTGTTAGTTTTAAGAAGTATCAGTGATATTACACTGGCACATATTAACATAGACACTGGCACTTTTCAAACTGCCAGTGTCAGTGCTAAAAAAGTGCCAGTGTATGTGCCTGCCACTTTTTAACACTAACACTGGCACTTATGAAAGTACCAGTGTCTATGTTTTATGAGTGTCAGTGGCCAAGCCTGACAGTTTTTGATATTAACACTGACATTTTTTTTTTTGAAAAAACACGTTTTTTCTATCCTTAGGGTAAAACAGGTTTTTCACAAGACCTACTCTTCAAATTTTTATACAATAATAAATAATTAAATAAAAAAGTCATTTTAGGACAGATATATATATAGAATATTTGATAAATTAATATCTGGAAGTTCACAGGACTTTCATTTGCTCAGCTGTTTATGTACATTATCCTTCTCATAATACATTCATAACTCCTCTGTCTATATATTCCTCTTTCCCCACTAATCTTTTTCTTAAAAAACATACTCCATCCGTCTCATACTTATCGATACTTATTTATATTTTGAGCGTTTCATATTTATTGTTAGTTACTTTAAATGTTCAATTTTCCCTCTCATATTCACTCACAACAATTATCTATTAACTTATTTTCTCTCTCCTACCCACTCACAATACTTATTTTTCTAACATATTTTCTTAATTTATGTGCACTTTCATTTAATAGCAATAAGTATGGAACGGAGGTAGGAGGTAGTATACAATTTCTATCTCTCTGATTCTTCATATAAATAAATTCCCTCATCTTATTCTCCCCCTCCATCTACAAACCTTCGCCTCTCCTCTTCTCTCTCTCACATACATAAACATGGCTTCTACAACATTGTTCAAAATCGTTGCAATAATGACACTCTTTGCCACGTCATGTCTAGCACAAGCCCCCGCAGCTACACCAACCGTCTCACCCACCGCCGCACCTACTCCGGCAGCCGTCGTTGCGCCACCAACACCGTCCCCCTCTCCCTCAGCAGCAACACCCGTTCCATCTCCAGCTCCTGCCGTTCTCCCACCGTCCCCATCGCCTGCAACCGGCGGTCCAGCACCATCAGTGGACGGTGGTGCTCCTACACCTAGCGTGGCTTCCCCACCGGGTCCCACCGCCGGCCCCGCTGCTGATCTCCCACCGAGCGGTACATTTGCTGATGGGTGGGTCAACAGAGTTGTCATTACTGGAACTGCACTTACTGGATCATTCCTCGCCTTCACTTTGATGTAGACGCCGGCGGATTCGACTACTTCAATTCTTGGTTTAATTTTCTTAATTTACTTCTTTTTATGTTTTATCATTGAGTTATCTGTGTTTAATTGTTAATACTCCTAGTAATTTTTTTTAGGGTGAACGTGAGGCTTAATTATTTGCGTGGTACATGACTCATGTGATGACACGTGTATTTATAGGGTTAATTATTTGGGTAGTTGAATGATTAAGTGGATGGAGAGAGAAAATGAGGTGAAGTGATATTAAGGTAGTTGAATGTTTTTGGGGGTTGAGACTATTGCTCATGGTCTTACTCCTTCCGTCCCATCCATCACAAGCCACGGCTCAAAATGAAAATGTTTTAATATACTCCTATATTCAACTAATCTCACAATTTAACCCCATTCATTTTATTTTATCTTATTCCAATACTCATTTTATTCAACCAACACTACTATTTTCCCACTCATTCTCTCTTTATTTTTCACCACACATGTACTACCTTTACTTAATTTTTGTGTTTCAAAAGTTGGTGTCACTTGTACCGGGACGAAGGGAGTACGTGATAATAGTTCATATCTCATGCTACGGAAAGAAACTAAACAGGAAAAACAAAAAGTGAGGACATTTTGTGCTAACTAGCACGGAGCTTTATGCACATGGAACACTAATTTCTTGACTGCAAAGCTGGAAAAAGGCCAAAGTTCTCTTCTCTGTCACCCACACAAAAATAATTGTTTGTAATAAGTTGTGGTTAAGTCGTGGGATTAATCATAAAATAATTATGAGAATCTTTTCAGAAGATCCCTATATAGCTAACGGCACAAAACGACTATAACGGATCTATTTCGGGTAGATTAACGAAGGGCTCATCCGTGTGTAGTCAGGTTTCGGCTGCCCAACTATCCTGGTTCCTAAGATTGAGTTTATTGCAAAACTGACATGCGTGTTTTCATTTATTTTCAATTTGACTTGCAAACTTTGGAAACATCAAATGTGGTTTGCGTACTTTCATTTTCAAAATTTTGAGACGACTTTTTTAACACCCGTTAAAATACATAACGGGACATTTCAAAAAATTATACATCAGTCAATTTTTTATAACATACGTTATTCTTTTTTAACAAGGGGTGCTTCATTAACAAATAAGGGTGAAATTGTTAACTATTAAACTATTTGTCTTAAAAGCTAAAAAATAAATTAACCTTTTCAACCCTAAAACACACTCCCATTTCACCCATTTATCTTCCAAACCCTCCGTCTCCCTCTATCCAGCCGCATCCATCGCCGGGATTCTCTTCTCCGGCGACTTCTGGAGATCTCCGGCGTCCTCAATTCCTTCTCTCCCTCCCTCCTTTCCTAAATATCAAACCCTAGTCCGTCCCTGAGAAGAAAGGATAACTTATGATTTTTTGAGAGGTGCTTACTGATTTCCATGGAAGCAACGGTCATCTCTGTTAAGCCCAGCGACTCCACCCTCTCTGTCCAATCCTATTTTCAACAACGGAATCAATAAATGGGCAACAGATCCAGATGTTCCTTCACAAGACGATTTCGGCATCGTTAAAACGAGCTTCATCGAAAATCAGACGTGCCACCAATCTCCTTCGTCAAATCTGGCGGCCCCCTTTTACGATCGGCGTTGCCGGCGACAGAAAATGACGACGGCCATCATGGACTGAGTCGCCTCAATCAGACGAGGCTAATTCCCCAAAAAATTCCCGCATCGGAGCACAAACGAATAGCAGATTTTAGTTTTGAATTAAAAAAATTTGGTTTCAGATTTTGGGTTTCTTTTGAATGAAAATTTCAGATTTCTAATTTGGCTTTTAAATTTGGTGTTGGTTGAATCTGAAGAAGCAGCGGTGGTGGGCAGCTTCTTCAGTTGAATTAAAGATTGAAGATGGAGAGTTTGGTTTAAAAAATTCAAAAACCCACCAGTTTAATGAAGTAACACATGTTAAAAAAAAATAACGTATGTTATAAAAAATTAACGGATAATGATATACCGTTATGTATTTTAACGGGTGTTAAAAAAAGTCGTCTCAAAATTTTGAAAATGAAAGTACGCAAACCACATTTGATGTTTCCAAAGTTTGCAAGTCAAATTGAAAATAAATAAAAATACGCAGGTCAGTTTTGCAATAAACTCTCCTAAGATTACATGGAGAGTATACGTAACTTAAACTTTAAACCAAACTAAACTAACTTTTCGTAAGCTGCTCTCGTCTCCCCCTTCTCTCTCGGTTCTCCCAAGTTCTTCCTTTGAATTTTACTTTTTGATTTTGTAAGTTCTTCATCCGATTAAACTTTCTTTTAATCCAGATTTGGATTTAGATTTAGACAGAGATTTCTCTTTAAATCTACTTCCAGATCTGGTTATTTCTCGCTTTTTGTTTTTAGGTTTTTTATTGCTGTTTTTTCAATAATAAAGTTCTCTCCTTTTTGTGAGAGCCGTTGTATTCTCTCCTTGTGAGAGTCGTTGTATTCTCTCCTTGTGAGAGCCGTTGTATTCTTTCCTTAGTGGGAGCCGTTGTTTGTATATTTGTTTGTTTGTTTTGCAATTGCGATGATTCTTATATCTCCTCACAATGAAGTGGATGCCAATGTTTTAACCACACAAAGATTGTTCGTGGATTTTGAGATTGTTGGTGGACGTTTTCTCGTCAGCCCGGATTCTGCATATGAAGTGCTCAACGCAATATCTTATATGAATGGGAATTTTGTGAATGCCATTTTGAGGCAGTGTCCAAGTTGTACTTGGAGAAGAATCCGAAAGTCTCAAGATTTAGATTTGAAATGTCATTGTAGTATGTTAAGAATTGGAACTGCTATTAAAATTTGGGGTGAGCCTCCTACCTTTGTGGAGTGTCATCTCTTTTTTAATTGTGAATGAAGTGGAATTTATCGTTTGCTCAAAAAAAAAAAAAAAAAAAAAAAAAAGATTACATGGAGAATAACTTTTTGTCCTGAATAAGTATCTATATTTTATTTTATTTAAAAAATATTACATTTTTTTATTTTTAATATAATTTAATGAAAAAACATTCATATATAAATTTGAAATGCTCTTTAAACATTTATTTTAACAAGTAAAAATATTTGCTAAAAACATTTAGAAACAATTTTGTTTTTTCCAAAAAAATTATAATATTCAGTTGGAGATATTTTATTTTATTTTTAACGAAATCTGACATTGGTTTTTTATTTTTATTTTTTTTTTTTGAGCAAAAAACTGACATTGGTTTAAGGACAAAGAGAGTACATTACAAATTGGAATTTTTTAGGGTATATTGCAATTTGGTAACCTAAGTTTTACACAAAGTTGCAGTACACCATCTAAAAGTTGAATCCAGCAAATAGGTAACCCTGAGTTTGTATCTTTTTGCATTTCAGTATCAAAATTAACGAAATCGTTAAATTTTTGACGAGATGGAAGTCATGTGCCATTCACATAGAGTGTAGCGACCCCAAAACCCGTCCCTATTTATTTTATATTTTTGGGGATTTTTATTTGACTTTTGTGTGCATTCTATGTGTTGCATCATATTTTATGATTTGCATATCTTACTTGATTATTTGTGTTATTTACTTAGTTATTAATAATAATGATTAAAAGAGTTAAATGATTAAGTTGAAACTTTAGGGTCCTTGTTGAAAATATAAGTTAAGGGGCTTAAGTGTTGAATTTGAAAGTCTAGTGACCAAAATGTAGTTTTGGGGTAAAAACCTTTATAACTATCTTCTTTCTCTTCCTTCTCTGTATTTATTTTTCTCAGCAAACTTCTCGTTTCTTCTTAGGGTTAAAGAGAAAAAGGTAAGTTCAACCTATTTCGATTTAATTCTTTTTATTTACTTATCCGTTTTAAAAACTAATTATATAAAAATGATCAGGGCGTCGAATAGGTCATTTCTAGCCGAACAAAACTTATTTCAGCGATACTTTTTCCGGAAATAGGTAAGTTACTAATTCCCCTTTAAATGTTAAAATGGTCATATATGTTATACTTGATACTTGTAATTGTTATTTTGTGATTTGGGTAATATTTGTTATACTTGTAATTTTGGGACAAATGGAGTATTTAGTATGTTGGTTTGGTTGGGTTCAAAGTAGTATTAAAGTTGTTTTGAGACTGATTTTGTAGTCTTAGTAAAGTTATAAACGATAAGTATTGTACTTTTGGGACGGTGAAACGGAAGGAGTATAAATCATTTTGGTTTTTGTCTGTCGAGTGTGTTGGGCGGCCGCCTAAAAGGGGCGTGCGGCCGCACACTTATCTGGAAGATTTTGTTCTTGGGAAAACAGAATGTGTGCGACCGCACACCCTGTTTTGGGCGGCCGCACACTTTCCCTTGAATCTTATAGTTTGGTTAAGGTAAGGTATAGAAGGTTAACTTTGGTTTAATCCTTGGGGTATTGTCTAGGACCAATATATGAGTGTCCTGGGATATTATCATGGTTAATGAGAAGGGTGTTCAAGTGTGTGCAAGAATGTATTGTGACCTTGAATCATGTTGTTGTGGACTCTTTGTGAGTGATTCTTTATGTACATCTTTTGATGTGTTTGGCTTGGTTCCTTATTTTAGAATCATTGCCCCGGTTGTTGTTGTTTAGCAAGTATTCATTACTGTGCTTCTTGTGGAAAGTCCAGCTGGTCTTGTTGTGGAGTCACGCAATGGGAGAATTATAGTGGTACAAGTTATGTTCATTATAAGGTTTTCCATTGGTACCTTGTGTCAGGCGGTGGGAGAATTATAGTGGCACACAAGCCAAGTTCACTATAAGGTGTCCACTGTGCCTTCTCTGTTTCCACAGTCCAGATTGGCCTTGGATGGGATGAATCGCTCCCTTTGGTGAGCATTTGGGTTATGACTTTGTGTCATATTTCCCCATTGTTACTTTGGTTCTTATGGTTATGGTTTGGTTTTCGGGATCCCGGCTTCAGCTATTTATGCTGCTCAGATGGTTTTCTCAGATGGTATTCTCAGACAGTTATGTTATTGGGTAAACCTTAGCTTGGTATCCACCGGAGTGTGGCCTTTGTGGTAATTGTGGTATATGAGTTGATTTTACCTCTCATACTATGTGCTATGTGATTGCTATGATACTATTCTTTATGATTATCATTTTAGCATGAAACGTAGTTGCATTTTAGTAGCTTATTGAGATTTATTCTCACCCTTTATTTGTTTACTATTTTAGATAAAGGCGGGTCCAGGGGATAGGACACTTGGCACGGGAGGACGTTGGAGTGGTAAGAGTTGGGACTTGTTTTGCTAAGGTTACATTATGTAAATGTAAAACCTTTTGGGTAGAGTACCCGTACTTTCTATTGTCACACCTATTTTGGATAATGTTGGTATATGTACATTTGGATAAAAGTTTGTAATCCTTCGGGCTAAGTACTTTCGTGGTGAAAGTTGGTTGTAAAGTTTGTTTAAAGTTAAATGAAGTCTTTGAATTTCAAGTGTGATTTTGTTAAACTTTATAAAAGTACATTTCAAAAAAATTTCACTAATGTTTTATAACGTCTTCCACTCGTGTCCCGAGCGTGGGGCCAAGTAGGACCACGGGTCTGGGGCGCGACATAAAGGGTAGCTTTGTCATTTCCCGTAGCATGTTCAAGTCACATATTGTTCACATGTGCTTTCTTTACCCGACCCACCAACACCGGAACCATCACTCTCAACCTGCATTCAATTTGCTCAATCCGACCCATCAGAGTGTCCGACGAGCCCTTCCCCAAACTCTATGCCGGCCATTTACATTTCAAGTAATCGCAAGACTTCCCGATTCTGATTTCGCTTTTGGGACTGGAATCGGTCTCGTCGGTTTCTTCGCCGTCAATTTGGATAGAAGAACGGGCGAGGGTTGTGAAGAGGTATGGGGAGGACGCCAAGCCAAAGGAAGGGTTTTTCAATTGGGTTTCGCTAGTTCGGGAAGAGGACTTCAACGAAGTCGAAGGAAATGGCGATGTTGAGGGTTTTTTAATTGAGTTTATACAAGAAATGACTAAACCACCCTTTAAAAAGTCATGTGAATGGCACATAACTTCTATCCCTTCAAAAAATTGACGATTTCGTTAGTTTTGATACCGAATTGCAACTTCCTTGGAACGGAGGGAGTATTCGCAGAATTTAACTCTTGATTAGATGGTGTATTGCAACTATGTGTAAAACTTAAGTTGCCAAATTGCAATTTACTTAAAGTTTTAATATATGAACTGTTGCTCCTAATTCTTTGACCCTTCATCAAATTAGTTGTCTAGGGACATATGGGCTGGGCAAGATTATTTTTTGGTGAAACTAAGTTGGGATAACATTGTACATTCAAAGGCCCCGAAACGTCTATTTTCCCATCACAAAATAACACACGGGCCAGGATTGTCTTCAAGAGATAAAGACTTAGAGCTACGCTTTTCATAATTGAGTTGTAAAATCATTTTTTTAGTGATTAAGAAAAATGTGCTTTAAAATAATAATTATAATGATAAGATTATTTAATTCATAATTATCAATATTATTAAAATAAAATGTTTATGGCTTAGTAATATAAATCATTATATTATTAGATAATAATAATATTAATAAAATTATTTAATTAGTAATTGAAATATATAATAATAAACAAATAAAGGTTATTATCGTATATATTTAATAATAATAAAATAATACTCCCTCCGTCCTATTTTAAGAGTAAAAAAATGGGTGTATTCAAGAATTAAGGAAAAAGTGATGTGTTGTGAGTGTTGATAGTTGGGTAGGAGAGAGAAAGCGGGGTAGAGAAGAGTTAGTGGATAATTGTTGTGAGTATGATATGTAGGACCCACTTTCCATGTTAGGATTTTGACTCTTGAAATGTGACACCCTTTTAGGAATTTTTTTACTCTTAAAATGGGACAGAGGGAGTATGAATAATGATAATTGGTATAGAAATGAGTAAGAAATAGTAAAAAGTATGAGAGAAAAACTGATGACTTTGGTCACCACTGTGGGTAAAAGGGTGTGGAGTTATGGTTATTGATGACCGATGACGTGGAGCTGATGTAGAGGAGAGTGGGGAAGTATGACCTGGTCACCACTGCGGATGCTCTAAAATCACTATAACTGACACTAATATACATTAGAACTAACACTGAAAAACACAAGCAATGACACTTAACAAACATTCTCACTGGCGATAAAAACATTAACGGCACAACAAAATACTTTCATTGACATAATTGGTTCATGTGTTTTGAAATGTCAGTGCATATGTAATTGAGTTTATGTGGTGTTTAAAATGACCAGTTGTAGTGTTTAAGATTGCATTTGTTTTGTTGGTACCAGTCCATGTGTTTATGAGTGACAATATATGTGTTGAAGAGTGTCAGTCCGTGTATTCTGAATGCCATTTGCAGTTTTGAAAAGTGCCAGAAGGTTTGAGAAGTATCGATTATTTACAAAAAAATGCAACCTCGTGTTTTTTAAAATGCTCCAAATATTTACAAAAATACCACCGCGCATTTGGGAAACACATTTTTCCTAATCACCCACAAGATATTGGCTTCATAATTAATTGGTTTTGTGATAAAATTACATACTTTATCATGTTATCATAGTTGACCTTTTACGTGCAAACCCAAAACGAGGTTCACAATATTCTAGCTCCCCTCCATTTCAGTATATGTTCACGCGTAAGCTTATACTACTCTGTCCCAAAACAACTTGCACAGTTTGACCAAAATTGGTCAAATTAGTAACACTTTGACTTCCACTTTGTAAAAGATTTGATGATTCAAATAAAAATCTAAAAATTGATATCTATAATATTTTTTATGGTGAGTTAATAACAAATTTATTTTTTTTATTAAGATCACCAATTGTTTATAAAGTCTTGGTCAAATTACACTTAAGTCGACCAATTTGATCAAAATGGTGCAAGTTGTTTTGGGACGGAGGGAGTAGTCGACTACCTTGAAGAGCGTGAAGAGCGTGTTAACGTGTAACAATCATTCCACATAAAAAATTAACAAGCCAATCATACCTTCAATTTATGAAAATATCTAAAGCTACACCTCTCATAACCAATTAATTATGAAATGAAAACTCAATATCTATCGCATAATTGATCACAAAAAGAAGAGAAAATCTGAGTTAAAGTCAATCAAGTATCAATAAATTTTAATCCATTAGTAAACAAGAAGACGTGGAATCAACCGATTGTAAAATCATCAAATTATTAAGCCCAAACCTTCCCGAAGAAAACTGCACCGAGTCACCATACTTAACAACTCGTTCTCCAAACCGAGCTGACTCAGCCACATACTCTTTTCTCCCCACTTTCCGTCCATCACTATATACATTTACCATTCCAAATTTACCCTTCAAATCTTCAACTAATTCCCACAGAGTCTCAGTTGATGCCTTCTTTATCCTAAACAAAACAATTAACCTCTCTTTACAGTCTACCAATCGTTTCAAAACACAAATTAGGTCAACCGAGTCACCAAAACTGAGGCAACTCAGTCTCAATTTAAACTCACTGAGTCGTAACAATATCTCATTAACTGCTGATAAATAGTAATCGTTACCCAATAAACCCATTACCTCGTACAGTAATTTGTTATCCTCCACGAGGAGGGTATCCGGTACTTTGCATATTTCTTCAATCACTCCAACCAACGAATCAACGTCCTTGATCAAGTCAACGTTTAGGAAAGATGACATTGACTCTTCTTTCTTTTCTCTCTCTACGTAGCCGAGAACAAAACCCAATACGCGGGAGGTGGAGAGGAGCGATTCGAGGTAACAGGCGTACCACCGGACCCAACCGGAGAGGACCCACGTGACAGCGGTGGCGCCGTCGCGGAAGGAAGAGAGTTTTAGGTAATTACGGCCGCCGGATGTGGGGAAGACGGAGAGTTGGTCTTGGAGGATAAAGGGTCCCCGCTTGATTATGTGGTGGATTGTTAGGAGGCATTTAAGGGCGACGGCGGAGTCGCGGGTACGGTGGAGGCGGTCCATGAGTGATTCAATTAAGGCGGAGGCGGTGGCGCGTGAGCTGTCGCCGAGAGAGAGGAGGGTTGTGAGGTGGTGGTTGTTCGGCGGGGTGGTGGGGGAGTGGGTGGTGGCGCGGAGGACGGCTAGGTGGAGGGAAAGGGTGTTTGGATTTGAGATTATGGTGGCTTTGGATTGTGAAATTTTGTCTTTGACCATTCCTATGAGATCTCTCAATTTTGTAATTCTTCCCATTGATAAAAAGATTTTGATACTTGAAACTTGAAAGAGTAAGGACTATAGAAAATTAAGAGACAATTGAATTATTTTTTCCTGAATGAATGGAGGAGGAAGGTGGTGGTATTTGATTATGAATGTCTCAAGGAAAGTTGATTTAGAATAAAGATATTTTTCATTTATAATTAAATTGAAATAAATACCTATAAATAGTTGCTAGCGATATTTTATTTGTTGTATCGAATCAGACCCGCCGCAATTTAATTAAATACACCAAAACAATTATAACACCTCATTTTGTAAATCATAATGTTCTAGCCATTTCTATAACTTTATTATTTCCCGGAATAGCATCTTTTTATATTTAGTTGAAATTCTAGGTTTGCTCAAGGCAATAACCTTTTGTTTGATTTCGAAAAGCAAAGTTATTCAAATATTTCGGTCACACCGTTGTTACTTTATTGAACGGAATTGTTCAAATGCTTTTGTCAGTTGTCTTTTTGTTTTCAAAATGTTCCACTAAATCTCAAAATAGGACTCGGGTCCGTCTAATTTCAGTCACTATAACCACTTAGGTTGACAGCATAATTCATCACACAGTTCTTACTTTATTTCTTCTTTTTATTTTTCACTCCCAACGGCATCAAAATCTTGTCAAAATGTTCCATTATCTCAAAATAGGGATTTGGGTCCGTCTAATGTCAGTGCCGCTACGATAACTTACACTCGTTAAATAGATAACAAAGCTAATACCCTGTTAAATAACTTAAATATATAGCTGTTGTGTTGTAAAATAAAACAGTAGCAGCAACAGATTAATTGCGATTTAATCAGGAGCAGATCATGCAAGAAGAGTAATGATTTATTAAACCAATAGCAAACAGATCCAGCAAGAACAATAGTAACAGTAGAACAAACAGAAACAGAAAATAGAGTTAGAACAACTTATCAATCAGATCGAGTCGCCTTTTGAGAAGACTGCCCTAAGAAGAATTATTACCCCCTACTAGTGCTGCTTCGGGTCTAGGCAAATTCTTCCGAGGATGAAACGATCACAGAACATGTACCAAGAACGGTTGCACAGCAGGTACGGATTCAACTTCGGTCCTATCCCAGTCACCTGAATCTCACCGCCGTTAGCACACAAACTGGAACTTAGAACATAATATAGAGAGGGGTCCTATCTCAGTCGCCTGAATCTCACCGCCGTTAGCACACAAACTGGAACTTAGAACATAATATAGAGAGGAAAAATACCAGAGAGTATTTTCGTGTGTATTATTCTGAGGAGAAGGATCATTTATTTATACACGATTTAGAGCTCAGAATTCCACAAGGAGACGGACTCTTAATTCCGATCAACTCAAAGCGGCGTGTGGGGAAGCCTACCTTACATGTAACTTGAAAATGAGTGTATGAAATGCCAAGTAATTTATAGCAGTTCAACTACCCATCTCATTTCCTTGTGGGATGACACAAAAGCCTTTTATATCACCAACAAAAGAGAAGATTTTGCCTTCCTATCCCATGTGGGATGGCAATCAACTCATTTCATTATTGGCATTAAAGGCTCATAAATGCCTAACTTTGAGGTCTAATTACTATGGATTCCACCCATAATTTGGCTTTTACTACCAAAACATCAATTTGCTTCATGGTATAACATAGAATGTGTATAAAAATTGACTTTGGTCAAACTCAATGGGACCCACAAATGGGACCCACCCAAAGTTACCCAAAGCCTAACTTCCAACATGTTGGAGGGTGCTGATATGCACTATGTTCTAAATATCGTTCGCCTAGGCCCCGCCTAAGCGCTAGGTGGTTATTCAACGTCGCGCTTAATTCAAATCCGCCTAAACCAGATATTAAGTAAAAAAAAATACATTAAATTCTCATTAAAATGCCGCGTTTAACATCAAATTTGTCTAAGGCCCCGCCTTCCGTGTTTAATATGAGTATTTTCCATTGAAAATTGTATTAAATATATTATATACATTTAAATTAATCGTTTGCATGTTATGGTGACACTTTCAACATTATGTCACTGGGATATTATAAATTATGTATTATTCTCGGTCTCGCTTAAGCTTCTATGCGCTAGGCCCAGCTCCGACGCCTAGCGGCCGCTCACCGATTTTTAAAACCTTGATATGCATGAAGCATAGGTTGTTGATAGGTTGGAGTTCAGCAGTATGATACCGAGCTGGCAATGGCAAGCTATGGTCGTCACTTCTTATTATGGTTTGACCCGAATTAATGAATTCATTTATTCGATCCAGTTTATTATGTTCACCGAGTAAATAGTAATTAGCTCAATCGCGAAATCAATTAAAAAGGTTAACTAAGTGAGCCATCTCTTTCATTTATTAATCCATTAATTAAGGCGTACAAGCAATTACCTACACAAGTTTTACCGACATGTTCTAATCATTTTTGTGAAACATTAATGTTATATTGGATATTTGGACATCATTAAAATCTTTCTCTAATATATCTCAAAACTTTATATTACATAAATTTTAAATTTTCTTAAACAGTCTAAAGTTGAAAAGATTAATATATACTCCCTCCGTCCCACACCAACCAATGAGTACTTTTGTTCAAACTACTAAAATTTTGACTAATATTTTATGTTAAATAATTTATCTTTATAAAAATTTAAAAATGGTTATTGATAATTTTTTTTATTACTAATTTAGCTAATTTTTAAAAAAAAAATTATGAAGATTAATAATTTAACTTAAAATGTTAGTTAAAGTTCAAGTTGGTTTGACCAAAAGTGCCAAATTGGTATGAGATAGTGGGAGAGGGAGTATATAGTATGGTTAATTCAGATATGTACATATCAGGAGGGAGGGCAGTCAGGCTCAACTTAAAATATAAAAGAGCTCCAAATATATGTATGCTATTTCATTGTTTACTTTTTGTAGATAACTGGTCTTACTTTATGTATCTATTTTTGTAGATAATTCGTCTTAAAATAAACGTTTACTTGTAACTTTAATATATATTTCGAAATATATATATACTCCCTCCGTCCCAGCTCACTTGAGACTTTTTGACCAAAACTGGTCAACTTAAGGTCGGTTTGACCAACACTTTATAGAAATATTTATGATCCGAACAAAAATTAAAAAAATGTAAAATGACCACCATTAAAAATCCTCTCAATAACAATTTTTAAAAAGTTTTTTGGAACATAAATATTTCAATAAAGTGTTGGTCAAACCGACCTTAAGTTGACCAGTTTTGGTCAAAAGGTCTCAAGTGAGCTGAGACGGAGGGAGTATATATATATATATATACATATATATATATATTTATTTATTTATTTATTTTGGTTTAAAAAAATACTATATATTTCGAAAATATTGTCAATTGAGGTGTTTTTTGTAGTAAATATTTTAAAAAATTAATTGAAAGAGGTAAAAAAAAATTTTTTTTTTTTTTAATCAATGTTGAGTTAATTTCACCAAAATATTTGTAAAAAAATGTGGCTTTTTAAAAAATAGATAAATAACTACACTAAATTTATTTTCCCTAACTTAAAACTATTACACCATATTGTTGGAATTGATGCTTAATTCCGCTGTTCACTTTTAAAGGCTTGTTTAATAAAGCGGTGCATTCATAATCCATTAAATTAATTTTAATGGTCCACTTATGAGTATCAGTAGAAGGAAAATGCGACGAAGTGTAAACCATTGGTAGGAGGAACGGAGCAACAAATCCAAATCACAGACATGATGCATACTACTCCTAATTATTCTTAAATCAAAACAATTATTTGCGTTTCAAATTTTCGATAGATGCAACATACTTTATGACATCATTATACGGAGCCCTACTACTAGATGATGTTGACCCTTCACCCTAACCAAACGAAATGGTCCTAGATATAAACAACGGCGTCATACGTCCGTCCCGCCACCCCCTTCACCACCACATTTTCTCACCACTCCGCTCGTACTCTTAGCCCGGTTGAACTTCACAATCCTTTTTTTAACTTCCTCCGGTAGCCTCAACGTGTATCTTTCGCAATCTTCCCCCGGTTGAATCAACAAATGACCCATTGAGTGCGACCTCGAAATCCTAGCCCCTATTTGTAGGGGCTGCTGGTCCCCGGTGTTACAAGATATTTGTAAACTCGGGACCTGATCAACATCTTGTAATGCTGCAGGTGGTTCAAACTGGTGGGTCGGATGAGTTGACTCACTCGATCCATGAGTTTGAACCGAGTGTACAGGATTGCTTGGTTGTTTTTTGGTTAAGTCGAAGCGACATACAGGACATGTCGTATGAGACGCTAACCAAACATCGATGCAGTCCTGATGAAACACGTGATCACATTTTGGCAACAACCGGAGCGTGTCGTCTTCTTCAAATTCGGATATGCAAACGGCACATTCTAGTGCCCCCTTCCCCATTTTAAGATGTTTTACAGTTGAGTATGGGAACACGGGGAAGGAATCGACCACCGCGTGGTCTAGTCCCCGTGGGTGTTGCCGCCGCCGGTTGTTGTGTACGATCTGTCGGAGGTCATGACTGGCGGGGGCGGTAGTGCCATAAATGCATTGGCGGATATAGAAAGAGAACAATCCGAAGATGAAAAAGCAGCTAAAGAGGACTACTAGGATGACCGTCAAAGAAGAGTTGAAGCTCCCTTGAACACCGTACGGGTAGAACGGAGTTGGCTCACTTGGTGGTTGTGCGGCGGCGTAGGGTGGAGGGGCGGAATGGGAGATGGTAATTAGTAGGAGCATTGTGTGTAAGGGTACGCGGGATATCAAAGACGGATTGTGATTGTTCATTTTGAGGTGTTATTGGGACGTTAGAAATTAAGGGAGGGAGAGAAGGAGAGCATATACACACCTAACCCTAATATAGTAGGAAAATTAAGTAAATTAAGTTGACGTGGGTTGGAAGAAACTCTTACATCCTTGTCATATTATAGCCACGAATGCGAGCCACCTTATTGAATAAGGGGTTTGGGCCGGATTTACGTTCCTTTCTTTATTTAAACAATTTTTAGAATTTATTGAGAAGATTAAATCAATGTAATTATTAAAAAATTAATGAGATTATATATATATATATATATAGAAACAAAATGAGATTATATTTTGGAAATAGAGGTGAGCTGGAGTTAATTAGACTTTCAAATATTTTAGTCAAATGAGTTTCTTTAATCTAAGGCGCAGTTTGACTTTTTTGGTCAACTGAGTCAATCTTTGACCATAATTTTATGAATATCTAGATATCTTCATGCAATTCTAAAAATTGTTAATGATAGTATTTCTAATAGTGAAACAATAACAATTTTTAGAATTTCATAGAGATATTTAGATATTCATAAAATTATGGTAAAAACTTGACTTAGTTGACTAAAAAAGTCAAACTGTACCCTTTGGTATGGGAAAGATGGAGATATACGAAAAGTTTTTTTTGAATAAGATGAAGTATTTTAATTTTTTTAGCAGGATCAATAAGATGAATTATTAGGTATTTAGGTTTGATAACAAATGTGGAATGTTTAACAAGAGGTGAAACTAATGGCCTTGTTTTGGGTGGCAGGGAAAGTTATCAAGAAAACGTTAAGTTACGTAGAAGGGTATGGTTTGGGGGTCTACTAATTGTCTAATAATTTGGCATTTTTTTAGGAAATAGGGATAATGTAAGCCAAAATACATTTTACAATGTAAGCCAAAATACATTTTACCCTCCAAAGTATTCACCGATTCCTACTTTGCACCCCCGTTTGAAAAACCAGTCTGTTTGGTACCTAAACTTCCAAATTTTCCCGCTTTGCACCCCAGCACTAACGGATGTTAGAAAATTTAACAGAATAGGTAACAAATGGACTATTTTGTAATTCTTATTAGTTTTTATGGGTCAAAATGCAAACTTTTAAATATTAAGTACTAAAAAATTATTTCTTTTACCAAATATTAAACATTATCTTAAATCTTAAATAATTAATATTTCTTGAAAATAATCCAATTTTTTTATGCTAAAATATTTTTTTTTAAATAAATTTTATTTTACATTTTTTTAAAAAATTATTACGTTTTTTTTTTGTTTTTTTTAATAAAATATTTTAAAAATAAAGAATTTTTTCTAAAAAAAACATTGTAACGTCTTATTTATATTTTTAAAAAATATAATATAAAACTTTTAAATTTTAATTTTTGTAAGAATTTTATTTTTAAAAAAAAAAAAAAAACATTATAGCGTTTTTTTAAAAAAAAAATTACTCCCTCCGTCCCAGTTTAAGGTTCTTGACATTCTTGTCCTCATAAAGTTCATATATTACCAAAAAAAAAAAACCATCACTTACCCATCTATTTTCGACCACTTGCTTTATGAATGAACAATTATATCCTCCACACACTAATTTTTTTCTCAAATTCGCATTGGTTTCTTAATAAGCGTGTAAAGTCAAACTAAAAACCTTAAACCGGGACGGAGAGAATATTTGTTTTAGAAAAATATTGTAATTATTTTTTTTGAAAAAAGTACAATATTCTATTAAATTTGCTAAAAAAATAAAATTCTTACAAAAATTACAATTTAAAAGTTTTATTTTATATTTTTAAAAATATAAATAAAACTTTACAATGTGTTTCTAAGAAAAAAATTCTTTATTTTTTAAATATTTTTATTTAAAAAATAAAAACATACTAAATTTTTAGTTTTATTAAAAAGAAAAAAAAAATCATTTTTTTAGAAAAAAATCATTTCATATTTGTTTTTTTTTAAAAAAAAATAGCATAAAATTAGTATTATTTTCAAGAAATATTAATTATTTAAGATTTAAGATAATGCTAAATATTTGGAAAAAGAAATAAATTTTTAGTACTCCCTCTGTCCCTAAATGAGTGTCCATTTTCAAGAAATCTTTGTCCCAAAATGAGTGTCTTTTTTTAACATAACTTTGTCCCTAAATGTTTTTTTTCGAAATTTTTTTCACCGGTTTCTTTATATGTGCAAAACTAAATGTTTGGAAATGTGATTACAAGATTATATATGAATCTTTGCTAGCAAATTGTACATAAAGTTGAGATTTTCAATGTCCCTTAAAATGAAATTTGGACACTCATTTAGGGACAGAGGTAGTACTTAATATTTAAGACTTTGCATTTTGACCCTTAAAAACTAATAAGCATTACAAAATAGTCCATTCGTTACCTATTCTGTTAAATTTTCTAACATTCGTTAGTGCTGGAGTGCAAAGTGGGAAAATTTGAAAGTCTAGGTACCAAACAGACCGACTTTTCAAACGGGGGTGTAAAGTGGGAATCGGTGGATACTTTGGGGGGTAAAATGTATTTTGGCCGATAATGTATTTAAAGTGATGAGGAGGGAAAGAGTGCTTACATGAGAGTTGGAAGTAGACATGTCCAAATAGAACCGGGAACCGACGGAACCGGCGGGTAGAACCGGAACCGGGAACCGGCGAGAACCGGGAACCGCCGGAACCGGGAACCGAATGGAACCGAGAACCGGATTGAAACGGTTCGAATACGAATCCAACATATTTAGAACCGAGGAACCGGCGGAACCGGGAACCGAGGACCGGAACCGAGAACCGGGAACCGAACGGTATATACTGATATACATACTCCCTCCGTCCCAAAATACTTGTAGTTTTAGGATTTTCACACAAATTAAGAAAAAAATTAATACATGTGTAATGGACTATATTACTCTTGGAACATTTCAAGTATCAAGACAATTTATTACTTTTACATTGATAACACTATCATAAATAAGGGAATATTTGATAAACAAATGTCAAAAATGTATAGATAATAGCAAAACTACAAACATTTTGGGACAAACTTCAACTCCTTAAACTACAAGTATTTTGAAATGGCGGGAGTATTACATTTTAAACTACAAATATTTTGGGACGGAGGGAGTATTACATACTTAGTAGATGGTGAGATGGAACCGGTGGAACCGTCGGAACCGGCGGTTAGAACCGGGAACCGGGAACCGGATTAAGACGGTTCGAATACGGTTCTGGCCATTTGGGAACCGGGAACCGGCGGTTCCGGAACCGGGAACCGGAACCGGAACCGTTTGGACATGTCTAGTTGGAAGTAGAAGGTAACGTGTGTGGCCATAAAGACGAAAAGGATTTGTGAAAACATAATGAAGAGCAATGTAATACTAGACGAAAAGGATTTGTTAATAAAATTTTGTTATTAATCCATTACTCTCTCTTCTTTCTTAATTCTCACTAATTCTCACTATCCACGCTCTCTTCTTCTTCTTTTTTTTTTTTTTTTTTTTATTCAACTCACACACCCACCCCTCTTCTTCTTCTTCTTTGTAATAACTTTAACTTAACAAATTTTAAAAATAATAAATAAAAATGATAAATAAAACTATCATTTCACAACCCTTTAAAATTATATTGGGAACGAAAATATAAGGGTCTAAAAACAAACTCGCAAAAAAAAAAAATGTGAGGTGGACTGTTGTGCGACGGTCGCACGACGTGCGACTGTTTCCCGCCAAATTCCTTTTTTTATTTTATTTTTTATTTTTTTCCTTGTCATTTTTTGCTTGCCAGCAAAAGTAACACTTTTTATAAGGAAATGTAACACTTTTTTCTTTTTCAAAAATTTACCACAATTTTGCTGAAATAAATTAAAGATAACATCAGATTGACAACTAAACTAATGTAACATTTTATAATAAATGAATATAACTTTTTTTCTCAATTGTAACACTTTTCTAGGGTTTTACATACAATTGAAATGCAAAACCGATTATATACATGATTTTTTACTCTCTTTTTTTTTTAAAAAAAATATGTAACATTTAACCTATAATCTGTTACATTCATCTATATAACATATTACAATCATATATGCACTGTGTTACATTCAATTATTACTTTTTCTAACCACAAAAACTATTTATATTATTTTGTGAAACTGCTGTTACATCTTACAATAAAGTGTTACTTTTTTAAGACAAAACTGTTACTTTCTTCATAAGAACGTGTTGTTACATCTCAGGAGACGAGCATCCCAATTTGTGTGTGTGTTAAAAAGTATGTTTTTTAAAAAAAAAAAAAAAAAAATCAAACTATATCATGGCCTATCTATTATTCGTCTCGTCGAGACGAACACACCGGTATTTTTTACATTTTTTTTTCAACTACAAAATCACAAGATATTGCATTTTTAAAATTGGGAAAATATAGAAATATACCCATGTACTTAAGTTAAGGATGCGGATATGCCCGTATACAAGTTAATTGTCATATTAGCCCTCGTACTTAAGAAAATGGAGATTAGGACATCGTCATCTTTCCGTCCAAATTCTAACGGAATTGCTGACTAGGCATCCTAGTAGGTTTATGAGTTATATTACGTGGAAAAAACCAGCCCAAGTGGAATTTGCGAGATATGATGGGCTTAAACTACGTCGTTTTGACACTTATTAAAAATAGGATTAAACTACGTCGTTTTAATTGGAGGGGTAAAATATCAATCCAAAAAAAATATGTTTTTAGAATAATGAAAAGATAAATTGAAAACTAATTATTTGCAAGTAGCACCACTCATTCCCTAATCCCATCCAACCTTACATAAAAAATTAAAACAAAGAATTCTAATCCTGGTCTTCTTCACGCAGAGCCGTTCCACCATCAAACCCAATCGGAGAAAACCCAAGGCGGTGAAATTTCCGGTGGTCTCAAAACCTTAGACCAATTCAGGAGCAGCAATGGAGCTCGCCTAACAAATCTCCTGGGCGGCTGGACCTCACCCTGCAATTCTACTCTCCACTCTCCCCTTCCGCCCCCACTTCTCCGACTCTATCCCTAGGTTCCCCTTCATTTCCTCTGCAAAACATCTGATTTGGATTTCATCGAAGATCTGTTTTTTTTTTTTTTTTTTTTTTTTTTTGGCCAGTATCCACCGAATGGCGCCATATTTTTCAATCGAGACTTTGCTAACGAATGTTAGATTTAACAGAATAAACGTTGGACTCTTATTAGAATCAAAATGCAAAGTTTCAAATATTAAGTACTGTCTTGAAACTAATACTGGTTTCTAAATAAATGAATAATAAAACTGTATGAAAGCGATGAAAATGGTGGTGATTAATCTGGGGTATTCTTGAAATCTCCGAGGTTAATCTGGGGTGTTTCTTGAATCTGGGTTTCCTTGGATTAATCTGGGGTTTCTTGAATCTCTGGGTTGTTTTTTGATGGGTTGTTTTTGATGTATTGTTCCTCTTGATAAATGGAGAGTTTAAAATGGTGGACTTCTTTGGGTGGGGTGGTATTGGGTATGGTCTTTTTTAGAGGTGGTGATGGGGTGGTTGTTGCAAGTTTAAGAACGATGGTTGTTGCAATGGTGTGGGGTTGGGAAGAGGGGTGGTGGGGTGGTTGTTGCGTTTGTTTGAGGAAGATAACGGAGGGTATATTCGTCACTTTATATTTTCTGAGGGTAATATTGGCCACACAAAATTTAGGGTATATAAGTCATTTAATTTAAAGTGAAATTTCACATTCTACCCCTTTATTTATGAGGGGTGCTAATTGCAAATAAGTATGTTAAGTTTATATTTTATTAAGTGGAAAAACGACGTAGTTTTGAGTCCATGATACTCAAGAAATTTCACTTAGGCAATTTTTTTCCACGTAGTATAATCTGCATGCCAAATAGGATGCCTATTCAGCAATTTCGTTAGAATTTGGACGGAAAGATGACGGCATCCAAATATCCACACATTTTTCTTAAGTACGGGGGCTAATATGACAATTAATTTATATAGGGGCATATCTGCTTCCTTGACCTAAGTACAAGGGTATATTTCTATATTTTCCCTTTTAAAATTATGGGAGGTTTTTTTTTTTAAATGTGTGCCACGTGTCGCGCTGGGAGGAGGAAGGGGGCTGCTGGGCGGGTTAGGCTTGTGGGTTATGGGCATGATCCATGGGTGAATCCGTCTTGTGAGACAGTCTCACTCAAGTCTTTGTCAAAAATGTAGGATACTTTTATATGATCGAAAATGTGTTACAGCATTGCAGCCATAAATAGTGATTTATGTTGCAAGTTTTTCATAGTGCAGTGATAAAACCAGTTAAAACGCAACCTATTACTCCCTCTGGTCCAAAATAACTGTCACTTTTGGATCAAAATTTTGGTCCAAAATAATTGTCACTTTTGAGCTAAATGTCACTCTTATCCTTACATTGAAACTTGTTATCTTTTATTAATTATCTTAGTGTGAGACATTAATGTAAGAAAGTTGCACACTTAATAGGGGTAAAGTTGAAACTTTTGTCACTAAATCATGATAATAATTGTATTTCTTAAGAGTTGTGCAAATACCAAATGAAACAGTTATTTTAGACCGGAAGGAGTACTTGAAAAAAAGCAACACCAAAATGGGCGCAGAAGTTAAGCCCAACAGTCGGAGTAGATTTTAAAGCTTACTGATTTTAAGAAACCTACAAGTCCAATCGAATTACCTAATAATTAGGACCTCAATGGCTGATCCTCTATTTTTTTTTTTTTTTTTTAACGCGATCCTTATTTTTTTAACACATGGTTTTTCCTCTTCAAAAATTTATTTGTTTGACGTTTCCTTTTTTCTTTCTACTTGAATGAAATTTTTATAATAATATTAAATTGATTTAATTATCATAATAAAAATCTAAACTTGTTAATGATATTACTGTTGATATGATATCAATAGCAAATTTTAAATTTTAGTTAATATAATCAAATCACTTAAAATTATTACTCAAAATACTTTTATAGTAACGTTAAAAAAATAGGAATATCATTTCCTGACGGAAATGAGTAGTGAATTAGAAATTCTGCTTGCATTTGCTCAAAAAAAAAATGTCTGTGTACATATTTATTCTCTTATCCCATGGTTACTTAATTAGTTTTAAAATTAACATATATCTTGGAGTGCTGACCAAGTTACTGGGTGTGGACTTAGTGGACCACCAATCCTCGTCCTTAGCAGAGGGGAGACCGAGGAGTACGTGGTGATTTCTTGGAGTTGGTTCAAGTAAAGCCCTCGGCTTAGGCAAAGCCGAGTGCTTCTTTATGAGGCTTGGTCCTCGTCTTCTGGCAGCGGCCATGTTAAGATGATGAAGTCTTGATATGTGGTCGTGAATGGGCTTGGCCCATGTCTTGAACTAAGGGGGAGTTTGGTTCGGCAGAAAAAAAAATGAAGGAATGGAATGGTCAATGGAATGGGAATTCTGAAGGAATTGGAAAGGAAAAAAATTGGTCAAACCTTATGTTTGGTTGACACGGAATGTAATTGAATTGCCATTCAATTCCTTGGTAATTCATGTTTGGTTTCAAGACAAAACTGTTGGAATGGAATAATAATAATAAATAATAATAATAAATAATAATAAGTAATAATAATAATAATAATAATAATAATAATAATAATATAATAATAATGATATATTATTATTATAGTAATAATAATAATAAACAATAATAAACAATAATAATAATAATAAATATTATTATTATTATTATTATTATATATTTATTATTGTTACTATTATTATAATAATAATAATAATTTATTATTATTACTATTACTATTTATTATTATTATTATTATTATTATTTATTATTATTATTTATTATTAAAATTATTTTTATTATTATTTCCTATTATTATTATTTATTTTTATTATTATTTTTTTTATTTATTATTATTATTTATTACTATTATTTATTATTAACATTATTATTATTATTATTTCATATTATTATTATTATTATTTTTTTTATTACTATTATTATTATTTATTATTATTTATTTTTATTTATTATTATTATTATTTAATAATAATAATTATTATTATTATTATTTATTATTATTATTATTTATTTTTTATTATTTATTATTTATTTTATTATTATTATTATTATTTTATTTATTATTATTATTATTATTATTATTTTAATTTCTTCAATTCCATCAATGGAATGAAATGGATGGAATTGAGCATTCCTCCCATTTTATGATGGAATGGTGAATTCCTTCATTTGAAGGAATTGATCATTCCAATGGAATAGAAATTGGTCAAAGGGAATTGGGCATTCCATTCCCCCACTTTTCCACGAACCAAACGCCCCCTAAGGGTCTTTGCGTGGGTTCGTCCTTTGGCCTCATTGGGCTGGGCCGAGTGCTACCCGGCCCAAGATACAAGTCGGCTTATACCGTTCAACCACATTAATTCCACGAATAAAAAAACTTTAAATAATAACAAAACAATGTTATTAAATATTATAAATAAAAATAAATATACGTAACACCTGTATTTCTTTCGGGACAAGAGAAAATTGTAAAGAAAAAATTGAAATTGTCCTTGGCCAAAATTTTGCCAACAAAAGTGTTTTAGGCTAGGCAACACCTTTAGAGTTCTGAGATGTCACACCATCTTCTGTCGTATATAACTGCTCCATAAAGTTTTTTTTTTTCTTTTAAAAATACTGCTCCATAAAGTTGATATATGACCAATTTTAATTCCAATCATTTCATAATAATAGATACATGGCTTTATGAGGTCTGACTTGTCTTTACAAAATTAAAATTGTTGAATATCAATTGCTTCCCTTTTTTATAATAAGTGTTAATTTCTTAAATTTTCAAAAAAAAAATGAATTTTACTTTTTAATATATTGCTGCGTACGTAAAATTACACGAAGAGTATCTTTCATTATTAAAATTATATGTATTGGAATGTGAAAAAAGTACAACACTTATTATAAAATAGAGGAAATATTTATATAGGACTTTAAAAGCGGTAAAGATTTTTCAATCAAATAAAACTGCATTTTCAAGAGTTTTAAATTATGAAGCATTCTATTGGCTTCCAGAAAAAAGTTGGAAAAATAAAATGACTATTTATGTATATTGTCTATCATAGAAAAAGTAGAGGCTTAAAAGGCAAAATAAGTGCAAATACAGGCTAGAAAGTATAAAGGTAATGAAAATTGTTCTTGTGGACAACTCTTCTTTGTCCTAACTCTCATCTTTGTCCTAACTCTCAATAGTTCCCCATAAAGATATTTAAGGTTTGGTGGAATATGATTGTATAGTCTTTTTAAGTGTCAACACCACCATTTTCCGAATATATATATAGTATACTAGTTTATAGAAATACCTAATTTATACCACTTACATAAATAGGAAGCTAATAAAACCTACGAATAAACAAATGAGTATATATTCATGGACAAAAAAATTGTATGGAACGGTCTCACGTGAGACGTACGGGGCTCGTTGAGAGAGTAAATGGTTTGCACTTTATGTGCGGGGCGGGTCAAACGCATTTTCTCTCTCGTCGAGATCCGTTTCATGTGAAAGACCGTCTCACACAAGACTTACTCATACTCATAACCCTTTAAAGGAACTCACATTTTAACATTTATGATCTACTCAACTAAATTTCAAGAAAAAGAAAATTTAAAAAAAATCATGAAAGGTATTATATATTGTACTCGTAAAATTCTAAAAGTTGAGTTATTATTTGATGGTATTTCTAATAATATATCAACAATAATTTTTAAAATATCGTGGCGAACATTTTTTTTTATTATTGCAAATTGAATTGAATTTCAACTAAACTGATCATAAAAATTGAAAATGTGACAATTTTTAGGACAAAAGTAATGTAAAGAGAAAATTATAAAATTATGAAAAGTGAGGTTTCTCCATTATATTATACTATATACTAACAATCAAAGCCCTCATGCACATTATAATAAAATCTTGTTTGCTACCTTTTTATCAACACTCTTTATATAAACCCTAGCCACCCACACCATGAAGTAGAACCTCCAAAACCCAAACCATAGACCACTTAAAAATGGCATATCCCACAGTATACACCACCAAAATCACAACCGTGGACTGCCACAAACAAGTCCGGTCATGGAGGCTTCTCCGGTCACTAGTCGAGCTCCTCATTCCAACTTGCAATTGCACATTCGTAGATCAAAAACACGAAGAAATCCAAAAAGAAGACGACTACATCTACAACCATTATTCCCCCTCAAAACCCATTTTCCTCCCTTCCAATACAATTATAACCGGGACAATTTTCGGCTCCGCAAGAGGAAAAGTCAATTTTTGCATCCAAACAAACCCTAAATCCACCACCCCAACACTTCTCCTTGAGCTAGCTATCCCTACAATAAGTCTAGCTAGAGAAATGCGAGGTGGAAATTTAAGGATCGCCCTCGTTTCAAATTCAAATATGATGAATAATGGTTTGGAAAACAATTGTACGCGTTCTCTTTTGTCTACGCCCGTATGGAGTATGCATTGTAATGGGAGAAAAGTAGGGTTTGCTATTAAGCGTCGTGCTTCTAAAGTTGACCTTAAAGTTTTGCAACGAATGGAAAATGTTGTTGTTGGCGCGGGCATCATAAATGGAAAGGAATTTGAACATGAGGATGAAATTATTTATCTTCGGGGGAATTTTAAGCGAGTACATGGATCGATTAATTCAGAAACATTTCATTTGATTGATCCCGAGGGTAATGTTGGTCAAGAACTTAGTATTTTCTTCCTTCGGTCCAAGTAATTATTAATTAAGCTCTGTGAATTATGGCTTCCCCTTTCATTATTTTGGTTTATGGGTACTCTTTTTTTGGCCTAGCTTTGTATCCCCATTTTTTTTGAGTTGTGCTCTTCGCATGGCTTTTCTTTGTAACAATATAATTGTTCGAATGGGAATATGTCTAGGTTTTAGTAACCATGAATCAAAAGTATGAACAAATATTTTAATATTGTTTGATTTATATAATTATAATTAAATTCATTTGAAAAATAAATAATATCATTTAAAAGAAGACGATACATCTACAAAAAACTATTATTAAAACTCATAAATCTTCTATATAAAAATAAGTTCTAAATTGTTACTAATCAAGTCTTTGTTTAAATTTGATAATTTATTAGGCTCAAGAGGAAAAATAGTCATATTAATTTTTCATCCAAACAAACCCATAAATCCACCACCCCATATTACTTCTCTTGAGCTATATCCCTACATATAAGTCTAGCTAGAAAATGTAAAATATTAAGAAAAGGTATCAGATATTAATATTCAAATATGATGAATAATAATTTTAGTGTTAATATTAATATAAAAGTGTTGTTTTAACTTATAAATAGTTAATCTAGTTACAATTAATATAATGAACATTGTAATGGGAGAAAAGTAGGGTTTGATTAATCGTGCTTCTAAAGTCAATGACTATAAAGTTTTGCGAGGGTAAAATAGTAAATGTATTGTCAAAAGGGTGGACAGTGAGACGAAATCAAACCTCAAGGGGGGCAGTGAGATTTGTCCAAACATGAGGGTGGGCAGTGAAATTAACCCCTTGTTATAACTTCCTAGTGGCATGTGTAGAGTCCTTTTGTAACTTGTGAACATTCTTACATACATATCTATAGATACAAATGGATAACGGTAGAGTTGTCATTGCATATCACTCACGCGAGCTCAGCCACATGATAATAATTCAAGAACTTAGTATTTTCCTTCCTTCGTCCAAGTAATTATTAATTAAGCTCTGTGAATTATGGCTTCCCCTTTCATTATTTTGGTTTATGGGTACTCTTTTTTTCGGCCTAGCTTTTATCCCCATTTTTTTGAGTTGTGCTCTTCGCATGGCTTTTCTTTGTAACAATATAATTGTTCGAATGGGAATATGTCTAGGTTTTTAGTAACCATGAATCAAAGTATGAACAAATATTTTAATATTGTTTGATTTATATATCATTATAATTAAATTCATTTGAAAAATATAAATAATATCATTTTAAATAAATTTGATGTATAAAGAAAATAAGTATAAAAACTATATTAAAACTCATAAATCTTCTATATAAAAATAAGTTCTAAATTGTTACTAATCAAGTCTTTGTTTAAATTTGATAATTTATTAGGCTCAATACTTTTATTGTGATTTTGGAAAAATAGTCATATAAATAATTAATTTCAAAGATCAAATATTTTTTTGATTAGCGTGCAACATAGTAATTATTCGCTATAGTTTTATATTAATCATTTATTATAAATCACTAACCCTTTATATTAAATAAAAAAAAATTCTATCTAATGTTTTTTTCTTTGAATATATTTTATTTATATCAAAATTCATTTTTTTTAAATATATGTAAAATATTAAGAAAAGGTATCAGATATTAATATTTATAAATAATTTTTTAATTATTGCATTATAATAATTATTAGTGTTAATATTAATATAAAAGTGTTGTTTTAACTTATAAATAGTTAATCTAGTTACAATTAATATAATGAACAATGGGTAAGATAAAAAAAATATTAAACGAAAAAAAAGAGAGTTGAATTTAATCACAAGTAATGGGATATATAAATCAATTTATCTATAAAGGCGAGGGTAAAATAGTAAATGTATTGTCAAAAGGGTGGACAGTGAGACGAAATCAAACCTCAAGGGGGGCAGTGAGATTTGTCCAAACCTTGAGGGTGGGCAGTGAAATTAACCCCTTGTTATAACGATAATCCTAGTGTGCATGTGTAGAGTCCTTTTGTAACTTGTGAACATTCTTACCATACATATCTATAGATACAAATGGATAACGGTAGAGTTGTCATTGCATATCACTCACGCGAGCTCAGCCACATGATAATAATTCCAACAGACAAAATACAAGCATGTGAAAATATTTGAAATAACCTCAACATGAATTACATTATTACATGTTATAGTAGGCAAAATACAACCTGTCGTTTGCAACCATATACTATGTCGGTGTGATTTGAGTGTGAGATTCGACAAAGTGCGATGGCAATTGTCAGTGTATCGTTACCTGTGTAGGTACGATATTCTTGTATAAAGCAACATCGAGACCACACCATATGAGATAAACATGCTTGTAATCTCGAGACAAAAAGGGTGAGTGGGTGTTTAACACATTTCCCTCTCATACCATATCCCCCGAACCCATTAAAACTATAATAATATCAAATTGGTTCGTCACTTTTCCCTTATCAAAAAGGTGAGCTGGCGGCTTCGGGCTCACATAAGGGACTAAAGGACTATATTAATAGATTATTTTTTTTACGGTATGAAAGTGTTAAAGAGATCTAGCGTAAGCAGCATCCCATATATATTCTTTTACACGAAAAATCAAAAATTCAATCTCTAAATACAACTGTTTTACTATTGAACTGTGACTTATTATTTTCATAGATTTTAGCAATTAGAAAAAAAAACCAATAAATAGTGGGATGCAACTTTAAAGTAATCAACTACTACTAAAATATTAGACTAGAATTCCGGGCTAAAAATGGTGCACGATTGAAGTGTCGCTTCCATTGCATGCAAGACACACAACAGAGGGAAGTGACAATTAAAATTTGGACCTTTAAAGAAATGTATTTATTTTATTTAATCAGTGACTTTCTCCTTTCAACTATTGCGTGGTAGTTGCATTATTAGCTGTTCTTTGATTCCTCCTGTCTTGATTCCCCACAAATCTAACAGTATTATGTTTTGTCTTTGCCTAAATAAACAAAAAAAAAAAAAAAAAAAGACTCCGAATTACATACTATGTTTATTCCTATACTCGGTTTAATATTTTAATTTTATTAATTTTGAATCCAAAATGTCAAAATCTTACCACTTGAGGATTTAGTTACTTTTTTTTTAATGAATTTTCTATATATAAAAAACTCAGTTAAAAACTAACCAAAATTAAAATGATATACGTATACATTTATATTAGTGGTTTTATTTTTATTTTACTTTTTAAGTCGGTTTGAAAATGTCCGCATTCAGCCGTCCCATCCGTCATCCGATAACTACAGACACCCTCCTCTGGTCTGGTCCTACTAAAAATAATTTATTTTTCTTTTGGTCTTCAATAATAAAAGTTATGGTTATAAAAAGAAAACTGAAAAATAATTCTTTACTCAAAATGAGATTTGTGTTAGAGCAAGTATTTCACTTCGGAAATTAATTAGTCATGCAATAACTATATACTCCTTTTGTCCTATTTTAAACTTCAAAAATTTCCCTTTTGCGTGTCCCACTTTAAACTTCAAAATCTAAAAAAATAATGTTATTTATATTTTTTTATTTAGTGGGACCTACATGTCATACACACAACAACTATCCACTAACTATTCCCTACCCCACTTTCTCTCTCCTACCCACTTTCTATACTCACAACACTCTACACCACTATCTATATTTTATAATATAAAGATTCTCATCTTAATTATTGTGCCCACTTTTTTTTGAAGTTTAAAATGAGACGGAGGGAGTATATAAAGATTCATTCCCACTCCTTTCATAACTAATTGGTTTGAAATGGTTTAAACTTTATAATGGTATCACAGCTGGCCCGTTACACGTATAGGCCCAACGGCCCATGATGCTGATCCACGCAACCCAATTATTAAGTCCACATGAGGGGGCGAGTTAGACCTTTCATAACTAGGGATGGCAACGGGCCGGGTACGGGCTGGGTTTAGCCAAACCCAAGATATTTATCATTCATACCGGACCCGGCCCGACCCGAGGGTCATCAAACCCGTGACCAGTCCGAACCCGCCCGAATTCACACACAGTTCTTGGCCAAATCCTTTTTGATGCTGGTGATTTTCTGGTGCTTTGGTAACTCACAAAAGAACAATTCCCTGAGGCAATAGACAAGCAACAACAAAAATGATGACACGAGGCAATAGATGAGCAACAATGAGATGTAGACAATTTTTAGATGGCACAACCAGATAAACTTACCTCGACTGTTGATGGAACACGATTGATGGAGATGGAGGACGGAGGATGGCGGACGGCGAACGGTGGAAGCGCAAGGGAGCCAGAGAAGCCGTGGATTTCTAGATGGCAACAACACTCGTCGATTCCCCTCTCTCTTCTCTTTCCTTACCAACGACGTAATGAAAATTGTAACCCTAACTATACAAACGTAGACCACTTAAACATATATACCAGGTTTTGGGTGTAATAATGGAGTAATATAAGGGCAGAATAGGAAAACTCTACAAAAACTAAGTATGCGGGCCGGGTTTCGACGGGTCTTAGGGTATTACCAAACCCGGACTGGAACCCGCCGGGTTTTGAAATTTGGTTAACAAACCTGCCCCGCTCGGCCCGAAAAGTCCTGAAAATGGGTCGGGTTCGGTGAAATTGTCATCCCTACTCATAACCAATTGGTTTTGAGATGGATCTCAGACTTTATCAACTTGCACACTCACAACAATAAGTCACTTACTATTCTCTACCATACATTTCCACTTATACTTTGCTTTTCATACTCACCAAACCTACTTCACTATTAATTAGTGCGCATTCAATATTAGTAACCTTTATTATTGGACGGAAGGAGTATTCATTACAAATTCACAAAATGTTGTAGCTAAAATATACTCCCTCCGTCTTACTATAGTTTACAAAAATTGGGTTGGGCACAATAATTAAGGAAAACGTAGAAAATGTGAGGTGTTGTGAGTGTCGATACTTGGGTAGAGAAAGTGGGGTAAAGAATAGCTAGTCGGTAGTTGTTGTGATTATGACAAGTGAATCACATTATTTTAAAAGTATTAAAAAACATTTCTTAAATTAAAGAAGGACAATCAAAATCGTATTTTTATAGATCAAAGTGAGAAGAAAGAATTATAGGTTAGTTAGCTGAGGAGCTGGAGTGGTATTTTTTGACCTGTTCAAATGGGCGACCAAATTTGTTGTTTTGATGAGTAGATTTTTTTTTTTGTACATAGTAGAGATTTCTTATGTCACCTTGTGTATCAGCATGATTCATGATTTAACGGGTCAGAGTTCATTATTAGGCCGACATTATAATAATTTCATCCGAATGTAAGAACCATAAGATCTTATTTTTAGAGCATATGACTAAGGGCAATGTTTGGTAAAGCTGAAAATTAAGCTCTGAAAATGTAGAGCTGAAAAAGTAGAGCTGAAATCATTAAGTTGCTGAATTTTGTAAGACTTCAGCTTGTTTGGTACTGACAAACTACATACATCTGAATTTAATCGAAACTTTAAACAAACACTCAAAAATTAGTCGCATCTCTTTCATTGATTATTCTTTTTGTTTATCCTAAAAAATAGTCATGTTTTTAAAATAAATAATTATAATTCAAAAATATTATTTGTCAAATTATTTTTTATTTAGACTGATAATAATAATAATATTTGAACATCTTTTTATTGGTACTTTCATTTGTCCCACATTAATAAAGTTCATCTTCACTATTTTGATCAATTTTACTAAACTTTGACAACAACAAAATTGATAAAATTTAATTATGATACTCAAGTAAAATATTATTAAAAATTATAATATAAAAATAATTTCATTTTAATTTTATCATATTTAATCTATAGAAAAAATAAAATATTTCAACAAAGGAAAGTAACATTAATAAACAAAAATGTTGATGAGTGGGTTTGAACCATTCCCCTTTTTTTATCTTACCTCCTCTTTTTTTTTTTTTTTTGAAGGCATCTTACCTCCTCTTACCTTTTTAAGACTTGCCATACTAGCTTAAAATTAATACCTTATTTTAAGATAATCTTAACAATTTAAGTGATTGAAATTTCCCTTACCAAACAAGCTTAATTTTTTAATCTCTTAAAGTGTTCCAAATTAAGAGCTTAATTGGGTTACCAAACATGCCCTAATACATCATACATGGTATGTTTCTAAAATAGTAAAAAAAAAAAAAAAAAAAAAACTTAATTCATAATCTCAAAGAAAGAGTCAACTCAAAACAGTTTATTGAATGCCTAACATAAAACAATTTATTGGATAGTTGGCAATGTTCTATACTTCTATTAATAATTGTCAATATAGATCAGTTAAAATGTCAAACATATACAAATACTACCTCCGTCCCAGCTCAATGTGCACTGTTTGACTTTTTTGGTCAACTTGACTGAAATTTGACCTTAATTTTATGAAAATCTATACTCCCTCTGTCCCGCCCGACTTAAGATTCTTGGTCAAGCAATTTATACTTTGATCAACAATTTGAACAAAAATAATTATCTTAATGAAAATCTAAAAAATAGTTATTTAGTTTATTATTAATCGTGATACAATAACAAGTTTTAAATTTTTATTAGCATCATTATATTTCTTCAAATATTTGGTCAAAGTATAAATTGTTTGACCAAGATTCCTAAGTCGGGTGGGGCGGAGGGAGTATATCTCTATGCAATTCAAAAAGATGTTATTGATATTATTTCTAATAATAAAACAATAACAACTTTTAAAATTGCATAATACTAGTAATAGTTAGATTTTCACAAAATTATGGTCAAAGTTCGAATAAATTGACCACATGAACAGTAAAAGTGCACATTGAGCTGAGACGGAGGTAGTATATAATCACATCATCACAAATTGTGGGAAAAAAAAAAAAACTAGGTATCAAGAACAGGAATAAAGTCAACCCTTCAATACAACTTCTTTGATGTATCAAGTACCAGAGTTGCAGCATTATCGGCCTTATGCTGTTGCCGGCCGGACATCACAAAGAAAATCAGTCAACATCGTCTCGTACGATGGCAAAGTTGCATAACCTGGAAAATAGTTTATGTCAATCACATAATACCTATTCCCATACGTTGACTCTCTTATCAAGTCAAAATTAAAAAGTTGAAGTCCTAAACCCTCTCGCAGCCCTTTCGCAACTTCCTCTACAAAACCCATTCAGGCATTTCGACCTTATCAATAATCTCTATTTCTTGCCTGTTGCGTCTGATACAGTCACAGACGCAACAGCTAAATTTGATATATGACGACCCTACCGTCGTTTATGTATGACCTTCGTTTAACACACCTGACATGACACCCAGCTACGTACACCTTGAATATGACCCCACCGTGGTTCACAAACTCTTGCAACATAACGGGACCCTCCATCTCTAATTCCCTCAATCCGTCGCTATTGTACACTAGCGACATATTGTGGGAATTCGCGCTCGCGTTAGCCAGTACTGGCTTGGCTATAATTGGAATTTCAACTTGATCGGGTCGGACAAAGACGCCTTATCTTCAACTAGTACTTGATGTGGTACGGTGCAAGTCTGGGTGTACTTAGAGGGTATGTTGAGTTTGGTTACGGCTTCAAGCATGGTTACACGGCTATGAAGCTTTTCTATCGCATCTGGCCTGTCGATGATGATCAAGTTGGAATTTTTGGAAAAGTAGTCTTCTAATTCCTTCTTCCAATCCTCACCGTACAATTTCTGAATGATGCAATCGAACGGACCTTGTTCGGCTAATGGGTTAGCTGTGTTGATCTGGACAAGTTCAATCCCTCGCGCCTTGGCTAGCTTGATAAAGGAAGGTTGTGTGAATGTGACGGTGTTTTTCGGGTTTAGAGCGTAGCCTACCCGAAACATTGTGGTTTTGGTTGCTGGTATTTCTGGCATTCTTTTTTCTGCAGGCCGATATATAGAAGAGATTTTTAGAAATGAAAGTAGAAATTGGAAGGAGTTTATATAAAATCCTAGGTGTTGGTGGAGTATATATAGCTGACATGGTTAATAAATTGGGTCGATAAGCAAATAAAAATTGGCGTTTACTTTTGTTGATCATGTTGAGTCAATTCTGGAAGTCTTATTCATTGGCATATTCCTATGTAAGTGCAGCATATAGAGGAATGAGATTCTTAAACCATACCAGGAATCAACCTAGGTGTTCTCCTGCGAAAAAACTAAGGTTGACAAAGCATATTCCATACACAAGTCTTCCAACTTTTAGTCTTTTACCTTGTTACACAAGATCCGGACTCTTCTCAAACGTGAATTGCAATCCAAGTCCGTACATCAAGCATTAAGTGCTTGATGCTTGATATAATGTAAGAGTAATTTGACGGTAGGATGCATGATTTTATTCTTTTATTCAACATAAATATGTCCAACATCCTCTTAATCATTGAGAATCAAAATCTTTGCTTGACGAATAAGAGTCTCACTCAACATCCAACATCTAGCGCCCAAAGTGATCAAATGCATCCTACCTTCAAATTAACCTTATATTATATTAAGCATTAAGCACTTGATGCTTGATACGCCAAACACCCCCTTAGTCTCCTCTTTATTTTAAGTATTTATTTTCTATTCAATGTCTAGATTTACTTTCCTAGAGAATTACTATTCCTTATGTATAAATAGGGTCATCATCATATCAATAAAGTAATTAAATTTAGTCCCATAATATTTTCTATGTTACTTGTATATCATAATTCTATCAGTTTGGTTCTCCAGCAACTTGTTCATTGTTTATGGTCAAACACAAGTAAACTGCGACCATATTTGAGTGTCCATCTCTTGTTTTAAAAGGCGCCCATTTAAGCGCAAGGCGGCCATAAAATGACACAAGTAACTCTAAATCCGCCAAGAAACTCGTTCAGTAAAAAAATCAGGTGATGTTTTATATCCGAGATCTGCCTTTTTATTTTATTTTATTTTTTCAAATATTTTGCCCTAAAACAGTGTCGTGTCTTATTAATACTCCCCCCGACCCATCCGAAATAGGATGTTTTGCCATTTTGGGTGTCCCACTCGAAATAGGACATCCCAAAATGGAAAACTTTTACTACTTTTTTATTAGTATGATCCACTTGTCATACTCACAAAAACTTTTCATTTATTATTCCCCACCCACTTTCTCTCTCCTTCATACTCACAACACCTACTTTTCAAACAACTTTTTATAATAAAAATTATTATTCCTTAATCCCCGTGCCAGGACCAAGAATCCTATTTCGGATGGGACGGATGGAGTATAAATTTCACAAATAAAGCATTAAATATTTGTTATGCCGCGTTGTTGTGGAAGTGTTGGAACTAAAAGTTTGAAAGCTTAGCAAAATAAAAGTCAATTATTAATCATTTTTTGAGGTTGTTATATCTCCTCTTGCTAAATACTAGTAATATTTTTTCCCACCTTATGATTTGTATGTTCTTTTAACATTTTCAACTTTATTTCACCCGGATGTTATAAAACATGCCTGAATTATCAGCCCCGTCTGAGACCCGACTAGGTGCTTTAGGCGCTAGGCCCCGCTCTGGCGACTAACGGGCTCCTAGCGATTCTCAAAACCTTGGTCAATCTAATAACCCCAATAAATTCCAAAATTTTGTTATTGATAATCACTTAATAATTTCAATAACAAATTTTAAAATTTCAATAGGAAATTAGTTTGACATTTATATATGGTCAAAGGTCACTTATGTTGACCGTAAAATATCAAATGAGACTATCTTTATGTTAGTAATGTTGGGTTTCGTACAATCATGCGCAGTGGAAGAAACTCAATAGCTTAGATCCGTTATGATCAACAATTCATAATATGAAGATGAAATAAACTAACCCTTGTAGATCGATATGCAAAACTTGGATTAAGACGTTTAGAGAAACGCCCTCTACCGGTGATCCACACAACGAACAGATTTCAAGAACGCCTTCTTGAACTTGACTGCTAGGCCTTCGGTTTGAAAAACGATGTTGAAGAACGATTCTTCAAAGCCCCTAAAGATTATTGTGATTTGATAATTGGGAATAATCAAACACAATGATCCTAGTATATTATGTGTATTCTCTCTCTTCAAGAAAGAGTTTGGAATTGATCAAATCAATAATGTGGGAACAATTCCCGTCAGTCCACATTATATACAAGGGGTGTCCAAAACCCTTTAGGACTTAGGTCTTCTTGTCCAACAAGAAAAGACTTACAATAAACTGTCTGTCGGGGGGGCGGCCGTACGGCGCCAGGCCAGTCGTGCGGCTCCTTGGCAGCCGTACGGTCACTGTTTACAGTTTCCTCGTTTTTCACTCCTTTTAATTATATGTTCTGGTGTATGACCCAATAAGATTATACTAAGTTGGCAACGATTTCGAACCAGTCAAACCTCGTAAGTCATAAGCGGACTCTAGCAAGCCATTATGACTACCCAATTAGTATAACTTTGAAATCCAAAGTTTCCTAAATAGAACATACCACAATCTCTTTGTTACACGATGTCAATTGAACGTAAGCCATGGTCAATGGTCAACTTACCTGTGTTCAATGCTTTCTCGATCCCGAATGTATTGATAATACAAATTACATTGATCCAATCAATTCATTTGAGCATGGCCATGCATTTCATCAATACCATTCATCGAGTGGCTAAAGCTTAACATCTCTCTTGACGAGGAACAAATCCCATCTTGGCTTATTACTCTTCTCTACATGATTCCGATTACGCCAATCATATTCTTTATAGCTACCCGGTTAAGGGTAACGTTTGAATATGTCAAACGTAATGTTCATCACGTGGAAGACTGTAATAACCTCAGGTCTAGAGATTCCAGTGATATAACTATATGAGACTTAATTATGACATTGTGACCATGACATAAATCTCATAGGGGTCAGTCCAGTATTTGTTCTCCAACAAATACCCATAAATCTAATTGTATCGCATACACATAATCATCATATGATTATCTATTAAACTTATACTAATAATTAATCATAATTATCAGGGACGGGGATTATTATAATAAACATGCAAAAGATATAATAACCAAACATTCAATATCTTTATTAAAGCATAAAGCAAATAATAACATTAATCGTTCAAATAACGTGCTTAAGGCATACACACCAACAAGTAACACTATTCTTGTCTCTTTTATTTGCACAAGCAAGAACCCTTTATCTATGAATAAGCTTAAGAAAGAGGGAAATGATAGGTTCAAAGTTAGCTGCATTTGGCATGTTGATGGATAGCTAGCTAGCGAGCAATGGCATAAAGTTTAAGATCCACCATGACGCCTATGCCGCTTCTGATACGACTTCAAGGCCTCAAAAAGGTCCTCTTCACCAAAATCCGGAAACAATTTCTGCACAAAATACAGTTCGCTATAAGCCATCTGCCACAGCATGAAGTTACTAAGCCTAAGTTCGCCGCTTGTGCGTATCAATAAATCAGGGCACGGGTAATCCAAACCCTCCGTTGCGAGTTCTTGCTCAACAAGGTTTTCATTGATATCTTCTATGGGAATTGCTCTGTCTTTCACTTTGTTAGCCATTTTTCTGCACGCTTGAACAATATCATATTTTCCACTGTAATCGATTGCAAAGTTCACTTGGATTCCTGCATTCGCCTTTGTACCCTCCTCGGCTTTGATTATGGCTTCGACTAGAGATTTGGGGAGCATTGATCTGTTTCCAATTACTGATACCCGAAGCTGGATAATACTACTCCGTCATGAAAAGAAAAAAAAAGCCAAGCTCAGATTAGTTGGTCAAGTTTTATAGGAGAAGAAAATTTCAGAGTACCATTTCAATTCTTCCACGTCAAATAACATTACATCTTCAAGCAATTTCATCAAGAAATTAACTTCCTCCTGCATGATTACAGTACTTATCATTAACATGCTTACGAATTCACAAAATAAATTGGTATATGGAAGAGAAAATGATCAACAAAAAACAAATTTGCGGTTGACTTACCAACAATTTAAAGAATGTGCTTTACTTGTTTGTATATTACTCCTATATCATGGTAAAATTGCACTAACTAAGATTATTTCCTTATTCAGAAATTCCGACACTTTTTTTGATGGACTAAAATAAAAATGTGACCTTTATTATGCGACATGAGAAAGTAGTTTGTAATAGTACTTACAGTGGTTCTGTTCCAGTTCTCAATAGAAAATGCAAAAACAGTGACAGCTTTGATTCCAAGTAAACCACAAAGGCGAATGAGTTTGTTCATTGCCATTCTACTGGCAGCATGGCCGCTTGTGGCCGGAAAATCTCTCTGAGCCGCCCACCTCCGGTTCCCGTCCATTATCACCGCCACGTGTTTTGGCATCAGTTCTTGCTTGAGTCGCTCACGTATATTCTTAGAGGGAATAGAAAGATCATGCATTGGAAAAACATAGGAAGAAATTTTACGGACTTCAATATTAAGGGCATGCTAGTCCTCCTTTATATAATGCGGACTACCTCTGTCTAAACACATGATCAACAATAACAATGGGCATTCATTTTTAAAATGTACTCCCTCTATCCCCGAAAGTTTGTCCCGTTTTGACTTTTAATGATCAACATAAACGAACTTTGACCAAGCTTTGGTGTCGATCTAATCATTCTAGTAAAATTAAAAAAAAATGTAATTGACAAATCATTAAGTGATTTACCAATAACAATTTCTAAATTTTAGAAATTGTTATTGGTAAATCACTTAATGATTTGTCAATTACATTTTTTTTTTAATTTCACTAGAATGATTAGATCGACATCAATGCTTGGCCAAAGTTTATTTATGTTGATCATTAAAAAGTCAAAATAAGACAAACTTTCCAGGACAGAAAAAGTATAAAGCGGCCTAAATAACTGACTATGTGTGTACACCTGAGAAAGAGAGAAGGTGAGTTTTGGAGCAACATGTAGACTTTCTGTGTTTGACTTTATGAATGGCATCAACCATATGCATGCGCATAATTATTAATGATGGGATTAATTAAGCTCTATTAATGTTAAAAGTTGATTAACTAATTAAAATCGTCCGTCCGGCTGTAGCTTTATGAAATCAATCCCTCTTCTATCTCCATCTTGTTAGACTATCTCTGTATAAAAATGTTTGTGTAGATTAAATCAAAGACGGCATATTGGAACCTCCTTATATGAAGTATATCCTTACTATTAAAATTTTCTTCTTAGTAAATGTGAGAAATCATTGGGTGCAGGTGCACCCAATGTGTTGTGCATATAACTCTTTGCCAATGATCGCTAACCTAAGTGTTTGTTATAATTCATGTGCATATATGTCAGATTATCTTGTATGTTCAGGCACATGGTTGACAGCAATGTAAGCACAGTAAAAGTGTACAAATTTTGGAGCTAAACAGCTCCAACAGTGAATGACATTGGTAAGATTACTATTGGAGGAGGGGTGTACCTGGAATTGGAACTTCTTCTCCCATAATATTGCTGCTATCGTGCTCTATACAGATGAAATTTGGTCACGATTTCACTTTGTCAACTGGATCCTCAAGATTTATCGGGGCAATATGTGGATCCCACTGAGCACTCAATTCATCTCAGCCATCCGTTTTCGCAAATTGTGAGACTTATCAACATCCCGACTGTCGGCACCATCTATGTTAGGTTATCGTGTATGTTCAGGCATATGTTTGACATCAATGTAAGCACAGTCAAATTGTACCTGGATGGCTTATCCAATGATTTCGCTGCTTTTATGCTCTCAACAAATGAAATTTGGTCACATTTTCACTTTGTGAGATGGATCGTCAACATAAATCGAGCAATATGTGGGTCCCACTGAGCACTCAATTCATCTTGATCATCCATCTCGCAAAATGACAGATGTATCAAAACCTCGACCGTCGGCAGCATAGAACAACAAAGAATGATCCCCTGTGTGGGTGTACCTGTACAGTATTAATTTTGAAGTAGTTGAAAGTATAAAGGACTAGGGAGTGTTTGGTAGCATTAAGCACTTGATGATTTATGCTTAATACACTGCAGGGTGATTTAGAGGCAGTGTGTTTGGTTTGGTTCCTCCATTGACCCTGAATATGTCCAACCTGCTCTGAATGATTGAGAATCAAAATTGTTACTTAACCATTAAGAGTGTCACTCAACATTCAACATCTAGTGGTCAATGTTATCAAACGCACCCTACCTCCAAACAAGCATCAAGTGCTTAATGCTCCCAAACACACCCTTGCTCTCCCTTCAATAAACTACTCCTATAAACCTCAGATATCCTCGACCACAGTTGCATAGAAGCAAGAAAACACGAGTTTATATTGATTTCTGATCGCCTATTTGGGCTACATAATTTACATCGATTATGAATTTCTTTGAGAGGACATAAATTGTTTCCTTTAGCATCGGTTCCAAATTTGAAAAAACATCTCGAAAACCATGGCTGTGGAGAAACACACGCAAGGAATTGCAACAGGAAGAGTATATTTGTTCCCTCTTCTTTTGCAGATAAAAAACAGATCATCTTCTACTCACTATAATACGTGATGCTGAAAGAACCAACTCCAAGCCAATCCAACCCAAATTAGACACCAAAATGGTCTCATCATTTCCGAGTAACCTGCAAAGAGATTTACTTGCTTTAAAAGGGATGTAACTATAATGTCTTCATGAACTTTGATCACCAAGTTTAGTAAAGAATTGTTAATTATGTCCCGGATTGAGAGACCCTTTTCCAACAGAAAAATAAAATATATAGAACAAAAAAAAGTTTCACCCAAGGAAAGGAGGGTTGTAGTAGTCGTGTGACAATCAGCGTAAAAATTTGTCACCATCTCATGACATTACGTTAATGCAGCCTACCCTGATTACACTGGAACAAAAGGTTTTGTTCTATGAAATTACTAAATTCATCTTCCAATCTATCAAGCCCAATGTGCACTTACATAATTTTAAAGTGAACTCCTGGGCATTCCTGATATTTACAACTAAAATGGCCTAAAAGTTTACTTTATTAATTTCTGCATAAAACTAGGGACACGCGCAATCTGCTCAGACGCAGTATCTGTTTAGGTTGGTATGACCTGAGGCAGACACACGTTTGTCATAGTGATATTTTTCCACATATATTTAAAAGAAGTTCCACTTTTAAATATAATTGCACACCCAATAACCAACTAGCATGTCTAGCTCAATTGGTAAAGTTCAAAGCTCTTTACCTTGTGTATTTATGCACCTACTTATAACAACAACCATGAGAACTATACTCCCTCTGTCCCGAAAAGATAGTCTCACTAGCTTTGACTTTCATGGTCAGCTCAATTAACCTTTGACCATAACCTTACGAAAATCTAGCTATCCCTATACAATTCTAAGAAATGTTATTAGGAATACTATCAATACCAATTATAAGAATTGCATAGGGATAATTGAGTTTTCATAAAATTATAGTCAAAGTTCAATTGAGTTGGCCATGAAAGTCAAAGCAGAACTATCTTTCCAGAATGGTGGGAGTCTAACCTTATGTGGGTGTAATTCATTTGGTCAAAACATACGCAAAGATTCTTACTGAATTGAAGATAATTGTTCTTGATACTCCACTCGAAATCCCAGTGCTCTCTGTCATTTTTGATTGTCCAATAAGCCCATCCAAAGGAGGCGGCATCATATACCTGCAATTGAGTCTTCCCAAAATCCTGGTAATCCATTTGGGACCCATTTGGAACACTCCACTCATTCACCCACTCCCCTGCAATCAAATTATCCATTCATTATAAATCAACTTTATAATTTTCAATGTTCTCGACTAAATCAAGTTAAAAATCATTACTTGAATGAATGAGCTACCGATAAAAAGAAGTGGCCCATTAACGCTATTCAGTGCTTGTACTTGGTTTCCCCTGCTCTTGTATATATACTCGATATTGTCCACAACGCTCATATTAACAAAGAAGTTGTCAAAAAGATTGTAGTAATGCAAATCCACCACCAGATTTGTAGAGCCAACATTTGCTTGATAAAGTTCAAACGGGTCAACATTCCCAATTCTTTGGCATATAATGACATACGCTGTTGATGAATGTTTACGTACAGTTTGGTAGCCTTGTTTATAAAATGAGATTAATGTATCTAGGGGCACTGCTCCAGCAGATGGCTCGTTTAGAAGTTCAATTCCAAGCAAGGCTGGATGAGTGGAATATCTGCAAAGTATTAGGAACTCAAGTCTTGATCTTGATCAATATATATATATATATATATATATTCATACATATATATATATATATACACATAGAGGGAGGGGGGGGGAGGAGGGAGGGAGAGCAGAACACCTTGAAGCTAGAAAATCTATTACATCCAATGTCTGGGAGATGTAATCGGAGGATGTGGACCAGCCTATTGTACCATCTCGACTAGCACTATGTTCCATCCCATTTTGCGAGCCAGGACCAGCATGAAGATCAATGATGCACTTTATCTCATTGGCTCTGTAACAACATTTTCAGGTGTACAATGTAAAAAAAACAAGGTGAAGTGAAAATGGCAGAGCTTAAAGAAGGTAAAGAAGTCAAAACAAGACCTACTGTGCCCAGGAGAATGCATTATCAAGAGCTTCTAAACTTCCCCTAATGAAAGGGGACGGAGGGTTAGGGTCATATGCTATCCACCAGCCAACTGGGATTCTCACAGTGTTTATTCCATGTCGGTAAAGGAAATCAAAGTCTTCTACCGTGATAAAGCTATTCCTGTGCCTCTGAAATGCCCAACAAAGTGGTATCAAATAAAGGGGGAAAAAACACTACAAAAAATAAAAGTAGTCCCAAAAGTAGGCATATGTATGTAATGTAGAGAAATGACCATTATAATGGACCGACAGGAAGTTGATTTACCGTGAGAACTTCTTTGGCCTTTTTGTGTCCGTATCCATTTGCTAGCTGGTAATCTCCATGCAATTTATTAGAGACAATAGTCATCTCAAACGTGGCAGCATTATCATCCCATCCAGGAGTCCCCGGATAGTCTGCTGTCAGCTGTTCCCCAGTTAAAGCCTAAACAATGAAGATAAAAAAAAATCAGTTCACAAATGTTCATATTGTCGATTGTCTTTTTTTTTTAGCTTTGTTCTAATTTGAACAGTAAAGGTGATGAGGCTTCCACCTGCAGATATGTTCCTCTCATAGTTCTGATGTGAGTTGTATTTTTGTCGGTTCTTTCAACATAGAATGTTTCTGTTGTTGTGGGTGAATTCGCGGTTGCAGAGACAGAGCCTCCTTCATCGCATGTTAGAAATTTCCCTTGAGAAGTGCGGAACTGAAATACTGTCTCGGAGACTCTCCACAGCTGCAAAAGTGTAGATATTCAGAAACCTTATGGCTTATGCATACGCTAAATTTGATCTAAGAAGGAGAAGAACCAAGGAATATCCAACACCAATCAAGGACAAATGCAATAATTATCTAAATAAACCATCGGTTACACAGATTTTGCTTCTTATTTCAGAGTTGTAACGTTTTTATATTTACTTCTTTTTTATAAGATCTGAGACCTGAATGAACTCATCATAGGCGGATTGCTTCATGATGGCATATTATGTATTAGTATGCTGACTCTGGCTTCAGTTTGGCAGCTTAGTCCGGATACGGGAGGCATTTCATTGCTTCATGGTAAGCACTCCCATTACCAAAAAAAAAGAAAAAAAAGAAAAAAAAAGAGTTTGCCAAAAATAATATCGACGATTCGTTATTGTCTCCGAAGTGGGCATCACCTTTATTTGCATGTTCTTCTAAAGTCGATCATTCAAAGAAGTAAAGCTCATGTATCAAAATCTTCAAGTGGCTCATGCTTGTGATCTTCACCACAATCCTACTTTTATTTAACCAATAACCACAATCATATGAACATTGCTACGTGCAACCTTTTGATTGTCTATTGAGTGAGTTCAACAATCGAGTAGGACCCTTAAGAATTCTTTATTGAACATAATTTTGAAGGTAGGGCGCACTGTTACAGACTAACAGTGTAACTCATCTGAAATAGGAAAAGGTACAGAATTTGACACAATATTTCTACAAGTAATCATCGCATTTATTTATTTTGCTGTAGCATTTCTCTTGCGATTAAAAAAGGCATCACGTAGTTTACTTAAATAATCTTACAGTTGCAGGGGTGGGCCAAGAAAAGTAGGAAAAATAATGAACGGAAATGCAAGCTCTCACGGCCACATTGCACTAAGTTTCTTAAATAGACATTTCAACAAACACTACAACTGCAAGGAGTCCAAAGTTATAAATGTTAACACATACAACTCCATTGCAGAAAAACCTTAAGAATACTGTATTAACAACGTGAAGCAGGATATGTACCATGACCAATATCATGAAATCGAGAATAGATGAAAGACAGAAACAAATAATTTTAAGATTAATCTTGAATCTCACCCTAAAGGTTTCCCATAACGAAGGAACATCTCGGTCTACTGTAACATTCATCCCGCCCCCATTTTCTGCAGACACATACTTCTGCAATGTCACTGACCTAAATTGAACCTCTGTACCATCCTGCATTTCAAGAAACCCAATAAAGATTTCCAATTATTAAAAATGAGAAACTCACACACACACACTAATAATCTGCATAAATGGGGGGCTTACAAGCATATCCCCATTGGGAATGTCATCAAATAGAGAGGGTTTAATCCAACCTTCCACAACCAACCATCCTCCCAAGTTCACTCCTCTTACTTTGGAGTTTCCATGTAATCCTTCCACTAAATTCACAAATTGCAAAATGAAGAAAAGAAATTTTACAATTAGGGTTCTTCTGAATCAATTCAAGCACATTATGCTATTACCAATCTTCAAGAAAGAAGAACAGCAGAAACAATACCTGAGGTTGCAACAATGATGATGAGGCAAGTAGCCAACAAGAATGCTAACACCCATTTGCATAACAGGAATTCCATGGAGAAAGATGTTGATGATATCCCACAATCATAATCCAAAACTTTGATATGCAAACAAAAGAGAAAGGGAAAGCAAGAAAGAATCTTTGTACTAGTAATTCTTTTCTTATCTACAAATTAATTCCAAAGGGAACTAGTTAAACAACCTTATGAAATGAAATTCTTCTATGTTTAATCACCAGATAATCCTTTTGTTAAATTGTTCTTCAATTTCTTTAAGTTTACATAAAACATAATGCTCTTGAGCGGACAAAGCGAAGTTGACCAGTAAGTAGAAGCAAAGAACAACTTTCTAGATCGCAATGAATAGAAGAATAATTATGGGCTCAAAAAAATAACAAAAACTTGCTCATAAAATATAGACACCTCGTTTTGTGAATACTCCCTCCGTCCCATTTCAAATTGCAAATACTAGGTTGGCACGGGGATTAAGGGAAAAAGTGAAAAAGGTGATGTGTTGTGAGTGTTGATAGTTGAGTGGGAGAGAGAAAGTGAGGTAAAAAATAGTTAGTGGGTTAATGGATGTGAGTGTGTAAGTGGGTTAAAACTTGCCATTTTTGGATTTTGCAATTTTAGTTGGGACACCCTTTTTGGCAAGTTTTGCAATTTGAAATGGGACGGAGGGAGTAAGATTTTGTGACTTAATTTTGTGCCCCTATTTTGTGCCCTAGCATTGCTCTTGAATCTGAATAGAAACTAGAAAAGGGGAGAACAAATGAAAAGAAAAGGGTTTTTTTTTTCTAAAAGAGAAAAGGGTTTGTTTTTTTGTTTTTTTTAGTCTAATGAAAAAGTTTTTTGTTTATCACGCTTTGTGAAATATGTTGGTCAGTTAATTAAGGTATTTTTTACGGAATTTGTTAAAAATTTAGTTAAAATACACGTGACACGCACGTGACTAACGACGAAATTGGGTAGTTTGAATTACCCAACAACTTTTAAGGCTCCGTCCAAAAATGATTTTCGCGTTTGACTATTCAAACTTTTTAAGGATAGGAACAATGCTTGGCTAGTCATGGCACTTTTAAGCCTAAGTTGTAGACTTGTGAAGAAGATTTTGGGACAATGTGAAATGGCAAATGAGAAGATCATTTTGGGTCGGAGGAATGAGGATGAACAATAAAAGGAAATTATATCCTCTTCATCTCCCTCTCCTCAGTCCCACTCTCCCAGATTCCCATTCCCACCTCCCACGCCGTCCATCGGACTCCATCCGCCTATTCATTTCTCTTCAATCCAGAGGGTGTGCCGACTTCCTAAATTGAAAGAATGAAGGAGGAAGACATGATGTTTGGGGAGGAGAGAAGGAAAATTTGGATTGGGGCGGGGCGGGGCGGCGACTTTGATCCAGTTGAGAGAAAAGGAGACGAGTGAGGTCGTGGGTAAATGGAAGAGAAGAGAGAGAGAGAGATAAATGAAAAACCCATCTCCAATGAGATTCCGTGCGTCAATTTTCTTTGCATTTTTTTTTTTAAGGGTTAATGACAATTTAGGGCCTGAACTTCAGGGGTACGTCTAAAAGGGGCATTGGGTTTTTTTCCGCTAGATCAGGGCTCAATATCTAAATTTTTCGACAGTTAAGGGCTTTTTGACGGAAATCGTTAGAAAAGTCAGTTAAGTGTCATGTGCATGGCACGTGATCGACTAAATGGATAGATTTGTAATGAAAATTTGTCAAAAATGGTCAAACTGTAAATTTTAAAATTTGAAGGGTTAAATCCAAAACAAAACCCTACCCCTCCTCTCCCCCTTTAACGCATCTTCTTCCTCTCCTCTCTCCGGCGAAATCTTCCCTCCCCTCCCCTCCCCTCCTCTCCTCCGGCGTACCCTCCCCTTACTCCGGCATCCCCTCCCCTTACTTCAGCGATGATCTGTGGCAGCCAGCGGTGATCTCCGGCGGCATGAGATGCGGAAAAAGCTGCCGGAATTCCGTGCTGTTCCTGGTGCTTTTGACTATGGATGGCCAAAACCGGTTCCAGTTCGGCATATATGTGACACTGAACCGGCCCGTGCTTACTAGGGATGACCAACGCCGGTTCCGGTTCGCCATTTATGTGAACTTTAACCGGCCCTTGGTTACACCGGTTCCGGTTCCGGTTCGGTTCCACACTACATTTTTTTTATCATACAATAATGAATAAACATGTTAAAATTTATTGAAAAACAAGGGATTTTTTTTTTTTAATGGAAACGCCGGTCTGGTTCCGGTTCGCCATTTACGTGAACTTTAACCGGCCCTTGGTTACACCGGTTCCGGTTAACTCGCCTGTTCGCTCCGGTTCCGGGCTTCTCCGGTCCGGTTCCGGTTCGGTTTTCCGGTTTCTGTCCGGTTCCGGGCCGGTTTGTTCATCCCTAGTGTTTACCCCAGTTCCGGTTGGCACAATCCGGTTCCGGTTAGGTGCCAGTTTCGGTACGGTTCCGGTCCCCCCTTTAAAATTATTGAAAACAAGGGATTTTCGGTCCGGTTCCGATCCGGTTCGCCATTTATGTGAACCGTAACCGGCCCGGATGAATGGCGGTTCCGGTTACTCAGGTTCCGGTTTTCTCCAGTTCCGGGCTTTTTCGGTCCGATTTTCCGGGTCCAGTCCGGTTCCGGTTCCGTTTGGCCATCCCTACTTTTGACTGCTCGAATCAGGGCGCCCCTTGTGGTGTTCGCTTTCTCGCCGGAGTGTCGCCGGCGAACGACGGCGGTGAAAGGGGACTGCCGGCTAGATAGAGGCCAGTTGCGGCAAATCTGAAGGCCAGTTCCGGCCTCCTCACACCACCAACTCAGTATAATGAATCTGAGTTTCTTAATTTTGATGTGAAAATGGGTGTCGGACTGAATCTGGGTTTCTTGATTTTTGATGTGGAAATCGAATCTGGGTTCTTGATTTTGATGTGGAAATCGAATTTGGATGTTGTTGGCTGTGGTCGTGGTCTTGTGTCGGACTAGTGGTGGTGTTTGCTGACGGAGTGATGGGTGGCGGACTGGTGGAAATCGAATCTGGTTTTTTTTTTCTTTTTTTTTTTGTTTGTTTTTCCATAAAGATGAAATTTTATGGGAATAAATATATATATATATATATTTTAAATAGTGATAATTACTTTATGTTGTTTTAAATTTTGTCAATGTAAAAAAGTAATTTATTACTCCCTCCGTCCCATCCGAAATAGGATTCCTGGTCCCGACACGGGGATTAAGGAATAATAATCTTTTATTATTAAAAGTTGTTTGAAAAGTAGGTGTTGTGAGTATGAAGGAGAGAGAAAGTGGGTGGAGAATAATAAATAAAAAGTTGTTGTGAGTATGACAAGTGGGTCCTACTAATAAAAAAGTAATAAAAGCTTTCCATTTTGGGATGTCCTATTTCGAGTGGGACGGAGGGAGTATGTTCATAGAATAAAATTTAAATTTATTTATAATTTTCTTTATTTTAAATTTATGTTAATTACTTATTTTATTATATAATTTATTATTTAGAAAAAAGATTATTTTTTTAGAAAAAATATTTATTTCATTTTTAAACCTTTTGAGTTTCAAAAATTTCACTAAAACCCTTACTAATTTAGTCGATCACGTGCCATGCACATGGCACTTAACTGACTTTTTTAACGATTCCCGTCAAAAAGCCCTTAACTGCCGAAAAATTTAGATATTGAGCCCTGATCTAGCAGGGGAAAAAAAACCGATGCCCCTTTTAGACGCACCCCCTGGAGTTCAGGCCCTAAATTGTCATTAACCCTTTTTTTAAACTAAAACAAAATTTGAAGTTTGATCCTAATTATAGGAAAGCGGATTTGGTGGAAAAAGAATAATTATTTTAAGTTTTTTTTTTATCTTTTTATAAGGTGTGTAATTCCTATTTTACCCTTAAAAATTATTGACAATTCTCTTAATCGCTAAAGTGAAGAAAATGAGTTGAATGTGTTGGTCGTAAAAACAAATTAATTTGATGTGTTCCGTGCAAAAACATGAATTGAGTGATCAAATTCACAAAAGATGAAGAGTTTGGTGATTTTATGTGCAGTTTTCCTATATTTAATTAATTTTTTTGTTTCATTTTTTAATTAATTATAACATTTTTATAAAAAACTAATTCTATTATTTGGAAGAAAAAAAAACACATTTTTCTACCCTTTTTAATAGGTGCACAAAAAATGGTAAAAAAATATATTATTTATTTAATTTTCTTATTTTTTTTAATATAAAAGAAAATATATGATAATTGTTTATTTTGTGTTAAAATTTTATTTAAAAGTTTAAATTTTTTCTTTTGAAATGATAATTATTTTGATTTTTAGCTTACTAAGTTTAGAATTTTTATTAAGCCCCTTTAAAAGAAACATCAATCAATTCATCTAAATGATTAATTTGTAGAATGCAATTAACTCAACATTTAATTTATATTAGGGAAATAAATAGATATTTGTTTTAGGAGGATTTTTTTTATGTGGTGGTGACATGTAATATTGATGAAGTCTTGTTTTAGTAATAGTAGCATTGATTACACTCCCCGAGTTTAACAAGAAAGATTCAACCCCTTCTCCTTCCCTTCCCATTCATTTTTCTAACCTAGCATGATGAATTATGACTCTCTCTGTCCCAGAAAGATAGTCTACCTTTTTTTTTTGTTACTACGAGGAAACTTTGAGCAGTTATAAATGCTACTTATAATTATGTTAATGTGAATCTAAAAATTGATATTAATGGTATTTATAATGGTGTATCAAGAACAATTTCAAAAATTTCAGTAGAATAATTAAAAGTAGCCTTAATTATTACTCAAAGTTCCTTCGTAAAACTCATGAAAATAGGGGACTATCATTCTGGGGCAGGGGGAGTATTTGATAGAATTATGATGTTTTCATATATGAACACCATTTTTGATTAAGCATATTTTTAGGTCTTACCATCGATGTCATAAACTTCCTATTCCTCGTGGTAGATCTAGGGGTGGAAATGGTTTGGCTCAAACCGCGGTTCAGAACCGAGCCGAGCCAAACCGTGTGGTTTAGCTCGGTTTTTAAATTTATGCGGTTCATCTCAGTTTTGAAAATTAGTAAACCACACGGTTCGGTTTGGCTCACGGTTTGACCCTTCAAGCCAAACCGAGCCGAACCGTTTCGAGCTGAACCACGAGCCAAACCGTAGAGCTGAACCGTGCTATATGTTTCTTCTACAACTAGCCTATTTGTTGGGGAAATAGGGTTTGTTGATAATCTTGGATAATGATTGAATTGTGTATGTTCACTTTCCGAACAAAGTATTTCGACCCTTTATGCCTAGGTTACACGAAATCTTTGTATGGGATAAGACAATCAAGCAATCTGATTCTTAGGCAAAGAGATCAGATCAAAACTTGGAGAATTTGTGTGTGTTTTCTATCTTATTTGAGTCCAAATAATCTGTTTATAAACAGATTTTCGTCTGGAGCAGAAGAGAGACAAAGGTTACATTCACAACAGTCATGACTGTCAACAGAAAAGGCACATTTTCACTGATTCAGTGTCTGCTCGGCCGTGTCAAGGAAATGTGCTCGGACGAGCAGGCCTTTTTTCGTGACTTCTGTTTTCTGTAAAAATCATGCTCGGCAGAGTTAAGGAAGTGCTCGGCCGAGCAACTCCTGTTTGTTTATCGTGGTCGAAAACATATTAACTCAAACGAGTGTGTACTCCACACTTTCCCTTACTCGTATCCGAGCCGAATATGAAATCGCATTGGTCTCTAGTAAATCACAATTACATAAAATCGTTGATGGCACTAAAATCACCAACATTTCCCCCCATTTTAGTGTAATCCTCGATTTACTAATCATATAAATATATAATAAACATAACGAAACAAACGAATGCATAAATGAAAATGTCTTGCGATTGAATTTTCATCTTAGTATAATACACATTTCAAATACTCGAGAATCGGGGTGTCCTAACGATTGAACCCGTCAACTCATATGAATACCTGAAGATACTATACACATAAGTTTCTTACAACTTCTCTAAAGTTTATTCCTGACACTATTACAAGCCATGTGTCCCTATCCATTAATGAACATATAGAAAGCCAAGTCCTAGCTTCTTGAAGCGGCAAAACTTCATGTTCACATAGGTAGTTCTTTTAGTCTTGCACCTGCATTTGCAATTTTTCAAAAGAACTATTAAGAAGATATTCTTCAACCTAACTATCACTTGCAGGTCTTGAACACATACCTTGGGAAACATAATAACATGTGCTCCAATCTCCATCTGTGAGCTTTCCACATTGAATTCAAGCTTCTAACGTTGTATTAGAAGGGAATTGGGTATCTCACAACTAGAGGATTAGATGGACTTTAATCCCATCCCTATTGATGACTTATTCACTAAGTCTCTAGCTAACCCCTTCGTCAAGTGGTCAGCTAAATTTTGTTGAGACCGAACAAACTCAACTGAAATCACTCCATTCATGATCAATTCACGAATCATACTATGTCTGACACCTAAGTGTCTAGACTTGCCATTATAAATCTGACTATAAGCCCTAGCCAATGTGGCTGCACTATCACAATGGATAGATATTGGCGATATCGGTTTTGGCCATAATGGAATCTCATATATCAAGTTTCGTAGCCATTCTGCTTCTTTACCAGCAGCAGCCAATGCTACGAACTCAGATTCCATAGTAGAATGAGTAATACATGTCTGCTTCTTGGAAGCCCATGAAATGGCCCCTCCTCCTAGCAAGAACACCCAGCCACTAGTAGAAGATGAATCTACTTGGTTGATCCAACTAGCATCTGAGTAACCTTCTAAAATAGAAGGTTGTCCAAAATAACACAAACAGTAATTCATAGTACCTTTTAAGTACTTGAACACTCTTGTTAAAGCATGCCAATGCTGTCTACTAGGATTACTAGTGAACCTGCTCAATCTTCCTACTGCATACGCAATATCAGGTCGAGTGCTTGTCATAGCATACATCAAACTGCCAATGGCTTTTGAGTATTCGAGCTGTGACACAGGTCTACCAGTATTTGGCATAAGTTTTTCAGCTGGATCCATAGGAGTACTGACTTTAGAACAATTATCACAATTAAACTTTTTGAGAATTTTCTCAATATAATGAGATTGTGTAATTGCAATTCCCTTGTTCAACCTTTTAATTTTTATGCCAAGAATTACATCGGCTTCTCCCATGTCCTTCATAGAGAATTTTGATGACAAAAGCTTCTTAGTTTTATCAACTACATTTTGGTCTGTGCCAAAAGTTAACATGTCATCTACATATAGACAGATGAATACACCTTTGCCGGATGCATCAAATTTGCTATATACACATTTGTCTGACTGATTTAATTCAAAACCATTGGACAAAACAACCTCATCAAACTTTTGATGCCACTGTTTAGGTGCTTGCTTCAGCCCATATAATGACTTAATTAACTTGCACACCTTATGCTCATTACCTGGCATAACAAATCCTTCAGGTTGCTTCATATACACTTCTTCTTCCAAATCACCATTTAAAAATGCTGTTTTGACATCCATTTGATGGATCAATAAATTGTGAATAGCTGCCAATGCTATCAACAATCTAATAGTAGTGATACGAGCAACTGGTGCATAGGTATCGAAGTAATCGATTCCTTCCTTTTGTCTAAAGCCTTGGACTTGTCAATTGTTCCATCGACTTTCATCTTCTTTTTGAAGATCCATTTACACCCTAAAGGTTTACAACCTGGTGGTAAATCAGATAAGACCCAAGTATTATTTTCCATAATAGAACTAATCTCATCGTCAATTGCTTCTTTCCAAAAGGCAGCATCTCGCGATTTTATAGCTTCATCATAGGTTCTTGGATCCTCCTCTAAATTATAACAATAAGAGTATTGAGATTCAACCTGATCTCTTGATCCTTCAACTAAATATAGTTGAAAATCATCACCATATGATTTAGCTTTTCTTACTCTTTTGCTTTTACGTGGCTCGGGTGTCTCACTTGGTGTATCATTTGAATGATCATCCCTTTGAGATACATCCGAATTTGGTATAATATCCTTTGGCCTAGGTATTGAAGAGAAACGATTCTCATCAAATATTGCATCTCTTGATTCTATAATTGTATTAATAGAAATGTACTCATTAGGTTCTATAACATAAAACCTATATGCCTTGGAATGCTCAGCATATCCAACAAAGATGCAATCAATACCTTTTTCTCCCAACTTTTTCCTTTTAGGATCTGGAAGTCTAACCACAGCCCTATACCCCCAAACTCGCAAAAATGTCAAGTTGGGTCGTTTCTTATACCAAAGTTCATATGGGGTAATCTTGTTCCTTTTATTAGGAACCCTATTCAATAGATAGCAAGCCGTTAACATGGCTTCCCCCCAAAACCCGTCACTCAAGCCTGAGTAAGATAACATGGTATTGACCATTTCTTTAAGAGTTCTATTTTTCCTTTCAGCCACACCATTTTGTTGTGGCGTATAAGGAGCCGTAGTTTCATGAATGATTCCTACGGATTGAAAGTATACAGGATCATAATATTCACCACCTCTATCTGTGCGTAAGGTTTTAATCAAGCCATTTTGTTGTAATTCAACTTCTGTTTTAAAAGTTTTAAATTTATCCAGGGCTTCATCTTTTGCATGCAGCAAATAAACATAGCAAAACCTAGAGGCATCATCTATAAAAGTGACAATATACTTTTTATTTCCTAAAGATGGAGTTGCATGAAAATCACATAAATCACTATGTATTAATTCAAGTATTACAGAATTCCTTGTTATACTTTTAAAAGGTTTCCTAGTGATTTTTGTTAACATGCAAGTATTACATTTTACAGTATCATTATTAATAGCAGGAATTAAACCATCTTTAGACATTTCAAGCATTCTTTTATAGTGCACATGTCCTAAACGAGCATGCCATAATGAGGAATAATCAACATTGGAATCAGTCATATAAACAGAACTAGAATCATTATGAACTTTATTTAAATTCAACATAAACATCCCATTGTTATAATAACCGAATCCTACAAAAACACCAGACTTTGATAAGATATACTTATCAGACTCATAAACTTGTTTATATCCACACTTGTTCAAAACAGGACCAGAAACTAATTTTTTCCGAAGTTTAGGTACATACAATACATTAAACAGAGTAACAGATTTTCCTGAACTAAATTCCAGCACCACATTTCCTCTTCCTTGAACGGGAGCAAAATGATCATCACCCATGTAGAGAACAGATTCGTCTTCCACCGATTCAAATGTCTTAAACCAGCAACGATCTTTACAAACATGGGTTGTGGCACCGGAATCAATCCACCACGCAAACGCATCATCCTGCACATAAAATGCTTCAGAAATTAGTGAAACGGAATATTTAATAAATCCATTCCATATATGTTCTAAATTCTGACCTTGGTCTTGGGTATGGTCCTTATACCCCTTCCCCGAACCACTAGTGCTTGCGCCATCCTTCTTGTTCCCACTACGACAATCCCTCTTAAAGTGACCAGTTTTGCCACACCTCCAACATGCCACTTTAGGCTTCTTGTTGGGACCAGAATCATCGTTGTTATTGGAACCACGTTTCTTTCCTCTGTTTTTGTTATTGTTCCTTTTCTTTCCACCCTCCTCAAGCATATTCACCGAGGGTCCAGCAACTTCTTTTCCTTTTCCTTTGTCACTCTCTTGTGCCCTTAGAGAATCCTCTATACGCAGGTGACTACCAAGTTGGACCAAAGACAGATCGTCTTTACCATGTTTCAAGTTGTGTTTGAAATCCTTCCAGGAAGGAGGCAACTTGTCTATTATACTTGAAACAGATATTGCCTCGTCCATTTTCAAACCATGTTGTGTAAACTGTCCAAGGATTCTCAGGAGTTCATTGAATTATTCCATGACAGGCCTTGATTCGACCATCTTGTAATTATTGAAATTACTTACGAGGAACTTCTTACTCGAAGCATCCTCTGCCATGTACTTGGATTCAAGAGAATCCCACAACTCCTTTGCAGATTCAACATTCTGATATATGTCAAAGAGAGAGTCAGACATACCATTCAATATATGCCCTCTGCAGATGTAGTCATCGTTCTCCCACTTCGATCTTCTCCTGACTGCTTCCAAATTATCGTCCTCCGACAATTCTGGCATGGGGGTAGACAGAACATACACCACCTTCAATGATGTCAGAAGGAAGTGCATCTTCTTCTGCCAACGTCTGAAATCATAGCCTTCAAATTTGTCCAACTTCCCAAAGTTGGTCGTCATCTCCTTCACAGTACTTCCTCCACCCATGATTATCACAGAATACTTTGTTCGTTTGTTGGGGAAATAGGGTTTGTTGATAATCTTGGATAATGATTGAATTGTGTATGTTCACTTTCCGAACAAAGTATTTCGACCCTTTATGCCTAGGTTACACGAAATCTTTGTATGGGATAAGACAATCAAGCAATCTGATTCTTAGGCAAAGAGATCAGATCAAAACTTGGAGAATTTGTGTGTGTTTTCTATCTTATTTGAGTCCAAATAATCTGTTTATAAACAGATTTTCGTCTGGAGCAGAAGAGAGACAAAGGTTACATTCACAACAGTCATGACTGTCAACAGAAAAGGCACATTTTCACTGATTCAGTGTCTGCTCGGCCGTGTCAAGGAAATGTGCTCGGACGAGCAGGCCTTTTTTCGTGACTTCTGTTTTCTGTAAAAATCATGCTCGGCCGAGTTAAGGAAGTGCTCGGCCGAGCAACTCCTGTTTGTTTATAGTGGTCGAAAACATATTAACTCAAACGAGTGTGTACTCCACACTTTCCCTTACTCGTATCCGAGCCGAATATGAAATCGCATTGGTCTCTAGTAAATCACAATTACATAAAATCGTTGATGACACTAAAATCACCAACACTATTCGCCTCAATATTCTGTCTGTAGCTAAAACTTCATTGTTTTGACTTACTCATTAAGCTTTCTTGTGCCACTTCAATATATAGTTTCTGAATTCAACTCTGCTTTTAGCACTACAAAAGTAAAACTAAAAACTTTGTCCCATAGATTCTTAATAGGCTGCCCGAGTGTGAAGAGGTTCTCGCTTCTTTGGTTGTTTTGAGGAAGATATTTATGTTTTTCTTCTTTACGTGTCTTAGTCTTACTTAATAATGCCTATTAGTATAACTTCATGTTTTGTAACCAAATTTGTAGTCAGACCTTATATGGCTTTCAACTTATACTATCTATCTCGCTTTGCCAACACTTGTTAAATTTTGTTCCATTTTCCATTCTTATTCCTGAGCAGAGCTGTTTGATTTTTGCTCCACTTATAACTCGATGACTTTTATGTCAAACTATTGTAATTTGTAGTCAGACCTTAGATGTCAAACTATTGTAATTTGCAAGTTTTCATTATGTTTAGACTTTATACTCATATGAATATGAACATGAACATCAGTGTTTAATTTCTACGTATGGTGTAAGAGTTGTGGTTCAAACCGCGGTTTAAGCCACGGTTTAAACCGCGAAATCAGACCGTGGTTCAAACCGAGCCGAACCGTGATGGTTTAGCTCAGCTTGGCTTGGACTATTTTGTGGTTCAGCTCGGTTTGGGATTTCTCCAAACCGATGTATAGCGGTTTGGCTCCTAAATTACCCCAAACCGAGCTAAGCCAAACCATTTCCACCCCTAGGTAGATCCCAAGTTGAATTTTTTTATTCACAAATATAAATCTAAGACACATCTTTGTCTCTTTATTCTCTTTGTTTTACACTCGTAATTCATATATACATTCGAAATTTCAAATTTTAAAATTTTCTTCATCCTCCCAAAATATAAAAGTTAATTTGGTTCATATGAAATTGTTTATAAAAGTGTATCCAATGTATCTATAATCTGGACCCTTGATTTTGATCTTAATCTAATGGTTATGCTTAGTTCTCACGGTTCTCACGCAATTGTGGTTCTCATTTGAGCAACCCTCTCCCGCCTAACTATAGATAGATGCTTCGAGAACTGAAAAGTCTGTTCTGTTCGGACTCTTCTTCTCCCCCACCATTACCCGCAGTTCATGACACTCTCTCTTAAATTTTTCTCCCGCCTAGCTTTCATCTCCCGCTTGTACACCTGCTTGTCTACGCTGCACCATCACATTTGCACCGCTACATACATCACTTGGTGTTTCTCTACGGCAGACACTAGATATTCAATTTTCTTCATTAGATCTGCTTAATTTAGGGTTTTCGCATGAGTGGTTTCTCTCTTTGGTAATTTCTTTCTCACTCTTCTCTCTTTCTCTCGCACTCTCTCTTCATTATTTTGTGTAAGCTTAAAGTGTTTGAAAATGTCAAATGTGACTATCATTTTGGGATGGAAGGAGTACGTGTTAACGTAAATAAAATGTGTAATCCATGTTAGTGTATTTAATGTTAAAATTAACACATGCATTTTGATTAATTATTCATGTGAATTATATTATTTTTGTTTTGTCAAAGATTAAAAAATCATGCCCAGGGTTGATCCCTTGGATTTGACAAAATTGACCTTTAGAGAAACACTAGAAATTGAATTAGTTATGAGGGGTGGAAGTGTATTTTTCTAAACTATTTGTAAGTAGCTAATTGAAAGAAGGTTTAAATTGCAACAAATATTTATGCATAAAGTTTTTTATGCAATTTAATTAAATTGAAAGTTTAAATTGCAATTATCTCCTTTCCATTTGACAAGCCCTTACCCCATCACAACCCCTTGCCATTCATCTTTTTGACCATTATCATATGTGGGTGTAACATGATGCCCATTCCAAATTTCCAATCACAAAAACCCTTCTTTTGTGCTTGTTTTCGCTTTGGCTGACTTACAGATGTTTTTGGTGAGCGGAATAGGCTAACAATGTTTTGATGAATTCAGCCACACAAAAAGGGCACTCGTACTTAAACTTTGGTTCCTAGTTATACGTTGTGAGCTAAGCCCATGACGAAAGATGAACGACAACGAAACAGTGACCTAAGCCTATGAACGGATGCAGAACCTTGCCGCAAAAATAAGGCCAAAAATCGCAGCAGAAACAAGGTTAAAGCTAAAGTGAAAAAAAACTCAACTATGCATAACTAAAATACTTGAAATCAGTTTTTCGATAAACTTCCTTGTTCTTCCGATGAAATTCATATCTTTGCCTTGTACAGGATCACGCCTTTAGTTTAATCCAATATTCCAAAATAAAGTATTGACAAACTAAAATAAAATGGTATCAAGTATCAATGGATACATGGAAGTGGTGATTGATACGTCTTCAGCATAAAATATGAATGAATTTACACAGATACTTTTGATTAAAAAAAATATTCCACCGTTTCTTTTATTTGCAATCCATCACTAGAACCAAACGGCATTTTAGTGCATGAATGATGTATTTAGAAAAGTTCACGAGACAGTAAACAAAATTGTTGTTTTCCCAAGTAGATGTATATATTTATGGAAGCTTCTCATAAAATTTATGTTCATAATATAAGAGCAATTTGTGCATAAAAAAACCAATTAGCATAAAATACTCGCACAACATTTGGTTTTATTTTTCCTTATTTGTACTCTTCTTCATCTTATCATAAATTTCAAAAATATTCTTTACTTATTTGTACATTATATTTGTTATAACGAGCTTGCACTAAGGATTGTTTCGCTATGAATTTGACATTTCTTTGAACACGGACCAGGAGAAAAAAACGCTATATTGATTATCTTGAAGTTCCAACGACATGAAAGAAAATTGTCACTATATTTACAAATCATGCCTACCTATATTAAACATCACCCATACAACAAGTATGTTTAAATTGCATCTTATGCATCATACGAGTGGAAAAAAAAAATATCAGAAGCAAACTAAGCTCCTTCCATGATCTTTAGACCTCAATCCCAATTTTGAGATCAGATCCTAGCTTCTACTATTGCTGGATGATTCAGAGGACTTACCGCTAGATGAGTACGACCTTTTAATGAAAAGAGGTCGCTTTTGTGAAGAAAGCCCGAACGAAGAACTCTTCATCGCTCTCTTATATATGCTAGAACTCGATCGCTTATGACCTTTCTCAGTTTTCTCAAGATTAACCTTCTCGCCTCGTTCTAATTTAGTATTCATCGAACACCCTTCATTCTCTGCTATTGAAACGTTTGAAAATGTCGAGTAGATCAAAGAAGCAGAAGATAAGTCCATTGATATTGATCTCCTCATCGGCTGCAATTCTTCTCCCATTTTTGCAACATGATCTCCCAAGTCACTTTTTACACGAAGCCCACTAATTCTTTGAGAATTTTTCTCCAAAATCTCCAAATTTTGGACCTCATTAGGCTCATTCTCTCTCACTTGATCATCTCTAAGTTCATTATTCTCCATTGGAGTCTCTTCTTCCCTTGAGCTAGTTTCATTTGGATTTGATACCTCCGAACTTACTTGTGCATTATTCGTTTCGTTCACAATTGGAGCGCGACATAAAGGACAAGTTTTATGTGACCTAAGCCAAGTATCAATACAAGGCAAATGGAAGGCATGGCTACACTTTGGCAAAAGCCGAAGATTTTCATCATCTTCAAACTCAGTTAAACAAACAGAACAATCTGTTCCTTCTATCAAATTTTCACTTTTCTTATACTTGACTACATCGATTGAATCAATAACTGATTG